>JBAMBQ010005379.1:1200000-1641971 GCA_037044495.1 Stegana nigrithorax | reverse complement strand
TGCAGAAAAGAATTTGTCATGATTTTGAAATTTTGATTATTAAGAATATATTTTTTGCTTTGTGTTGTTGCTACTTCTTTATTGTCCTAGGCATTTAATTCTGCTTTTCATGCGTGCCTGGTATAAAAAGTCAGTCGAATTGAATTTTTGTATGCATTTGAACAGCAACACCTGCAGTATGTGTATACACACCCACTAATAAGCGAATTTATCGTGATTTTAGAAGTTTCAGTTTTCTAGCTATTTTATTTTTCTCGCTTTTTATAAAATCCTAGCAATCCCGGCGCGCTTCGTTTAACTTTTTTTTTTCTGTCCAGTTTGTGTAACCATCTTCGTTTGTCAAACCCGTTAAAAGCATGGAGAAAAAAAGAGAGCACATGCTTTTTCTTTGTCCAATTAGTAATTCCTTCAAATATCCTAATCTGATAAAACAATTTATATTATACTACAAAAAAAAAACAACAAACACAATATATATAAGCAGTGACGAAACGCTGCTCTGTAAGCATAGTTCGGCTATTATTTCGGCTTTTCGTTCGGCAAGACAACAAAATCGTCGTACAACAAAATATAAGTAATAAACGTACGAACGTTTTTATGTTGATTGATTTGTTGTATTTGTAATAACTTAATACTACAAAAAAACATATTTAAATAAAATAAACTGAAAAAGTAAGTATGCCACTCAGTTGGTAATAATAAATGTGATTTTATAGAAAAAAAATTATTAAAATCGGTCCAGTATATTTTGTTTGAAAGCGTGACAAAATTTTCGTCTTTAATTTTATATAATTAGTATAGATTGGCTCTGCTTCTTTATTGTTACTGGCATATATTTTCTCAAAGCTGCTTCTTCACGCTTTGGCTGTGTGCATGAAAAAAGTCAAAGCCAATAAGAATATTTTGCAATAATTACACATTATTGCTGAAAATTATTGCGTGCAAAATACATTTATTAAACAATGGTTATATTATTCAGTTCATATAAAACAAAAATTTGGCATGCATTCAATTGAACTGGCGATCATCGAAACACCAGATCGTTAAGATTGTAGTGGATGGCGCAAAATGGTAAATGAAGACAATTTAAGCGGGTACGCAAAATATGAATATTGGTGGACTATTTATTTTGATTTTTGACAGGTGTCTACATTTAATAAATTAATCAATATGAATGGATAAATATGGAAATGTAACAATTTTTACATAATTTGTATTAATTTCTAATTTAATAATAATTATTAATTTGTAATTAAAAAATATATTGTTAGAAATTAATTACATATTAAATAATGCAAAAATGCGCATAAAAAATTTCTTTGATATTTAACCATTCATTCATTCAAATATAAAAAATATACCCTAAAATAGACATATCTCACGTTATTAGTGCGAGCAGCATATGAATAGGCAGAGAAGGGAAACAATATCATTTGAAATCACATCAAAAACGCAAACATAAAAAAATTAAAACTAAGATCAAAATAAAAACAAGCAATTGTCATCAAAGCATGAGTGCGAGCATAGAGCATGCATAGCAAGGGAAAGAAACACAAAGACAAAGAGCAGAAAATATTTTCCGACAGAAGGCAGTATGCTTTCCAACACACGCTGCCCAGCAGGCAGCGGCTGATTTTGTCATTTCAATTTGGCATGCCGTTTGTATGAGATGCGCCTTCTTAGTATATATATTCTTTGGTACAGGGTTTTCTATAGTCGCTTACGCTCGACTATAGCCCTGCTTTTCAAGTTTTATTTAATTAACTAAATTGATACGGGTAAAACCACTAATATGTATTTCAAACAAAAGTTTTGAGAACCCTCATTACACCTTTTAAAATAAAAGCAAGTGCGCTTTTCTAATGTGTTACTAATTGTCATTAAACGTCGATGTCGAGTCTGATTTTCATGATAGAAGAAAAATATGATAAGACATATTATCAGCCCGTCTTATCTTGTAGAGCCTTCCACAATAAAAAGCAATTACCAAAATTGTATCTCGTGATCGTCGATACAGAAGAATATTGGAAACTGTCAGTAGTCACGCTCAAATACAAAATGAGAAAACGTTATGTAAAACGACTTTTAAGAAAAATAGTTTTCTTCGTCCTGACCATCGCTTTTATTTCTGTGGTCACAACAATTTTTGTTGAAAAACGCGAGAACAGAAGAAATAAAAAAGACTTCGAAACTGTAGACGGCAATGGAGATCCTATTACTAATCCATATATTAGACTAAATTCCCAAGCAACACCTCGACGGCCACGTCCGCCTTTTCAACCGCGAAATTTGCCGCCAAATGAAGATAGGAAAGCCGAATTCGATTTAGAGGAGTTATTAAAAGTCGAAGATGTCGGCTCTCTGTTTCAACTTCCCATGCCAAAGAGTGCAAAAAAAGACTGGCACGATTATGATGCTATTGAGCGTGATAAAAAACGTGTTGGACTTGGCGAACATGGTGTACCAGCACATAATGAAGAAGCAGAGAGAGAAATTGAGGAAAAACTGTTTAAAAAAAATGGTTTTAACTGTTTGCTTTCTGATAAAATATCAGTTAATCGGTCACTGCCAGATGTCAGACGGGAGGAGTATGTTTCACCTTTGCATATGAGGTCAGCATATAAAACATATAATATATCTTTTTCTCTAGATGTCGCACACGTCAATATATTGCTAAGTTACCGAGGATAAGCGTGGTCATTATTTTTTTTAATGAACACTTTAGTGTGCTGATTCGAAGTGTGCACAGTATTATAAATCGTACACCAAACGAACTGTTGCAAGAGATCATTCTCGTTGATGATGGAAGTGAACGAAAGAGCTTAAAAAGCCAATTAGATGACTATGTAGCTACGCACTGGCCGAAAAAAGTGCACATCGTGCGTAATAATATCCGATTTGGACTGATTGCTGCACGTTTAGCTGGTGCCAAAGTAGCATCCGCAGATGTGTTGGTTTTTTTCGATTCTCATATCGAAGTTAATTATAACTGGTTACCGCCGTTGTTGGAGCCAATATCAATCAATCGCAAAATCGCAACTTGTCCAATAGTAGATATAATTGACTACAATAATTTTGCATATAATGGCGGCCATCAAGAAGGATCACGTGGTGGCTTTGATTGGCGCTTCTTTTATAAACAGTTGCCTGTTTTACCGGAGGATAGCGTTGATAAATCTCAACCATATCGCAATCCAGTGATGATGGGTGGATTATTTGCCATTAATAGAGAATTCTTCTGGGATTTAGGTGGCTATGATAATCAACTTGAGATATGGGGTGGCGAACAGTATGAACTAAGCTTCAAGATTTGGATGTGTGGAGGAATGTTGTTAGATGTGCCCTGCTCAAGAGTCGCACATATATTTCGTGGGCCAATGAAGCAAAGACCTAATCCAAAAAATTATAACTTTGTGGGTAGGGTGGGTACATATTTTAAAAATCCTTTTCATTCTGTTCCCAAATGACTAAATTTTTAGAACCATAAACGCGTTGCTGAAGTCTGGATGGACAACTACAAGCAATATATTTATGACCGCGATCCCCAAACATACTACAACATCGATGCTGGTAATCTAAGTGCTCAACGAGCCGTGCGAGAGCGTCTTAAGTGCAAATCTTTTCATTGGTACATGACCGTAGTTGCACCTGATTTTCTCATCAAATTTCCACCAATTGAACCTGCAGCTTATGCCTTGGGTGCAGTACAAAGTTTGGCTTTTCCAGACTTATGTTTAGATACGCTAAATATGGGCAGCAACCATCCAGTTGGTCTTTACAGGTGTGCAGAAAATAAAACAAGTCCTCAAAGCAATCAGTTCTGGGCTCTTACCGCAGACCGCGATATGCGCTTGTATCAACGATCAGACTGCTTAGACGTGCAAGAGTCCATGGAAAATGCCACAGTTTATATTTGGTCTTGTCACAATCAAGGTGGCAATCAATTTTGGTATTATAATCGTAAAAACAAATGGCTGGTGCACGGATTTAAGGGTAACAGATGCATGGAGGCACTCATGACGAAAGAAGGAAAAACAATAGTCTGTACTAATATCTGCGATGAAAGCAACAGTCGTATGCAATGGCAATTCGGAAATGTCAACAATGAGTTATTGGAGAAATTCTTTGAAGGATTGGAACAAAAATGACTGCTTCATTTTATTTTTCTTTTACATTTTATTTATACATACATATGTATATATATATATGTATATATATTCTTTTTGTGAAAAATTAAATATAAAAATGCTTTCAAATAAAGATTCGCAGGAAAAGAATAATTAAAGAGTAAAAATAACTATAACAATGAAGCATTAAATCATTGAAAAATCAAAGCAAGGTGTTGGCGTGGCTGATCGAGGACGTACATTCAATCTATCAAAATCAAGGTTTTTTTGATTTTTCCATTACAGATTGTGTCATTTCGTCCTATATTCAATAGTAGATATAATTGACTACTACATTGACTTCATTTTGTCCTATAAAACTCACTTCCTTACAAATGTTGACATATACATATATTAATATAACTCTCTCCATTGTGTGGTTATTTTCCTTTTTTGGAACATCCTTGGCATTATCAGTAATTTTGCTGTTTGTTGTTTGTCTTTCAATTTGCGATAATAATACCATTATATGGTATTATATACCACTATATGGTATTTTTGGTATTTTGACTTAAGTTTAATGTCGACAAAATGGTATCTTAAGTTTAGGTTATTGGGATTTGCCACAAAAGATTAGACAAATTCTAGTTCGACCTGCCAGCGTACTTTTTACTGTTCGTTATATATCCAATACATATATATATATATACATATAGTATTTTTCTTATCACTAAATTATCATTACTACTACTACTACTATATAATATAGGCAATAACATGTGCCGGCCGAGCATGTGTTGCTAGCAATGTAGCATGAGATGATGCATGTGGTGGTGCTGACCATTACTATAATGATGATGATCGATTTCTGTTGTTCGTGGAAAGGCGCAAGGTGGGTACCTCACACTCCTCTAATAAGGATGTGCAGATTGCCGCAGAGCAGTACATGATTTATATATGGGTTATCGTAGTAGTACTATGTACATGGTATCGTCTCGTGCTTGGCTTCATCGACAATTCGATATCAATTATATTTTCCGAAGATAAAGCATAGAACCTCAGTGCTTTTACAGATTACGGAATGCAGTTAAAGTTGAAGATAAGTTTGTTCGGTATAATATTGCTCCGTCCATTATTGGGCACGTCAGCGGTATTGTAACCGTGCCCAAAGCGGGCGTTACTTATCCTTAACCGGTGTGACAACGAGCACTTCATGTTGTATGCAAAAAAACGTATCGACGAAACGACCTTCATACTAATGACCACTACAGAAATCCCACAGACTATGACTCTTTTTTTGTACACCGAATTTGAAACTACTGAAACCAGTACAACAGAAGAAATTCCAAATGTCGATCTCACAACAACAGAGAACCCCTCACGTAATAATTTTTTTGTAAAAACTGAGGGTTTTGTATCTCAGAAACCATATATAATGCATTTAATACTACTGATGAACCAAATGAGATGAATAAAACAGTAGATTCCAATGTCAGCACGACAAACAGAACTGCCATTCACAGCTCCAGACTTTGAAATCATCGAGCAATTGAGTACTACTGAATGTGTTTAGATCGCTGCTAAATTAATTTGGCAAACATTTTGACAGTAAAATTTAAGGTAATTTTGGAACGAGAAATTCGAGAGTGGCACTCATTTTTACCCAGCTTTTACTAGAGGACGCAAGCGGCTTTTAATTACCAACGGCAATGATGAGTGAGTTTCAAGCGCAGGCAAGCAGAAATCATCATTATTTCAAGAGATTATATTAATACTAAAAATTTTTCCCACGTAAAACTGTCTTTGTTTATGCTCACGTGAGTTTCTCATAGCAACAATCGACCCCACCGATGGTTTTACACCCTACAACCATGACGCAATCTTTACAAGGCTGTAAACGTTTGTTTTGATTTTGCTAACAACACAAACAAATAAGTACAATTGTTGATGCAATACTATATAGACAAATATAACATTAACACGGATGATCCTTGATGAGCGTCCTGTACAGTATTATATTATAGCTATTATTATCAATTGCTCCTTTTTGTACATTTTTCTTTCTGTTTAATTTTTGCCATCAGCGGGACGTACTAATTTATCAGCAACAAAAAATACCTATCAAAGAATTGAAAAGAGTGATGTGGTTCCTTGGGACATAGTGAAATTTAAGGATGTTCTTGTAACAAAAAGACTACAAAAAAAGCGCAATTTGCGGATAATAAATCCCATTGACGAGGATATCGAGGTCAGTTGTTGACCAAAACGTTTGTTAATTACTGCCTAGCAACGAAGCGGTTTCTTGGTTATTAATTTAAAATAAATTTGAAAAATAAATGAAATATACAAAAATAGTTTACGATGCAATGCATTTGCAAAATTGAATAGATATTTGCGTATGTAATAGAATAGATACTAGCTCCAAACTAAATGAATTAAATTCCACGTAAATTCAAGTAGAAGTGGAAATGCGAACAAACATAAAATCTGACGTTTTCACGTCAATTCCTAGAGAAATAATTGGAAGTGGAAAAGAGAACTGAACTGTTTTTGTTTGTTCCGATAGAAATTTGGATTTTTTTGGCTGTGGCAACATCGCAAGCTATATATATTTACATCGGGGTGGCAATACTGCTGGGCATGAAAACTTTCTAACTCTACAAGCAGCAATTACATTTTTTGATTGTATTTGGCGAAGTTTATGCAATCGGTAAAATATGTAAAACAAATGCTCATGCTATGTACATTTATAAAGTCGTATAAAAGATTATTGACAAGAAACATTGAACGATACAAACCTTAATTCTCACCCCATTTGCAACAAGTACTTTTTGCACAATAATCAACAAGATCGCGACGGGGAATATACGCATTAATTTGTTTTTGCTTTAGTAAGTTTTATTTAAAAAGACTTCTTTTTTAATGCAAAGTGCAATTGCAGTATTAAGTGTAGAAAACAAATTTAACACAAATTGAAAGACATTTTCCTCAACGTGTTCATGGAGTTGGCGGCCCAATAATTGCATTGGTAAGACTTTAATAATGGTGAATACCATAATTTTTTAAGATTAAAATTTTTTTAACTAAATTGTTTTGCGACAATTGTTTAAAATAATCATCACCAAACAAAAATAAGCTAAAATTTGCCAAAAACTTGTGATAATGGATGATATTCACATCCATAATTTCAAAAATATAAGCAGATTTCAATTTAGATTATTCAATAATCTAGAACCAATTTTGAAGAGTGTTCACTATTATTATAAACAAAGTTAAGCAATTAAGTTAATTTGCAATACATATAACTTGTTCCATTTCTATATAATATCCTAGGTTGCAATTAATCATAAAAATAAATCAATTCTATTTTAAGATACTTCCAACAAAGAGATATGGTCAGTCTACACTATGCGCGAAAATAACCTAAAAAACATGACAAGTAAGTTGTATCTTTTGTTTTTTGATTTTAGGCAAAATCATATATTTGAGAAATGAGAAAATAATTCATTGTTAATTTTTAGCATATTTAAGGATTTGGAACGTTGGAATAATTGAGTAGTCAATTGTCCTTTGTGGACTTCATAACGTTTTAGGTCTGAGTGGAACTAAATTAAAACAAAAGTGACAATTTTACCGAAACCAAAATCAGGTAAAAGTTTAAGTTCCTTTATAAATGCCAAAAATGCTCACAAGAGTAATGAAAGGCAAACACTTGGTTTATCTTAAAAAGAAATAAAGTATCGCTGGTTACATCAATTCAATCGGAATCTTTGACAAGTAGAAATTCTGGAAGCCGAGGTCATTCTGTGTCTAATCGAAAACTAAAATTAAATAGAAATGCATGCGTCGTCAACTGCTCTTGTTGAATACTCGGATGTTAGTTCCGAAGATTTCTCAGATCCAGAGGCCGGCGAAATCGACACAGACCATTCTCAGATGATCCCAGGGGGTGATAAATCTTTTGCGTCAATGCTGTTGAAAAAACAGAAGGACAGAAACAGGGAGGATATGTCTTCTGACGACAAAAAGAACATGCGTGGAAACAATCAGTCATTAGCAAAGTCCGAATTTGTTATTCGCAAAGACGAAATTTATAGGTAATAATTTTTAGTTTTTGATTTATAAGTTAAGTAGTTTAAGCAATTGTTAATGCTTTTTTATATTAACCAGGCTTAAGCAAAGTGAAAATGAAGAAGTTACGAATCTATCGAGTTCGAGGCAAGTGAAACTAAAAACACGTCAAAGTGTTTGCAAAGCAGAGAGACCCCTTACAATAAGCACTGTGGACACTAATACTGCGGGAGATATGTCAAATCATCATTCCAATGACCATAAATCCGCTAACGCTGCCATCGACTTGTCGGAGGAAGAGTCTGACTGGGATAAATATATATCTAGTGGATCTATTGACACAGACGAGCTTGAAGAGGAAATGAAACGTCAAAAACGCAACAAGAAATTAAAGAAGGAAAAACATAAACACAAATCAAAAAAAAAATCAAAAAAACGTAAGAAAAAACGTACGAAATCATATTCCAGTATCGATTCGTTGTCGGATAACGATCTGGATACCGTTCTGCTAGAACGTCGTTATACACCTCCGACAGTACCTGGTCGGAGATCTTTGGATAAACCCGACAAAAGCTTGGAGCGCACGATAAATGCGTCTGGAGCTCCAACGGGTAATTCATCATCATATACGCCACTTAAGGATGGAAGTAGTCCACTTTCTACAGGCACTCCGCCCCCCATAAAATATTGCAACAGCAGTGGCGCTTCGGTGACTACTCTAGGTGCTAATTTACAAGTGACGTTGACAAATAAGAATCCTAGTCGGCATAAAACGCCACAGATAAGAAAGTCTGCAAAGGCTCATTTCCCGACTTCGCCTCGCACTCCACCACCAATATATTCAGCACCTAGCACTGGAAGCAGTAGTAGAGATTTACACAGCTCGCGCTATATGAATAGTCCTATGCGAGAGCAACTGCATTTGCATCATTCGAGGACACCATCGTCCTCCATTTCAGTAACGCAAACCTACCACCATCATACACGATACTCATCAGGTCCTGGGCAAGGACCTAATAATCCTGATTCAAGGAAACTGAGGGCTGTTTCACCAGGTGTGTTGTACCTTTGTAATTGTCTGTAGGTAAATAAATATAACCTATCTTTAGCCCTTTTAGATCGGTATCAGCATCAGCCAACAACGCCACCACATAAACGCAGAAAACCAAATGACAGTCGAATGTTGCCTACATTGATTTATGATCATGGCAGACATCACCATAATTCTAGTTCCAAGTATGGCCGCTACGGCAGCAGAGATCGTTACTTAAGACGCTACTCTAGGTTAGCATTTTCTTTTACTTCTATTGAATCGGCATATTGTATGTATTTAAAAAAACTCAATTTCTTTTCAGCAGAAGCCCTAGTATGACCCAAGTTACGCGTAGCCGCCTGTCTTCACCAAATGCCTCTTCAGTAGCTGGAAGCTCTTCAGTATATAGGGGCAACAGTGGTCACAAAAATAAACAAAACATACCTCAAGCTCTCACTCCTGAGCGGTCGAGACCGTCTAAAAGAGTTTCAGGTGGTGGTACGTCTGCAGAACGATATTCCCGCTCACCTCGCATGAACTCCCGTTATTATGATTCACCACCTTCGCCGACATCAGCAGCAACGTCATATCATCATCACCGCAGTCGTCGATCATCGAGAACGAAACGCAATTACAGTAGCAGCATTAGAAAAAGACGGTCTCCAAGTACGGCTAGCAGCAAAAGTTCTCCATCACGTTCTCGCTCACGTTCACCTACGTCTCGTGACCTTAAGCATAAAAGAGACGAGTATATAAAAAAAATTAGTGAAACGAGCCTATTTGCAGAGTTGGTTAAGGATCGACATAAACGTCAGAAAGCCTTACAGGAGATTATTGAACAGAACAGTAACAGCAACGGTGCTCTTACACTCAATGAGAATAGCTCGTCGGTAGAGGGAAATACTCCAAATGCTACAACAACACAAACACCAACAGAAGATTCATTCCGAAATAATGGCGTTAACAGTAAATCCGATGTTGATGTAAATAACATTCCTATGCCAAACAAAGAGGTTGCCAATTCAAGTTTGGATGAAACGGATCGTTCTTTTACAACTCCTAAAACAGTGGAGGAAGGCGTTATAAATACTGTAAATATTGGTCTCGTCAAATCGACAAAGCATAAAAGTCTTACAGCCCTACCAATGCCGCCAGGAATGAGTGCTGCTGATGTAGCAAATGCAACTACACCTTCTCCACCGGATAACCTTAAAGACTCATTGTTGCCAGCACAATTCTATAAAATAACCAAAACTAAGCCAAAAACAGGCGAAGAGCGCCAACATTCAAATATCAATAAAAGTCTGCTAAATTTGCCAATGCCTCCACTCGTACCTGGTAGCGATCTTAGCGGAGACGATGTTATAGACAGTCCAGAAGACTTCGATACACCGGGAGGCGCAGTTGGTCACGGGAATGTTAATGAGAATAAGCTTATGACAAATGCAGAAGGTGCTAAAAGTAGGCGACCAGTAATTCTTAACAGACGAGATTCGCGCAACAACATACGTGATTGGGGTGAAAGATGTGTAGATGTATTCGAAATGTTGGTGCAAATCGGAGAAGGAACTTATGGTCAAGTAAGTAAAAAAAAATTGATTTGATAAATGAAACATCAAGAAAAATGCAATGAATTTTAGGTATATAAAGCACGGGATCATCACACAAACGAAATGGTGGCTCTCAAAAAAGTTCGTCTCGAACACGAAAAAGAGGGATTTCCTATTACAGCCGTTCGGGAAATAAAAATACTTCGCCAGCTGAATCATCGTAATATTGTCAACTTACACGAAATAGTTACCGATAAGCAGGATGCCGTGGAATTCCGAAAAGATAAGGGTTCTTTTTATTTGGTTTTTGAATATATGGATCACGACCTTATGGGCTTATTGGAATCAGGAATGGTTGACTTCACAGAAGAGAACAATGCGAGCATCATGAAACAACTTTTGGATGGACTCAATTATTGTCATAAGAAAAATTTCCTGCATCGAGACATTAAATGTTCCAACATTCTGATGAATAACAAGTAAGTATCGCTTCTATGTGCATTCAACCTAACAATAATTAAATATTATCAATTAAACCAACCTGCTTTCTTGAAAAGCCACTATAAGAATATTAGTTATGCATTAATGCAACAAGAAATTCGATTTTGTGTTTTTTAAACCAAACTAGAAAGGCGGGGCTATAGTCGGGCCTAACCGACTATAGAAAACCCTGTACCCAATCCAAACCAAAATAAAATTTTTTTTTAGAAAAAGCCATTTTTCGGCTAATCGTTCCTATGGCAGCTATATATCATAGTAAACCGATATTTATCATATTTAGAAGTATGCTTGGATATTGCCTAAAATTGTCAAATCCAAAATTTGGTAACGATATCTTAATAAACAAAAAAGTTTTTCTCAGTAAATGTTGTTTTTCGGCCGATCGTTCCTATGGCAGCTATATGACATAGTAAACCGATATAAATGATATTTAGACATGTGATTGGACATTGGTTAAAACAATTAAATTCAAAATTAGGTAAAGATATCTTTAAAAACAAAAGGGTTTTGGTTACTAAATGTGGGTTTTCGGCCGATCATTCCTATGGCAGCTATATGTTATAGGTCGAATATCGAAAAAAAAAAAAATCGTTATGCCTATGGATTGGGAGTCCTCGTGCAAAATTTGGTGGTTGTAGGTCTTACCGTTTCCGAGATCCGTGCGTTCATACGGACAGACGGACATAGCTAGATCGACTCGTCTTTCGACGCTGATCAAGAATATATATACTTTATGGGGTCTGCCACGCCTCCTTTTTGCCGTTACATACATTTGCACAACTTTAATATACCCTTTACCATTTTTTGGTACAGGGTATAAAAATAGTTTAAATTTCGCATTATGGATAAAGGAAAGCTATATTATTTTATCTCATATATTCCCTGCCTCTAAATATTGGGTAATTTAAAAAATATAATCCGATTGTGTTAAATGAAAACGTGTTTGAATCATGTAAAACACTCCGAGGGTCCGGCGTTTTTACACAGTATCCGCACCGTAAACCGCACAAATTTGTCGGCATGTTTTTGAAGTGGTTTTACCTTTTTTGCAGTTACAAGCATCACAGCATATTTCTATGCTATATTTCACTCATTTTCAAATCAATATAGCGACCATTTACAGAACTGTCTTCGCAAATGTCACCTTTAAAACACGTGTTTGTTTGACACAATGAATTAGTGATGCACGTTATAAGGGCATCAACACCATCAAAAACCGCACGTACTTTTTAAATGGCCCAATATTTGTTTAATAATATTACTACAATATTTTATTGGACAAAGTTGTACATACATATATCTGCTTATATATGCTACTACATCGCTTAGCTGCTTAAAATGATTTTTGATGATTAACTTTTTATTTGGCGATATTTATATAATATATCTAAGTGTAAAACTAGACAATTATGTTAAAGATTTTAGACATCGTTGAGAATTTTCAGAACTTAGTATGTACAGCTGTGGGGAAGAAATGGCATATTGGATAGAATCTGACTTTATCATCTTGAATATAGCTATTTCCATATCCGTTGAACAATTAATTTGAAAAGAAAATCATTTACAGAACGGATCGATATGATTTTGCCGGAGTTATCGAGTTTTTATAAAAATATTTGCAAATCATGGTCTTTACTAAGAAATTAATAATAATCATATATCTATATATCTTGTCATTGAGTCCATCAGGTATTTGCATCTCCTCTTAGAAATTCTGCCCTATGATCGCTTAATTTGTATCTCAGAGCTCCTCGTTATTCTTCTCTTTTTCATCAGACACGTCGTTGTTTACGTCAGCCCAAAGGTTCTCAATTGGATTTAAGACTGGCAACTGAGAAGGCCATTTCAAAACTTTAATGAAGTTGTTCGCAATGCATTTTTTGGCATGTTTAGGGTCGTTGTCGTGTTGGAGAATACCAAAATAATGGCATTTCATCTTTTGCATAAGGTAGGATCATTTTTCTAAATATTTCAACATGACTATTTTGATCCATGACGGTTCTTATTCAATAACCTACACTATTATATTAAAAGCAAGCCCAAGCAATTCTGCTATAATCTCCGTGTTAAATCTATTTACATGAAAATGTATACTGTATTCGGTGCTTACCTTAAATAAGAATAAAAGCCTTTTCCATCTACAAAAAATATATGCCTTCATCCGATCACAAAATGTTTCACAATTCTTTTATGATCGAATTCAGGAGCTGATTTGCAAAATTAAAATGTTTAGCCTTGCAGTCAAAATAGGACTTTATATGCTTTTAGACAAGCTCGAACTTTCAGCACTTGTCGTTATTTGAAGTTCTTTTTTTTTTGTCTGTGGCAGGTAGAATTGGCTACTTTCTATTTTGACGAATGAACCATTTTAATATTAACTTTGACATTAACTTTCTTCCAATAATTTTATCTTTTTTAACAAATATAATATTCCCAATCATTTGATTTGAACAGCCAACCAAATTACCTACTTCACCATAGGTCTGCCTTCTGAAACTATTTTTGATCAGCGCTGGTTTTTTTTTTTTTTTAAAGAAAAAGCTCGTCATTTATAACCTTGCTCTTTTTGTTTTTTTTTTTTTTTTTACCGGCACTGTACATCTGATATAAGAAGAAATGTTGTATGTTGGGATGTCTATTTACTTTAAAATGTGAATTGTATTTTATATTACTAAAGAATTGCTCAAGTAATAATTGAAAAAAATCAGAAAAAAACTAGAAAGGCAGGGCCAAAACAAAAAAATTTTTTTTTTAGTAAAAGCCATTTTTTGGTTGATCGTTCCTATGACAGCTATATATTATAGTAAACTGATATTTATTATATTCAGGAGTATGATTGGATATTGCCTAAAACTGTCAAATCCAAAATTTGGTAACGATATCTTAATAAACAAAAAAGTTTTTCTCAGTAAATGTTGTTTTTCGACCGATCGTTCCTATGGCAGCTATATGTTATAGGTTGAAAATCGAAAAAAAAAATAAACTTGTTATGCCTATGGATTGGCAGAGTCTTCGTGCCAAATTTGGTAATTGTAGGTCTTACCGTTTCCGAGATCCGTGCGTTCATACGGACAGACAGGCGGACATAGCTAGATCGACTCGTCTTTCGACGCTGACCAAGAATATATATACTTTATGGGGTCTGCTACGCCTCCTTCTGCCTGTTACATATAAAAACGTTAGCGTTTCTACTGGAACACGTAAACATTTTTTGCTCAATATATTTTATTCAGTGGTTCTTTAACTTTTTTAAACCGAGTATGAGTATATATAATATAATATGAGTTATCTAACCCTTCAAAATAAAACTGTTGTCTATTAGGTTATCAATTTATTAAGGGCTTTAAACATCTGCCAAGTCAGATGCATTGTCCAAAATTATGGTGGTTAATGTATAATAAAGTTGTCCAGTTGCTATATGCACCTTTACTATATATTCATATTGTAGAGAGTGCTGATCTAATTTTGCTTTACAATGAAAAATATTTTCTTCTTTTCTTTTTCTGTTGCGCAAGGCTGTCAGTTATAGAGAATTATAAATACCTTAGGGAACGTTGTTAAGCTCTTATAGACTGTGAAGAGAGTATTTTTATGCTTCATTGTACGAATACATTTGTTTTCCTACTTTTTAGACATTTAATGAGTATGTTGCGAGAACAAGAAGGTAAGAGAGTTTTGATATTTTCCTATATTACGAAAATCCTCTACTTCTCTAATTATGCCCATCCTTCAATACTATTCTTGTGTCTGGTGTTCACATCACAAGAAGAACATTGCCCTGGTTGAGTCTGGTCAGAAACAGTTTTAATCGTTCGCTCTTATTGGATTGTATTGGGACCATACCCGACCTTTCCCTCCGTATAAGCGCAGGCTCCGCTGGATTTCCTTGCCCTCCCTGAAAGATAGCATGGTGTTCTTTTTGAACATAAGCTTACTTCTGAATGTCTCCTCCACTTAATAAATTTTTCCATCTGTTGTATTCCTTCTCGTAACTTTCGTCCGTTATTCCTTTTCCATTGCTCGACTGACTGGTTTATTTTCCAACCTTGTAAATTAATCTGTTCTAATTATAATACTCCACTGACTTTGGTTAACTCTTCTAAAATTCCTGAATACCTCCCTAAAATTCAAACTTTACTTCTTTCTATTCATGTTTGTTTTAAGTTTGTATGTTTAAGTTATATATCAAATATTACATTGGCAGTCCATTGCACATTTCTTATATAAATAAATAAATAATTTCTAACACCATAATGAGAAATACATACACACATATGAAAGTCATAATGCGGACTTAGACAGAAACATTCGATTTATATTTTTAGCTGAAAATGATAAAAAAGTATTAAAAAAAACTTATTTAAATCTTTAATTTTATTTATTAATATATTGTTAATTGAGGTAAAAACAGCTAAGAAACCGTTTGTGAACTTCAATTAACAGGCGTACCGGTTCAAAATACTTCTTGGGTGAGCGGGCAGTTGGTAACACCGGGTTTGATGGCCTGTAACAAAATCAAAGCGAACACATGTTTTGAAGAAAGATAAATTCTAAAGTCTATATTAGCCTGTCCTATAGTGAAAAAATTCCATTTAGAAGGAGTTAAGGTGAATCTTACTCAAAATAGTTTGAAATTACTTAATTGATTATTGGCGCGACAAGTACATGGTCGCATACTGAAATATCTGTATCAAACAAGCTGCGACATAAATTTTATGCAGCTTTTGGTTTTTATGTTTTTTAATTTCAAAGTTTTGAAAATAAACAAAGAAAGTTTCTGCACTAAATAAGAAAGCTGAATAAACATTTTTTTTTTTCAAAATTTCAGGGGTCATGTAAAGCTTGCCGATTTTGGTTTAGCTCGTCTTTATAACGCGGAAGATCGTGATCGACCTTACACAAATAAAGTCATTACTTTGTGGTACCGACCCCCGGAGCTACTTCTAGGCGAAGAACGTTACGGGCCTTCGATAGATGTATGGTCCTGTGGCTGTATTTTGGGAGAACTATTTCTAAAACGTCCACTTTTTCAAGCCAATGTTGAAATGGCACAGCTAGAAGCCATCTCAAAAGTGTGCGGATCACCGGTGCCGGCTGTTTGGCCAACAGTTATCAAACTGCCGCTCTTCCACACACTTAAGCAAAAGAAGCAGTATCGTCGACGATTACGTGAAGATTTTGAATTCTTGCCAACTTCATCATTGGACTTGTTAGATAAAATGTTGGAATTGGATCCAGAACGACGCATCACAGCTGAAGATGCACTAAAATCTCCATGGCTACGAAATATCAATCCCGACGAGTAAGCATACCTGTTAATGTGGTAGTTCTGTAAAAAAATATTCACATCCTTGACTAACTCTTGAAAGGATAAGAATGGGGAGCGGTATGTTTGGTGATATAATATTTTAACATATCTCAACTGCTTTGATAATTTTTTCTGGTGAAATTTTTGAAACCGTTGCCACTTGCAATGCTTTGTCAATATAGTTTTCTAATGGTCCCCAAAAAGGCTTATAGGTACCAAAGTTTTTTTTTTATTTGTTTATTATAATTTGGATAATAAAATACATTAGTATTTTAAATGTTATCTTGGTTCGTAACTTATCAGATCAACAATTTTTTTTGAAACTGTAACAAATGTTATTAATGATTCGAATCCAAATGACAATTGTACAATGTATAGGTATCAACACCATCAATAACCGGTGATACTTATTAAATCACCCAATATTAAAAACAAACAAAGAACGAGCAGGAAATGTCTTAAGAAAGATATTCAGACATTTTTGAACTAACTACCTTTAGTATAAAAGTAAAGCATATCATAATCTAGGGTATGTATATAAATTTGTGTGTTTTGTGTACCTCTTATGGGCTGATATACCGATCATCCGATTTCGATGAAACTTTGGTGAATTATGTGCGCGGAAGGCTTCTATATTTCCGATTAAAAAAGTCAATATAAGCAAAAACTTGAATTTTTTATATCTCTTGCAGTATTTAATGTAGATGATTGAAATTCGGTTAATATATAAACGACACGGAGAGAAATTAGATTCATGCTATAAGTGTCCCCATATGTAAGAAAAATTCTTAAATAATCATATTTCTAAAACTTTTTTATGCAGATTAACGAAATTCGGTACATATGTATAAGGGATTAAAAGAAATAAAATGGATATTAAAGAGAAAATTTAAGAGAGGTATTTAAGAGAAAATTTAAATTCGTTACATGTCTTAAACTACTTGATGAAGATTGATGAAATTTGGCTCATATGTATGAGCCATATGCCTTAGGGGCAGCGGGAGAACAAGTATGTATATTAAAAATGGAGTGTTTGCACACCCAAATTGGAAGTAATTATAAAATAGAAAGAACAGTTAAGCGCATCGCGAAAACAGATAAAAATTGGCAATTACTTATATGCCAGAAAACAAAAACGCTACGGATATTGCTAGTTGTAAAATATATCTGTATATAATACAATATTTCTTAAGGCATTTTCTGTGTTGATTTTGGTTGTTTTTATTATTTCGAACACCGCTTTATATCAAGATACGATTTTAATTTTCCTTACACTTTCATTGGGTGTAGAGATAATTGTGAAATTTTTTACTTTTGTATATCTATATATATATGTTATATGCATATATCTGTGCCAACACGTAATAACCGCTTAAGTCGACTAAAGGAGAAATATCGCAACTGATTCGTATACGTCTTTTCGTAACGCGTGTTTCTATTTTAAAAAATTTCGATTTTTAACAAAGTTATAATACTTTACGCCATGAAAACTGGCAGATCCTTAACCACAACTAAAGATGGTACCTCATAGATTTTCCACTTAAGCTTAAGAAACGGTTAATAATTACGTGTTTACACATTTATATATCTGTGTATCCTGATTCACGGGATAGAGGTAGAGGTTTCAAAGTTATCTACAAATAATTATTATTTCTTACATTATCCACAGAATGCCGATTCCGCAACTGCCCACTTGGCAGGACTGTCATGAGTTATGGAGCAAAAAGCGACGACGACAGATGCGAGATAGCCAGCATATTCCCAATTTAGTCGGTGATGCCTAGCATATTCTGGTCTATACTTAAAAGACAACTTCGGAGGGATTGCACAGCTATGAATAGTTCACTGCCAAAGGCAGGTGTAAGTTACTGTTCGACTAAACAGTTGTTGTGTTATATGAGTATAGTAACATAAGTCAAAAGTCAAGAAGTAGATATGTAAATTTAAACACACTGGTTGCCAATTGCGCCTTCATTGTTACACACACTGGACTAATTTTTTTATTCTTTTATCTCTTGTTTTTTACATTTTATAATTTATTGTCTTGAGAAAGTGGTATTCTACGCTGTTGAGCAAGCAGTAGGCAATATAAATTCATACGAAATTGTACTACACTTTTCAAGTACGTATACATCGACATGGTTGCTATAAAATTAATTACATTTATATAATATAAATACTACTCGGATATACGCATTTGAGCTTTTGGTTGAATTCCACATTCAATTTTTTTTCTCTAATTGAAATTTTTGGATTAAACGGGAAAAACATTAACGTGTATAAATTGTTTATTTAACGGAAGTAGCATTTTAATATAATTTTAATAAATTGTTACATTTTAATCTAGGTAAGTTGCTTGATAAACTTAGTTAAAATTCGACTTAACAATGCTATTATTGGTTAATTCTCAAATATTTAAAAATTTGTAAATCGAAAATAAATGTAAATTTAAACGAAGATTATAGATTGTAAAAACAAAAAAAAAAAACTAAAAACTACAAAATATTAAAATATATATATTTTTGTAGACTCAAAAACTGGGCATACGAAAAGCGAGGTGTATCAGAGACTGACCACAAAATCATTTAAACTCAAAATATTATGTTTTATTTCTAAATTTATATAAAATATAGTAATATACCAACAAAAGTCAAAAGACGATGTTAAGAGCAAAGCAATAGACGAACTTAATCTCGTTGAAACCGAACAAATAACACAAGATCGTTGAAAAAAAAAATCACCAATCAAAATCATTAATAAAGTCCCATGTGTAAAAATAATTATATTCTGCGATTATTTTAGGAAACCAAATAGTTAATAACTTAAAAAATGAAATCATTAAAATCTGCTATAAAAAAATTGGGACTTTTTTCATTTCATAAAATTTTATTTGTTTAATATAAAGTCAAGGTGTCTAGGAATAAAACACTTAAAAAAAATGTGGAATGCCTCGAGTTCAGGAGGAGCTAGGACTGATCCCGAAAATGTCATCATGGCCAATATTTGTTGAGCCGAAAAATCGGTTCGCTCTTAGGTCGTTCCTTGGTCTAGCTAGCTACTACAGGTGTCGCGAGAAAGATTTCGAATCGATAGCAAACAGGTCCCGAGAAGGGCTCATCGAGTTCAACGACGCACGACGAACGAAATGCGTTCGAAAGGTTGAGAACGATTTTGGCATCAGATGTCACAATGTATCCAGATTTCCAAAAACCATTCGATCTGACAGACGTCTCCGCAGGTGGAATCAGAGCAGTCCTTTTTCTGTTGAGTTTTAAAAATGTCGCTACATTGCTAATATACTTGGCCTTGTCATTACAAAACTAGAGATAATGCCGAAGACCTTTTACGCTGAATGTCTGTATATCAAATTATCAGGGATCAAAAATAGAATATTTATTGTTCTTAATGTAGTGGTGGTCTATTTTATGGGATTGACTTGTAATTCCCACTAGTTTTGGTATCCGAAAAAATGCGATTCAATTAAACTCGCAAGGAGTGAAAGGAAATCTGTCTGGCATCTATTTTTAAGGACTACGAAAAAAAGTAAAACTGGAGAACCGCGAGTGAGTTCATGGAGAAGGCAGTGAACTCCTGACAAGCAACGGTTTTCCAATTCATTGTTGCTTGATGGGGCATCAAACAGCATGGCAACAAATTGGGAACCAAACTACCGAGCAACATAATAGCGATATTAATAGTTCACAGCTCCCTGGTGATATTAGTGGGCAATTCTATGTTAATTCCGTATTACAAGTGCAATTCTCAACCTCATCCCAGCTACAAGTTGATTGCATCCATCTAAGGCGAGTGGTTGTCACCTCGTCAGAATTTGCAGGCTGCCTAAGCAACATACGCACTACAGCATAGAGATGTGCAACATTTAACGTTGTTCATTACTACTCATAGTAATGGTGCAAACAAATAGACAACCGAATTCCTTAGCATTCTTATTGTTGCCGTTTCTGCAACAACAGAAATATGCCCAAAATCAGTAATATTTTATGATTACAGAAGTATATCTGCCTTAGAATAATTTAAAAGCAATTAAACAACAACAAAAAATTTAACTTTTCTAACTTCACTTACATTGATACAACGAGCGCAGCTGTAAACTTCTTGTTGCGATAATTGCAAAGTAGCGTAAAGAAGCTGTTTATTTATGCCAAAGTAGGTAAATATGTTGGTTTAAAGCAGTTGCGACCAGGTAATTTGTGGCAGCGTCAAGGGACTATTTAATATGATACTCATATAATACATCAAGTATTGTGAAATTCAATAATGTCTTTAGTTATTTCCATATTTCAATTCCAGCTTAAATTTACCTTATCTTTCATTAATATTGAATTTATATTTTTGTAATTCTAACTAGAAAGGCAGGGCTATAGTCGGGCGTAACCGACTATAGAAAACCCTGTACCGAAGCCAAAACTTAATATATTTTTTTGTTGCTTTAATATTTTGTATTCATTATGTAAGGATATCTCAAGAAAAAATAATTTTTTTTTTGTAAAAGCCATTTTTCGGCCGATCGTTCCAATGGCATCTATATGTTATAGTGCACCGATATTTATCATATTTAGGAATATGATTTGAATTTACTTAGAATCAATAAATCCAAAATTTGGTAACGATATCTTAATAAACAAAAAAGTTTTTCTCAGTAAATGTTGTTTTTTGGCCGATCGTTCCTATGGCAGCTATATGATATAGTAAACCGATATACATATTTTTTAGATATGTGATTGGGCATTAGGTAAAACAATTAAATCCCAAATTTGGTAAACATATCTTAAAAAATAAAGCGGTTTTTGTTACTAAATATGGCTTTTCGGCCGATCATTCCTATGGCAGCTATATGTTATAGATCGAATATCGAAAAAAAAAATAAACTCGTTATGCCTATGGATTGGCAGAGTCTTCGTGCCAAATTTGGTGGTTGTAGGTCTTACCGTTTCCGAGATCCGTGCGTTCATACGGACAGACGGACAGACGGACAGACGGACATGGCTATATCGACTCGCCTTTCGATGCTGATCAAGAATATATATACTTTGTGGGGTCTGCCACGCCTCCTTCTGCCTGTTACATACATTTGCACAACTTTAATATACCCTTTACCATTTTTTGGTACAGGGTATAAAAAGGTTGAAATTTTTGGTTTTTGCAACTCACTTTTTTCTTCTAATTAATCTTTTTTCAAAATCATATGTTCCCGCCAAAATTTTATATGGTAAGGTAAGTTCTGCAAAACGCGAAATCAGTGAGTAACTCAGGTTTTTATCGAAAAAATACTTAACAATTGGGATATGTCTAATTGTGCACAAAAAATCAACTCTGTTTCCGAACACAGCAGGGGAGTTGTTTTGACGTTTTTATTTTGGTCTCATCTCTATGTGTGGCACATGTATATTCACACAGAGTTCATTGTTGTACAACAATCACACATTTGTTTACCTATAAGCAACAAAACGTAAGCTATCATAATATAGGTAAATTTTATATTCACCTTATCGCGGAAGTAGATTTCGCTCAAACAACATCTCATACGACACACGTATATTAACACAGAGTTTTTTGTTGTACAACAACCACATATTTGTTAACCTATCAGCAACAAAACTTACGCTGCGAAAATCTTACTCAGTTTTGCATTAAATTTCATGTTCACTCTATTACTGCTATAGATGTCAACACAATAAAAAAGCTTTTGCACAGTTGTATAGATGTGTTTTTGTTTTCCGAGTAAATTCTTAAACTGTGCACAAAACTATGAATACAAAATGTTTTTCCAGATAATCAGGTTGCAACAACAAATTGCTGCATGTATATTGAATGCCAATATATGATTTAACAACTACTTTTGCGACAAATATGTAAACACACCATAAAAGCTGATTCGTTCCGAGTCGGTCATAGCTTATCAATTTGTACCATGTGTCAATGAATTCTAAAATCGTTCCAACTATCGGTCGGTTAGAGAAGTGCAATGATATTATTTATTTTAAAAAAATTATCTTACGGCTTGGAATCATTAAATGTTTTGAGTTTTACAAAAGATCGCGATGTATCAACAAAATAAACTTATTTTTGTTAATATAAAAACTAGTGATTAATAAAGCACCAATGTAATTTGTCGTTTTTAGTGTATATATATTTTTTTGTTGACTGTGTTGACTGTGACTGCAAGAAAATCCACTGCGACGAAAAGAAGGCAAATGTACGTACAACCAAATCATAATAAGATTCATATTTTGTACTCAGTTTTGATTGAATCTTTGAATTCTTCATCAAGCATTTGTTTTTTGAAGTTAAAAATATTGTCTTTTAGTCGGTTCAGTTTTAACAAAATTCTAAATTTGCGAGAGGTTTATTTTTTTTAGCTTTATAACAAAATTTAATATAAAAAAAGTGTGTATGGCTAAGCACACATGAGGGTTGATGTGAAAAATACTTAGTGGCTCTTTTGGCATAACCTGAAGTATTCGAGACCAATAATCACGGCCTAAATATTGCAACTTTCGAAGAACTTGACTTATTTATGCATCATTTTGCGTTTATATGAACGTTAATGCAGTGACCTTGTCCATGTTGACGTCTCATAATTTGCCATCGGCAAGCGGGGAAATATCAATCATTCAGAGATCAATTTTGGCTTCGGTAAATGATTTGGTCGGGGCGAATACTTGAATCCATTTTAAGATGAATATATCAAAGTTCTTTACATTCTTTAACTCTCCGTCTGGCAGATGGTTCCAGTCAGCGACCTTTTTCGTTGTCAATTGTATATTAATATATTTCTAGTTTATCGACCAGATACCTTCCTAAAATTGTATTATTGGCTATTAATCTATACTAATAGCAATATTCCTTGCATAAGTCGAAAAAAAAGTTTTAAATTCTAATTTGAACGCTTGTCAGGCTAAGCGATAAGGAAACATAAACATGACAAGTGTTACAAACCCGTGTTAACTTTAAATTTTTCAGGCCTTCTTGATATCAACACACATGTCTACAGTATTTATTGTTTCTTAGCTTTATGTTTCGTTGTCACTGGAATTGCTTCATAATTCGCTATTTTACAAATCACACCTTTAACTGTTGTTCGTCAGCACTTGTAAAAATCATAACAGAAGTATACCAAGCTCTACAGTGGCTCGCAGTTTATTTGATCCAGCGCTTAAAATAAACTTTAGCAGGCTGTATGTACAAAACGAAAAGAGATATAAAAAAATGCAGAATTATTAAACTTATATTTTATTTTCCAAATTTGACTAATAACATCTTAAAGTGGTAAAAACTAAAATAAGGCATCAATTTCATGTAACAGCTTATTTCACCCAGCTTATGTTAAAAATGGAATTAAATGAAATTCATTTAGAGTCAACCAACGATTTCACTTTTTTAATGCATTTCTCCTGACTTGAGTGCTTCCAGGCGTTGATGTCCAGAATAGCCCACTGTTTTTCATTCACATTTATGACGATAACTGTTCCATAAGTGTCATCTCACGTTGCTACAGCTCCTAATGAATCCACCATGTAAAAATCTCATTTTCGGATTTTGGTCATTTTATGTGTGCAAGAATAAACTGGCCCTTACAGTAAGGATAGTGGCATTTTCACCACTAAATTTACATTCATTATAATTGAATTAATATTTTGATTCATTCATTTTCATTCATTCCATCAAAAGTTGCAAATTTCCGACGTCGGCTGAGGACATACAAGCCCAAATCCTAACACCGCCATTATTATGCTTTATAGTACGTTGAAGGCGTTCATGCCATTTCGTTTTTCAATAAAAATTTAACACAATATTCTTTAAATTTTACTTTACCATGTATCATTTATGGAAATGAGCAAGCATTAACAATATTCTCAAAACAAAAAATGTTTAAAAAAATCAATTGTTCCGTTAAGTTCAATAAAAATATATATATTGTTGTACTTCTATAAGAAAAAAGTGCATTTCTTATTGAAACATCTTGCATCGAATAGTTTTGGTACTAAAGCTAGTTCACCTAGGGGCCAAGCTAGAAAAGATTTGTAAAGGCAATGCCTTTAAAAATTTTAAACATTTTGACGACACCTTCTAATTATTAAACCATGGATGCATGCTGGTTGTTATGTTGTATTTTTTTTGCATTCTTTATCATAATTCTACTTCTCTTTTGCTCTTTGTTTTAAAAAGAAAAGCTAGAGTGTGATTAACTTTTGCATTTCTAAGCAAAGTAAATTTTTCATTGTATATACATAGTCTCTTACATACTAGTACATATATAAAAGAAAAATTAAATTTGTCACTAGTTTAATATATATATGTAAGTAGTTTCAAATGGAGCTCTAATAATTATATTTTTTTTTTTTGACGGTAAAGTGCGTAGTGATATTACTTGGACTTTTTATTTATTAAAGAGTATATGCGATTCTCTAGAGTTAGGTTATTTGTTATTTGGTTTTTTATTAACTTTTTTATGGAGCATCGAGATGTTGCAACTATAAAAAGAAAAACTATTTTTTTTTAAAGCCTGAAACTTTAACCTCAATGACGCAATTTACGTTTTGTTTCAGTTAATCTGTAATTGGCAGCTATTTAAAATACAAAAGATCAACCCTTTGGGTAATGCTTTTATCATGGATAATGAGCAGCCACATCAAGAACTGGTAAAGTGCGTGCTAGTAGGCGATACAGCAGTCGGAAAAACTCGTTTGATATGTGCACGTGCTTGTAATAAACATGTCTCTTTGTCCCAGTTGCTTTCTACGCACGTCCCGACGGTATGGGCAATTGATCAGTACCGCATTTACAAAGATGTAGGTCAATCCGATGTGAAAATTCTATGTTCCAAATGTATTTACTTTTGTTTATTTATTTATTTTTTTTCAATATGTTAATAGGTACTTGAGCGTTCCTGGGAGGTGGTCGATGGTGTAAATGTATCTTTACGTCTTTGGGACACATTTGGTGACCATGACAAGGATCGCCGTTTCGCTTATGGACGGTAAATATTGAAAACTTATATGTAACTAATAACTTTCTTAAATTTTTAATGTTGCTTAGTAAATGAGTTCTTAGACGAACTATTTTAAACGTTCATTTGGACATTATTTTTCTTTTCAAAGAATTACAGACCCAACTAGAAAGATATTCTACTAAAAAAAAGTTGAATATTTCTGCATTATTCTAGGTAGCAATATCGATTTTCAAATAGTAAAACTACTATAAGCTTACAGAGCCTGAATCAATGTGTTATTATTTATGCCTTTTGCTTACAGTAAGAAATTTTTTCTTTCGCCTCCTTGCGAACTTTTAATGACATATGCCGCTTTGCCGATTGCGAAATACAACAAAATCTCCCAAAACGTACTATCCCCATAACAGGACAAATTTGTTAGAGGCAAGCTTTTCATAAGTTTTTCTTTACAAAATGCATTCCCATAACCGGTCGCGGACACCACATAAAATGTGTTTTTGTTTTAAAAATATTTCACAGACAGATGAAATAAATCACACTGGCAAGAAGCTTCTTATTGAGCTCGTCTAACTGATACAATTACGCTCAGAGCCTTTTATAGAGTTTTTCACGCGCCTTGGTTATATGAGAATTATGTTAACACCAATGCATTTGAGTTATATACCATTTATTTCGGTTGTCATACAAGCTTGAAAAAAAAGTTGATCCTTGACATGTAAATATGTGTGCATTTATGCCAATAGGCGTGCTTTACTCGTGTCAATTGTTTGATTTATTTGTCAAGGTTAGGCGTCAAATCATCTCTATTTATTAACCGATTTTAAAGGCGAAAGCAAGTGATACATCTGGCTGCCTGATTTATCTGCGTCAGAAAGATGGTTAAATAAATAGCGCATTAGATTGATTTTAAAAGTATAACTAGCGAAGCTTCAGATGTAAATATGTCATCTATATTGCGCAAAAACACAAGTCAAAGGATGTTTGCAATGCCGATGAAAGTGGATTTTCCTATCACGCATTGCCAGACAAAACTCTAAAATCCGAAAAGTGAAAAGACTGACAATTATATTATTTTCAAGCATGGCTGCAAAAAAAGAGCGGTTTTTCGGCCGATCGTTCCTAGGGCAGCTATATTTTATAGGTTGAAAATCGAAAAAGCTAAATAAACTCGTTATGTTAGGAGTCTTCGTGTCAAATTTGGTGATTGTAGATCTAACCGTTTCCGAGATCCGTGCGTTCATACGTACAGACGGATACGGCTAGGTCGACACACATTTCGATGCTGATCAAAAATATATGTACTTTATGGGGTCTGCCACCCCTCCTGCCTGATACATACATTTTCACAGTTTTAATATATATATAACTTTACCATTTTTCGACATATCAATTACCATTTACTTTTTAATGTCGTACTCACTACTTCTGTACCACGTATTTTTCTTGCATTCGTGCATGTATTATATTGCCCTATTTTTTACATATATTTCTGTACAAAATCCATAGGTCGGATGTTGTATTGCTTTGTTTTTCAATTGCTAGCCCAATATCATTGCGCAATTGTAAGGCCATGTGGTACTCGGAAATCCGTCGTTTTTGTCCAGATGTGCCTGTCATTCTTGTTGGCTGCAAAAATGACATACGATATATGTACCGGGATGAGACTTACTTGTCCTTTTTTGGCGAAAAAGGCACATTTGTGCGGTAAGATTTGATTTCTGAAAGTAAGTAGCTAGTTAAATATTGGTATTTTTGATTTAAGTAGAGCTGCACTAAAGAGTGATCTTGTGATGCCAGATGAGGCGCGTGCTGTTGCTAAAGAGCTTGGCGTTGCCTACTATGAAACCAGCGTTTTTACCTACTTCGGAGTCAATGAAGTATTTGAAAATGCCATCCGCTCCGCCCTTATTGCGCGCCGCCAACAACGATTCTGGATGACAAATTTGAAAAAAGTACAAAAACCCCTTTTACAGGCACCATTCCGGCCGCCCAAGCCCCCACCACCAGAGATGTCCGTTGTAGTTGGTAACTATCGACAGGATATGTACAACATGTTTCTTTCACAAGCATACACAGATGTCATTCTCGTTGCTGGGGCCTTGAAATTAGCTGTGCATAAATTTATGCTCGCCTCATCATCAAGTGTTTTTCAGCGCCTGTTAAGTACAGAACTATCCGACATGGGTGGCCGAAGTAGCAGTGAATCAAGCATGGTATGAATTCTAATAAGTAACTATTAAGCCAAATTTAGTAAAAATTTTTTCAATATAGGTGAGCTCCACGTTTGGAGAGGCGAATTCGGCTGATTTTAACGATGAATCAGAATATTTAATTCGTTATGAATCACGCACACATAGGTTTGTCGAGACATACATATACACAAAATTTACAAATCTTTTAAAAATATCCTATTTTAGAATGTGGGAACATTTAAAACGACGGTCCAGCTACCAAGCATTGCCTTTATTAGAAGCAAAAAGACCTAGCGATCAGTACAAAGAACTTCATAATCCAGTTTTCCAAAACATACGCCTAGTCCAAATAGAGACACAACGTGGGGTCAACATAACACAAACCATTGTGACGCTAACGAAGCTTATTGCGCCGCTTGCGCTTCAACAATGCTTAAAATTTATCTATACTGGCACAATCGACAGAGAATTTGACAACTTGCAGGTGATTTTATCATTAAAAATTACCAAAAAGAAAAACATTAACACATGAGTTCCTTAGGAAGTAAAACAGGCCGCAGACTTTCTAGAACTGCCCCAATTATCTTTATTACTTTCCAAGCCGTCATGCATGTTATCCAGTCTTTGTGATGAACCAAGTCCGCACATATGTCTCGTAAGTAATAAAGGATTTATTTTATCTCCCATTTAATAAAAATGTGTAATATTAAATACTAAGTTAACATTGCAGAGTATCAAAGAAAATATGGAGAAGAATTGTATTGGTGATGGCTGTTTTAGTGACGTTATATTTGAACTTGACGACGGCCAAATGAAGACACATAGAGCCATTTTAGTGGCTCGTTGTGATGTAATGCGGGCCATGTTATCCGGGGATTTTCGGGAGGCGCACTCGAGTGTGGTTAGTGGCAGTTTTCAGTAAGATTTATTATTTGTATATATTTTAACAGGTTCGTCTTTGCAGATTGCTTTTCCTGGAGTTACGATTTATACTTTCCATAAACTGCTTTGCTATTTATACACAGATGAGATTCCTCCAATTTCAGCTGATAAATGCCTAAATTTATTAGAATTAGCGAATCGTTTGTGTTTGCCACGACTTCTCAATTTAGTGGAGTGTCGTGTCATTGAGGATCTTACAATGATTTCACAAAGTGAAACGAATGAAACAGTCGATCATTGTCTTAAGCTGCTGGAACCAGTAAAAGTAAGAACCATAGATTGATTGGATTGGTTATAGTTAAAATGTAATCAAATTCGTTTAATACATCTTGTTTCCCTAGCTGCACAATGCACATCAGCTTGCAGAATGGTGTATGTCTTATTTGTGCGTCAATTACAACATTATTTGTAAGTATTCACTTAAGGGATTAAAGGGCTTGCATCAAGATAATCAGGAATATTTGCGAGAACATCGTTGGCCACCGGTTTGGTATTTAAAAGACTATGACTACTATCAGCGTTGCATAAACGAGTTAAACAAGGAACTTAAAACTACTACGCGCGATTCGCCTAGCGATGACGAAGGATGTCTTTGTTTTAGTGGCGGTAAGCGAACTCATTGTAATTTGTATATATGCATTTACATACTTATGGTGTACGACTCATTCTCATAATCTTTATATTTAAACATATATTTTAATGTTTACATATAAATCAATTTTTATTAAATTGATGCAGAAAAGGATTTTTTAGTAAAAAGAAACACATCGGTTGGTATTTAAATGATTTAGGGGTATTTAATGAATTATAATTATAATTTGTTCGTATACATTAAATCAAGTTATCATGTTTATTATTATTCATTATTATAATAAAAATATTTGGACAAAGCATTTTCTTGGCTACTAGGTAAAACAAAACGGGCCAACGGTGGTACCACCGGTAACGGCGAGAATGCAGCTGATAATCAAATATTTAACAGTACCGCAAATTCTATGAATCATATTGACATAGAGGCTGATGTCGACCTGAACCTTTGACATCCGGCCCATAGACGGTAAATATTTTATTAATTTATTTCTCTTAGTTTAGATTATATGTTTGTACTTCTTTGTTACAGGTCTTTACGTTTCGTGGTGATGTTACCTGTTTTGATTTGTTTCATTTGTACGATTTTAAGTATATTAATATTGCTTCAAATTTGCACATAACAAACACAATTGGTTCACACATTGCTACGGATGTACACTTCAGGTCCTTTTGGAGCAATCGGCTGTTTTTTTTTTGTTTTTTTGAAAATAATCGAATGATCTTTTGTTTGCTTTAGATGTTTATTCAAAATTACCCATCGGAAACTATTAATTTTTGAATAAAAAAAAGAATTAAATAGTTTTTCCGTTGACATATTAATTGGTATATAATTAACTTTCCATTATATGGACTCTATTCTTGTCTAGCCATAGCTTGTAAGTTTTGTCATATATATATTAGTTAAATAAGAGCGCATTTTGTACCACAAATAAAATAAAGACAAAAGAGTAAACAAATTTTTTATTAAATATTTCTTATCCATAAGGACGTATCTGTGCATCTATTGACTCTTTTTTTTTATTATTTTCCACTTTTCGCAAACGTTGTGGTGGTGTGGCTACCAGCGCACTACCAAACAAGAAGACATGCGAAACCAGACCTAGTGTCAGTTCCACAGCTAGTCAATAACTGTTTACTTGACAATGTTATTTTTTTTAAATTACAAAACTAATTAATAAAACTAAAAAACAACATTAAAATGCGAATATGCAATATATATTTATATAGTATAAAATTGAAATAAGTATCGAGTCCTATCTTATTTCATTAAATCTGCAAGTAGGAAAAGATTTTAGAGTGTGAGAAGAGTCTGTGTTAGAAAATAACTGATTAGAGTAATAAGCTCAAAATAACATGCTTGGTAAAAATATTGGGTTCTGGGTTCAACTAAGCGTGGACCCCAAAGAAGGGGAGGAGGGTAAAAAACAGTGCAGCATTCTCTGCGCTTAGTCTCTAAGTATGCGGCCGTTAATTTTGATGGTAATTTTTGGACACTGCGCTCACAGTTACCTCGTCGCGCATTGACTAATCGACTATCGTTGCTTTTGTGTTCGTCACTACTTGCTTTGCACAGTGCGCAACGAGCGACCACTACGCATGAGAGAAATTTTATATGAGTGTTGCTGATGTCGTTGTTGTTATATTGACAGTAAACCTGCCTTATATAAATAAGTAATAATTTCTTTAGTTTTATTCTTCGAGGTTCCCCTATAGACTGACAATAGAGTAGGAAATTAATTGTTTTAATTTTTTCCCACTTCATATAGAAATTTATAAAGTTTGAACTGATTTGTGCGTGCTTGGTACGCTCATACAAAAGAACCTATTTACTATATTAGTACATATGTACATAAATTAAAAACAAAACCGAAGTGATCATGATCTTGAATGACGATTATGCTCAAACAATCGCTAAAAATATATTAAACGCATTTAATTCGATGGATTAGACATAAAATGTGCCAATGTAACTGTGTGTAGCGGAGTTACTCGCTCCGAGACTACTGGGCGTGTTCTTTTTTCTTATATAATAATTATTACTTTTCATTTATATTTGTATATTCTTTAATACATATTTATTTTTACATAAGGCACACACGGTAAAGCGCAGCAGGAAAAATTTGTATATAAAAATTAAAAAGACGTTAAAATTTGAAAATGGCTTGCGTTCACCTTTCCTCTTCGTTATTACATTAACATTTAGTAAGTAACTATTGAATATTCTAAGCTAACTGCGTGCAGCGCAGATACTTCAAGCCAGTCAGTTTACTGGTGCTTGTCTTTTTCCTTTTTTTTCTATGCTTTTAAAATGTGAATACCTCTGTCGCCAGACAAATGGATCAGCTTGAGCTTAGCTACGGTCGAACGAAGAAAAATGCACTTTTTCGTAGACCCTTAAAAAAAAAATTTAAATAGGTATAACTGCAAATTTGAAGAACAATTTTTCGATAACGAACTTCTGTTAATTAACAGCGACAAAACTGCTTCCCCGGGTCTCGCTCTGTGGTTGTTGTTCGCAACAGCGAGACTTAACAGCGACACAACAGATTTCGTTAATTTTCTGGTGACAGCTTTGTTTTTGTAAATGTTATATTTTAGAATTATAAATTTTCTTCGTTTTTTTTTTTTTTTGGCTTTATTAGAAATGACAAAAAAAACGATTAGACTAGATTTATTTTTTGCATAAGACGCACTGGAAAAAAATTAAAATTTAAATGACATTGAAATTAAAAAATTGCTGCCGAACACCTTTGCTTCCCGTTATTACATTCAAATTTATACATAAACTATGTTACGATGTCACTGCGTTTATTGACTTCTAGAGACCGGTTTATTGGTTGTTTCTTTTTTTATATTTATTTATTAACAAAATTAACAAAAACCAATTAACCATTCGTCAAGTTTGTGAACAAGAATTTGAGGAATTTGCTGAACAAAAATATCTGGAAATACTCATTTACCAAAAAAATTATTGTGAAATCATGCTTTCGGAGGATTCCCCCAAAGTAACAATAGATACCAAATGGTAGCTGTTTAAATCTATACAAAATAGCCACTTGAGAGTCCTAAATATTAAAGCTATATGAAAAAGGAAAGTGTGTTTATTTAATTAAAGTAGAGATCGTACAGTTAAATCGAATTCGTCATTGAATGTATTAACGTTGCTGCTGAAAATTGAGGTTATTTGATGGTCTGTTGATGCTAAATAAAACCAATTAATCGATTAAAAATTTAAACCTATGAAAATATTTGTGTTATGAGATTAATTTTTGTGTTGAGAGATGCAACGTACTTCCTAAAAGCAGCCGTAATGGCAATCAAACTTGTTGTTAAAATACAAGTAATAAACAACCCTTGATTTATCGATACAGACTTTAGCAGTCTGTAACCAACCTCTAAACTCAATCCAGTTAACAATTTACTGCAATTGCCTAAATCACCCTTAAGTACGAAATAAAACCAAGAATAAAGAAGCACCAGTAAACTGGTAGCTAGAAGTATCTGCGCTGCACGCAGTTACATAAGAATATTCAATACTTTATGTCTAAATTTAAAATTTAACGGACAACACAGGTTGTACACCTCTAATCCAGTAATTTTTTAATTTTAATGTCTTTTGATTGTTATATATAAATTTTTCTTGCTGTGGTTTATCGTGTGTTCCATGCACAAATTGGATTTAACAGAAATTCTTTGTAATTTTAAATTAAATGCTAAATTACAAAAAAAAAAAAAATAAATAAATAAATATATAAATATTACAAAATACATAAGGCACATTTCTTAACTAAAAATGTATTTATATGTGTAATACCGATGCGTTTTCATTGAGATCGTTTATCTATACTATATCCATAAATTAAACACGAAAATATTGTCACGCTTTCACACAAAATATACTAAACCGATTTTAATAATTTTATTTAAAATTTAAAATTAAATTTTTTTGTAATAAGAAATTGTTACAAAATCAACAAAGCAATCAACACAAAAACGTTTGGACCCTTGTTGTACGAAGAATTTGTTGTCTTGCCGAACGAAGAGGCGAAAGAAACGCCACACTATAGTCTGTTTTATCAGATTCTAATTAGGATATTTAAAGGAATTATTAATTGGACAAAGAAAAAGCATATTTTCTCTTTTTATACCCTGTAAAAATACCCTCTACTAATACCCTTTATATTAAAGTTGTGCAAATGTATGTAACGGGCAGAAGGAGGCGTGGCAGACCCCAAAAGTATATATATTCTTGATCAACAAAGGCGAAAGGCGAGTCGATCTAGCCATTTCCATCTGTCCGCATGAATGCACGGATCTCGGAGACGGTTAGACCTACAATCACCAAATTTTGCACGAAGACTCTCCTAATCCATAGCCATAACGAGTTTTTTTTTCATATGACATAGAAACGGTCGGTCGAAAAATAGCATTTACTGAGAAAAAATTCTTTGTTTATTAAGATATCGTTACCACATTTTGGATTTACTATAACATATAGCTTCCATAGAAACGATCGGCCGAAAAATGACTTACTAAGAAACAATTTTTCTTTTTTAGAGATATCCTCACATAATGAGCTCAAAATATTAAAGCAACAAATACAAAAGGAACACGATTCCATGACAACTTCGACCTGACAGCCAACCATCCTACTATTTGTACTACCATCGACTTTCAGTAACTAGATTCTAATAATAATTGTTTCATAAACGGAAGAAGGCTAAATCTTCCAAAGCAAAAATACCTCCTGTGATAGTTATTAATGATAATGATTGCCCATCTACTTCCAGTTATTCAAATCTGATTAAAGACCTCTTTTAACAGTTTTTCTTGTTATAGCAAATAATACATTTGTTTCTAATCCTCCTATAGTTATCGTTCCAGCCACTTTAGCTACCTTAGTCTCCGAATGACCATTGACACTACAAAGTATGATGTTCATCAATACATTGTTTCTAAATAACCAACGATTTCTAATCCAATAATAAATAAATTTTAGTTTGCCCATAATCGAATTTAAAATCATAGTTCCGAATATTTCGTAGAATTGCTTAAACCCGACTTTTGACCTAGTAATTGCATTTTTCATGAGTATGACTACAAAGATGGGAACAAAGCACCACATATTGTAGCTAATTTAGTTCCTGCACCAAAAAACTCAAAAAATGCCGTAAATTAAAAAAAGTCTAATTCTCAGTTTTCCACTTTTTTTGTATTATTTCATAACGTTAGAAGAATTAATTCTAAACTTAAAAGGTTTTTTCTTTATAGCTTTTGATCTTTTGATTCTGATATTATTGTTTTTTTGAAACCTAGAGACGGAATTCAGAAGTCCTTAACTGAAAAATTTTTAATTGTAGTTTTGTTAATTTTAGGAGAGATCGGTCTGCGAGAATTGATGGTGATGTTCTAATTTCCGTTAGATTGTGCTGATGAAGTAATGACCCCTTTTTCTGATAATATTGAGTTGCTTTGTATAAAAATTTCAGTTAGCAATTGCAATATATTTTTAACTTGTTCTTATATTACACCTTTGTCTGATAAAACCACCTTCGATTCTATAAAATTAGTCCACTCTTTTCTCCACAGCGCTGAAGATTTATTAGTCATTAGTGATTTTAAATTTCCTCTAGTCTCTTCATCCTTCTGATCTTTAAAATTCCCTTATACCTAGTTCTTCGCATAAAATTGAGTTTTAAACGGTTACTTGAGCAAATTTATTTTATTACGAACTGCGTGAATCGTACACTTGACTTAGTTTTTACAGATCACGCCACAAATTTTTCATTGCGTATGTCTAATCCGTTATCTAAAAATCTTATGGAGTTCACTTCAGTTGTTTCCGACAAACGGATGTAATTTATAATGATTTTAGTAAAGCATTTGATAGTTTTTTTTTTTATACCCTGTACCAAAAAATGGTAAAGGGTATATTAAAGTTGTGCAAATGTATGTAACAGGCAGAAGGAGGCGTGGCAGACCCCATAAAGTATATATATTCTTGATCAGCATCGAAAGGCGAGTCGATCTAGCCATGTCCGTCTGTCCGTCCGTCTGTATGAACAAATGGATCTTGGAAATGGTAAGACCTACATCCACCAAATTTTGCACGAAGACTCTCTCAATCCATAGGCATAACAAGTTTTTTTTTTTCGATATTCGTCCTATAACATATAGCTGCCATAGGAACGATCGGCTGAAAACCCACATTTAGTAACAAAAACCCCTTTGTTTTTCAAGATATCTTCACCAAATTTTGGATTTAAAAGTTTTTGCTAATGACCAATTACATATCTCAATACTATATATATCGGTTTACTATATCATATAGCTGCCATAGGAACGATCGGCCGAAAAACAACATTTACTAAGAAAAACTTTTTTGTTTATTAAGGTATCGTTACCAAATTTTGGATTTGACAGTTTGAGGCAACGTCCAATCATACTCCTGAATATGATAAATATCGGTTTACTATAACATATAGCTGCCATAGGATCGATCAGCCAAAAAATGGCTTTTACAAAAAAAAAATTTTTTTTTGTTTTGGATTGGGTACAGGGTTTTCTATAGTCGGTTACGCCCGACTATAGCCCTGCCTTTCTAGTTTATTATTACCTTATTACAAAGGTTGCTGAAGAATAGAAGTGAAATTGTCAGAAATAAGGTTCTGCGGTATGGCAGATCCAATGGATGGAGTCGTTTGATAAGACTTACAATGGTTGAGTTATTAAGGTTAATAGCGAGGTTATTTTGGTGTTGGTTCAGCCTTACAAGATAGTTAATACTATAGAGAGATTATGTTTGCGCTTTATTGTGTATGCAGAAATCGAATATAATATAATTTTCTGTAACTTTGAATGAAGCGCTAATTGGCAAAAAAGAAGAAAATACATAATTAGAAAAAAAAGATTAAAAAAAAAGAAAAAAAAGATATAAATGAAAAATAATTATTTAAAAAATAATAAAAATAAACTTTCCACCAGCGGCTACTGAACAATGCACCAAACCGAACTTCTAAGAGGTTTCTTTAAATATGCACCTATATATAGCTAAGAATGTCTTTGATTAACACTTGCGTGGACGAAAAGTAGCTCGAAATCTGCGGTTCGATTCGTGATAGCGGCAGGAAAATTTTTTCATATTCTTAAAAAGACATAAATTGAAAAGTGTTGACGTCATCGGCAAAGTCAGCAGGGGGTGTTCTGTGTTGGTTAAGATATGACACAAAATCCGTACTGAAACCAAGAAGATAGACATAAACTCTATGTCAAAAACGAAAAAAAAGAGACGACATAACCAACTACCACCAACATAATACTAAACTCTCTCGATACAAAAGTAAAAATATTGGTGGTAGTTTTCTTTGTTGTCTCTAATTTTAATTTTGTATATACTCTCAGTGTTTATGTTTTCTCATTTTCATTTTCCTTCTTCTTTTTGGCACTCTCTTTCCCTCTTTTGCACCGCTTATATTCTACTCGTGTTCGGCGACTTTCTGCATTTTGCGCTTAGCCGGCTTTACTCGCCAGGCGCAAATGTTTATTGTTTACGTTTTGCCGAATAACGCATCTTGTTAAACATTTTTTGTTTCCAACGGTGAAGACTCTACTTGGGCGCGTGCCATTTAGTCAGAATTCAACGTCAGTTGTGGGTGAAAGTGTTTTATACACTGACCGTAACCAACCAAAATTTTTTTTTGTGCTCTTAGTAAATTTAAAATTAGAGAAGTAATGTCACTCGTACCACAATTATTTGCATTTGTAAAAACCAAAGTCGTGGAGAAAAAGTATGGAATGATTAAGGAGTTATTCACTTGTTTTAAGGCCAATGCGATTAGATTTTTAAAATAATAAATATATAAAGTTAAAAATTCTTTAGAATATAAAATTTTTTATGAATCAATTGTACGCCAAGTCATCGAGAACTGTGATTACTTCAACGCGACCTTAGATGATTCCAGTTTATTATAAGGTACTGAATATATATCGTTTAATACAAACTTACATAAGTAAGTATGTTTAAAAATATATACATGTGAATATAATACATTTTTTAATTATCTTAATTTTTGTGAGATTGCTTTGAAATTTGAGAGTAAAATTATTACACATATATTACCGGACTCCTCTTTGATGAACCCCTCTTTAACGAAAACTTCTCTGAAATTAAGATTTTTCTAGCACGCAAAAAGACTTTTGCATAAACAAAAACAAAATGTAGAGTTTAAGGTTCATGTACCCTGAAAACTCCAGACAAATTATTTATAAATTTTATGCAATTTTTTACGCTTACCCTTCAATTTGAGACAATTGCTTCAGTGGGGTGTAAACAATCGCACGGAAGTGTGTATTAATGGCTAAACAAAATTAATTTTTACATGAACAGAAACTAAATTTAATACTTAATAGTAGATTAAATTGAATTGCATATACAGTGAAGTTCGGTTAGCTGCAACCAATTTTCTGCTGAATTTTTTTTTTTTTTTTTTTTTTTTTTTTTTCGCAGACGTTGTGGTAGCGCACTACCAAGCAAGAGGACTTACGAAACCAGACCTAGTGTCTGTTCCACAGCTACGACCGATAATGGTCAACAGCTGCTTTATCTACTTAGCAAATTTTATTAGTATTAAAAGATTACAAAAACTAATTAATAAAATTAAAGAACTAAATTAAAATTAATACATACATTAAAGTAAACATTAAAATAAGATTAAAATTCTATCTAATTTCTAATTTCATTAAATCTACGAGTAAGAAGAGATTTCAAAGTATAAGAAGAGGCTATGTTAGAAAATAAATGATAGTTAGAGTTATAAGCCAAACACACAACATAAAAGGGATCATGCAGTAAGAAAGATGATCGTGCAATGTTTAGTCTAATAGGTAAATAGTATCTGGTTGTACGCGAGGGCACGTTAAAATTAATTTTCGCAAGCAGAAGAGGAGAATAAACGTTACCGTTTATAAGGTTATGAAGAAAAAGAATTCCCAAAACGGACCTCCGACTAGCTAATGTAGGAAGATTAATCAATTTGAGGCGGCAATGGTATGAGGGAAGACGAATTGCCGAATTCCAGTTTAAACCTCGCAATGCAAAGAGCAAAAATTGTTTTTGAACCGATTCAATACGGTCAGAATATGTTATGAGTTGGGGATTCCAAATACATGAAGCATATTCTAAAATCGGACGAACTAAAGAAGTGAAAAGCTGCTTGGTGGTATAAGGATCATTAAACTCTTTAGCCCATCTCTTAATAAAGCCAAGAACACCAGTAGCTTTATTAGTAATCATGAGAATGTGAGAACTAAAGTTAAGTCTCGGGCTCATTAAAACACCTAAGTCATTAAACTCGTAAACACGTGTTAAAGAAGAACCGTTTACAGAGTAGGTATATAACAAGGGTTTGCTACGATTAAAAGACATAACTTTACATTTTCCACAATTTAGGAAAAGAAAATTATCATTGCACCATTTAGAAAGCTGATCGAGGTCTTCTTGAAGCAGACTCTGATGATGAAAAGAATCAAGAGTAAAACATAGTTTTACATCATCGGCAAACATAAGCACATGAGAATGCTTAATAACTGATGGAAGATCATCTATGAAAATGTTGAAGAGCAAAGGACCTAAATGGCTACCTTGAGGAACACCAGAGTGAACAAAAATATTTTTTGAGACACAGCCATTAAACTTAACTTTTTGGGTCCTAGAGTTCAAATAGCTGTCAATCCATAGTACAAGTTTGGGGGAAAGGCCAAATTTGGTAAGTTTTCCTAGGAGTAATGAATGGCAAACACTGTCAAAAGCTTTACTAAAATCAGTGTAGATTACATCTGTTTGCCGACCTAAGGCAAAACCACGAAAGATAAAAGATGTAAACTCTAAGAGATTTGTAACAGTGGACCGTTTTTTTGAAAAACCATGTTGAGAAGTAGTTAAATTTGGAACAATATAATGCTGAAGTTGATCAGTAATTATATGTTCCAAGAGTTTTGGTATTGCGCATAATTTAGCAATACCTCGATAATTAGATATATCGATTTTACTCCCTTTTTTATAGAGTGGAAAAATGAAAGATTCCTTCCACACCGACGGGACCGATGAAGTCTCAAGCGAGAGCTTAAATAACTTATATAAGGGAAAAACTAATGTGTCTGCACAGTACCTTAATACACAACTTGGAATATTATCAGGGCCAGCAGAAAACGATGGTTTGATAGAACTTAAGTAGGAGCCGAGTAGTCTCTCATCAATAACCGGACTGTTAATTATATAAGAATTTTCCGCACTAAAATTGGGTATAAAGTTACGCGAGCTAAAGTTATAATTGCTTTGGAAAAAATTAGCAAAAAGGTTTGATATGTCGTAATTATTTAAACCTTCAACATTATCGAGTTTCATTATAGATGGAAAAGTATTACCCTTACGTTTAGAGTTAATGATATTATAAAAGGATTTCGGGTCTCGTTTAATTTTTGATTTTACTTTTGATAAATACAAAGAATAACAAGCCTTACTCAACTGGCGAAAATTATAACGCGCGACAACATAATTTGCATAGTCAACTGTCCGACCGGATCGTTTAAATTTAATAAAAAGCCGATTTTTTTTATTTTTTAAGCGAGCTAAATCTCGGGAAAACCACGGTGGCCTATCTAACTGTTGAGTAACTCTGAGTTTCGGTATACATTTATTGAAATATTTGTATAAAGTCGTATTAAAAAACTGGACATGGACATGGAAAATGGACTGTGCAGCTAAGCGAACAGATTTAAAACCTCGGATATAATGAGTAAAAATTCAAATAAATTAAAGTTGTATTGAATCAAGTTCAAAGTTTTAGGAAATATATGATTAAATTTTAGGATTAAGTATTGAAATAGACAGTAATTTTTGACTGTTTCTTATTTTCAAAAGAAAAGTGACGCAATCTCATTTCTAATTTTCTGCAGAAATCGTTTTGTGCAGCAAAATCACATGATCGTAAGCAAATTCTTATTTTTTATCTCAGCAAATGTTATCGCTAAGCGAAAAGTGCACTTAAACAAAATGAATTTAAAGCTAATAAAAATTAAGAAAATCTGTAATTCACTTCACTATTTTGTCTGTTTTATGCATTTTAAACGAAATAGGCAGGAAAGTGCAGTTGCTGCTAAATGGAATTGACAGTATATGGACCTTAACAAATCTAATATAAGAGCACAGCTACGGCAGTATCTTGGCTCTTATTGAAATGCATATTAATTCTTTGACATACGTATGTACTAGAAGACTGCATGAATATATTAAAAATTTTGGTTAAAATGGGTAATTCGAATATTGGATCAAACTTTCGAATGCAAAAATTAAAAGAAATTAAATCAAATTGAATATGAATTAGCATTGAATGAATAACGAAAGGCATTCAAATCGAAAATAATGAGTAAGAATTAGAATTAAAAACTTCTATTTTCCGCACAACGGTTGATTATATTGAAATACTTTGCCATTTTGATATAGTAATGTCTAAGCTCTTGATAATGAAGCTCTGTTAAGAGACACTTAACAGTGACATGCAGAAGCTTTACAGCGCACAATAGCGGTACAAAAGTTTTTGTCTATTTGCTGATGACAAATTTGATTTTAAAAATGTTATTTGCCATTTAATATTGTTTTTGTTGTACACAATACTTTTCCTTGTTTGCTGAACAAAAAGCCGAAGAATATTCTTTTCTGCTCGCACTTATGTTATTGTTGCTTTTTCTCTAACTTTGTTGTTTTTGTCTGCTCGCTCTGTGGTTGTTGTTGTTTTTGTTGGTCTTGTATCATTTCATTTATTATGTATTAGCAATTTTGTGCAATATGTAATGTAAGCACGCCTTAAAAGAAAAAGGAATATATCAGACTATTTGAATTATTTATTTATTATATTATATATGTTTATTAATAAATATATACCCAGTAAAATAATTATAAGTGCAATGCTTAAAATGTACTTTTATCTGAGGAACAAGAGCATGTTACAATAAATTTTAATAACCTCCAAAAAATAATTAAGTAGTAATGCTTTTGCTTTATAAGAGAAAACGAAATTCTCATTCTATATTAGTACTTTTAGATTTGAATGAATTTAACATTTCAGTCAGTATTCATTCATATTTACTTTAATGAATGAGTAGCTCTTTTGCATTCATGCAGCCCTCTAGTATGTACCATCTACAAAAGTAATTTTGCTTTTTGGTTTTTAAACCAAAAATTTGCCTTTGTTGTTTTGTAAAATGATAGCAATTGTAAAATAAGAAATATGTATTTTTTGTTTTTTTTTCTGCTAAAGTCATATTTACACAACAAATTAACCCAACAATTCCAAAAATTTCGATCTCAAAAAAGTATTTTTTTTTTGTGAAAAATAAAAAAAAATCATTAATTCTGTTCACACACGGTCAAAGTGAAACATTAACTGCACGAGAATGAGACGAATAGGGGTTACTTGATAACATTTGTTTTAAATAAGCTGCATGGTTGTGTTTAAGGGCTGTCTCTGAAAATATTATTGTCTACTCTGATGTCCCTCAAGATAGCCATTTAGGAACTTTGCTCCTTAAAAATTTTATAAATGGCCTTCAAACAGTTATTAAGCATCATGTGCTTTTGTTCGCTGATGATGTAAAACTTGGCTTTTCATTTGATTTCCCCTTTCGTAAACAGAGTCTTCTTCAAGAAAATCACGATCTTTTCCAATTAATGTACGGATAACTTTCTTTATCTCAATTGCGAAAAATGTAGTTTTGTCGTTTTACAGAAATACAAAAAAAAAACCGTGTTGAATAGTTATAGTGTAAATATTAATCCCTTAACGAGCATTTACGAATTCATCAACTTAGTGTTGTAATGAGTCTCAAACCCAACTTCAATTTTATGACCACTAAAAAAGCAAGAGGTCTAAATAATTCGCCTATTCTACAATATAATTCATGTATATGGAATCCTCAATTTAAAACCTAATCAGACTGCATTTAAAAACAGTTTTATGTTTTAGCTTTGCGAGGATTTAACTGGGATTCTACAATTCGCCTCACTACTTGCTCCCGTCGCTTTAGATTATTATATATATATTTACCAATTAGACTAAAATCTGAACGATCAACTTTCTTTCTGCACGATCCGTTTTATGTTGTGTTCAACCTATAATTATAACTATCATCTTTTCAATAATAATGCCTCTTCTAACTTTCTAAAATCTTTCGTAACATGCAGATTTAATGAAGTTTTACGTACATATTTAAGTTTCTTGCATTATTTATATTTTAAAATTTAACTATTTTTAATTTAATCTTTTTATTTTGTTTCTTAGCAAATAAATTATTTTTCGTCGTAGCTGTGGAACAGGCACTCGCTCTGGCTCAGACTCAAACTCGGCATGGTATATATTTATGAAAACATAAGAAAATTCATTTTTAAATTAATTGAAAAAAACTCAAATAGAAGCTTAATGGGCACTGCAAATTTTTAGTCAAGCTAAACCCAACTGAAACCCATGATTAACGAAAAAGATCCGCATATAATACACTCAAATGTATTTCACAGAAATAAAAAACGATCACATAATTAAATTTTCAATGAAATCCTTATAGTAATGTTGATAAAACATCTGATATTCATCGGCAATCATTACAAGTGCTGTTAGCATTTCGTGCATTTCCTTGCACGATGGCTTATATTGTCCTAGCGCAATAATATCCCACAAATAACTAAACTGCGTCACATATTCAATTGAGTTAATTCCACTTTGGGCTGCAATTCCACCAAGATAAAATTTGAGAACCTTAATCAGCTTCGAAAATTCAAAGTCTGTAAACACAGCGCCAGCTAAAATGTTTAAGACGGAACAAAAAAAAAATCATTAGAAGTTTAAAAACAAAAACAAAAAATAAATATCTACCGTCTAATACATCAAAACAACCTTCAATAAGTCTGCAGGCTAGGCATAGTTTTACATGATTGTAGTTCACCATACATGTGTGCAATCTATCAAAGGAAGTATAAAGAGCCAAACGTGATTTTGACGTTGACATGGCATCTGGTGAAAACAGTAGTGCCTTGAATTGATGGACCTTGTTGAAAGTTTGTGGCTTATTGCAACTGCTGCAGATAATAATATCTAGGCATGGGTTGCTATTAAGAGCGTTGAGACTATATTCCTCTAAAAATTCTGCAACGAAGACTTGTCGGCAGCTGGCGTACTCGCAATAGTAGCGATGAAACATCTCCTAATATGAGACGTTAACATTATAAACAAAAAAAATAGAAACGGTACATCCTTTTTATCCAAATACACTCACATAGTCCTCATCGGGTTGCTCAAGTTTGCATTTGGTACACTCACAGGTAAAGTGATATGTTGCGATCAACTGCTTGCGCCTATCATCAACTTTAGACTTGCGAAAGTCAAGTGTATAACAATTAGTGATTTCGGCGCCTGCTAGTATAGTTTTCGATGCATACGCGCTGACAACTCGACCATTGAATTTTAAACGAAAGCTTTGTGAGCATGCATGATTACATAGACTTAAATAAGGTAAATTCATTGCGGCTACAACGCTGTAATTCGAGCACAACGAGTGCAATTGTCCACGACGCACATGATAGGCGCTTGCCCATAATTTCGATTGAAGTAACAATGAGTCTGTAAATGAATATTTTTCACCCGGTTGACATTTTGGCATAATTGTTATTGCAGTGTGCCCGTTGCTTATCAGTTGACCAATCCCGCGTAAAACAAGCGCAGCTACGAAGATGAATATTTTAATACAAAAATAAACGGGACGTGGGAGACGCACATAGTAATAACTGCCAAGACGTACTACTGCTGGCGGTAGTTTCAAACTGCGTAAAGTAGTCCGTGTACATCAGCAAATATTCCTTAAGTAGATCAGCAGTCAGAGCAAACCACAGTATATCGTCAATATGCATTTTATTTAAATGAGTGGACATGTGCCATGTTTTTGCAGACTCTGTGTATGCCATATCGGTATTAGGTGCAATCAGTGTCTGCCATAACTCGTCAGCGGTAGTCTTCTCCTGCAAATGTGGCATGACTTGCGGCAGGCAATCTAGTACTGTGCGAAAGGCCAAGTGCGCGATGCCAATTTGATCGAAAAGGCGTAAACCATAACCGGCACATTCGTATTTATGGACGGCAGCATGGGCTTGACAGCATTTTCGGGAACAATATACAACATTACCATGACATTGTACACAGGGTATCGGTGTGAGATTCAAGGTTGCCGAACACTGCTGGCAAATACGTCCAGGTAATCCCACGGGCACGAAAGATGTCACAGGTTCATTGAAGATCAGATCTTGCTCATCAATATCGACAGTAGCGATCATGTAACTACCTCTGGGAGATTTTTCCGTTACTCTAAAAGAATATGTTTAATGGAAGATGTGCATGTTTGTATGAATATTTTCCTTATTATAAAAATGTCACCTACATCTGCTGTGAGTAACGACTAAGATCAACAGAATCTACTTTTGCCGGATCTTCTACTTGCTTCTTTTTTAAGTCATGCAAACCCAGCTGTAGATTGCCTAGCTGTTTCTGGAAATTATTGTTGAGCTTCATTTGAGCCAAAGAATTTAGGTGTTGTTCTAACATAACTTTATTGCCCAGTTTGAGAGCGCAAAAGGCCTGACGCATTACAAGCTTATGCTGTCGGCATGATGGATAGCCGAACTCCATTGCGAATTCACAATCGTCGTAGGCCTGCCGGTAGTAACCGTATTCTTGCAACGCCATGGCTCGGTTCGCATAGGCGAGGCAAAGAGCCTCATGTTGATTGCCAGCTGCGAAAATAGCTTTCGTGTAGTATTGGCATGCAAGCAGCACATCGCGTTTTGGGCTTTTACTCGTGTATTCACGATTGCCTTCTTCCCTAAAAACATGAGACTCGTTTGTCGAAGACACTTCTGTTGATTTCGAGGCCTGCTTCAGCCATTGCTGTGTCATAAGTCGCATTAGACTTCGTTTTTTCTGTGGTAAGTTATGCAACTGTTTGATAGTATGAAGTTCATCTTGGTATTTGTTCAAGATTATCAAAGTAGCTTGGTTTTCAATTAAAATGTTTAGTTTAGGCAGCTTGCAGTCGCTTTGCTGTATATTAGCCATTTTAAACACGCTTTCAACAAAACAGTGGCCACCAGAGGTGAGGGAATATCGATATAGTTATCATTATTATCGATATTTAAAATTATTTACCATAATCGATATTTTTTGGTCGATATTGATTTATCGGCATTCGCAACATGTCACATATCTAATTTGCATAACTACGCTTGAAATTGAAGATACAGCCTGTCAAGTAGAGGTGTCAAACTATCGATGGTCACACCATCGATAGTTTTCGATATTTTAAAAAAAAACTATCGATATTATCGCGATAGTATCGTTAAAGAAGAAATTAAAAAAAAAATCTTTAATGGAACCTGCAAAAATATTAATTATATGTAATATGGACTCATTATGCGGTTGTGTAGGTGTATCACCTATTAAATTTTCTTACCGTCAGCCATCTCGAAAACTGTATTAACAACACGCCTTCAGCACCACATGCACCACCCGCACAATTAGCACTACCTGCACAATCAGCACTACCACCGAAAAAATGTAAAATTGCACAAAATTTAACTATTTCAACAAATAGAATTTTCGGAGGGGAAATTACCTGCGCATCGAATGATCCAGAGAAATTTTAGTGATGAAGTTCACAATGTTACATTACAGTGACTATCGATAGTATTTTAAAACAATCGATAGTGTTTGAAAATTAAAACTATCGATAGTACCATCGATAGTTTGACACCTCTACTGTCAAGTAAGAAAAGAAATCAAATTTTTCAACTATACCCAAAAAAATTACATGCTAGAATATATAGTTTGGTTTATTGATTACAATTATTTACAGTAAGTGCTACGGATTACTGTGTAAGCAAGCATGGAGAAAAAGGAAGATGTGCTGACCTCTGAAAGCACATCAGTATCTCCAGCTTTATTAACCGGTAATAACGAAAAGCAAATAAAAAGTGACATTTCGTACTGTTACAAAGCAACTACTGTAATAAAAGGTGCAAATTTTCCTAATTTTAAATCAAATCCTTAGCGCCATCCTCTGGGCGAAGAAGCTCGATTTCGTGCTCTGCAATTACTATTCGCTTTCAACACTAATAAAACAGTACTGAACAATGCAAAAACCTGTTTTCATATGTTGCGCATCTTAGGGATGAAATTTTTTGGATAAACCGAACCGCACGACAATTTTGTCACGGACTGAGGACAGACAGAATAGTTTTAACCAGTAACATTCATGGTATAAGAAAAGACGATAGTGTCAAGGTTTTACAGTTATGTGACGCTCTCATTAGAGAGATGACATGAGCAGTAAATAGCTTTTTAGTCTAATTTCTAAATTTTACATACATCATACAAAAAACCATTAAGTCTTAGGTCAAACATTTGGATTTGACATGCTGACAACCCTAGCACCGATTCACTATGACAATTCCTGGTACAGAGTTTTTGTGGCCGCGGTAGTATCAAATATTTGGCGCGTAACTTGCACTTGTGTAAAATAAATACATTTAAACTATTTTGGAATTTTGCTTTATTTAAATAAAATGGACTTCAATGACATTGTCCTCACCTGTGCTGTGAACATACATTGGAGTAATGATGTAGGTGTAACTGTACGTAAATTGACTTACAGAAAGGCAAGTTTACGTTTAGTACGGAACAATTTGCGTGAACTTTTTGTGGAATTGACGCCTGAAAAATTGAAGTCACTTAAATTTAAATTAAAAGATATAATAATACATAAGAAGTTCATGTCTGAAGGCAAAGCCACTTTTAACTTTAAGGCAGAAAATTGCTCCATATACTTGTCGAATGCGCCACCAGGTACTTTGATGTATTTCCTGCGCACAATGTTTATTAAGTTAAACGGCAACAGTGAAATTGAACAAAATGATATTGCTATGCAGAGCAAACTTCGTGATCACAGGCTTTTAGGGAAGCCCAGCAAATTCGAAGATCTGTCGCCTATTACGACAGCGGAAAAGTTATTAGCGCGGAAGAAAGCTGGAGTAGAGTCACCTCTAACTACGAAAAAACGACGGTTTGATGAAATAAAATCAACTGACCTTGTTGATGGTGAGAAGACTTTGCCTCCCTCCAAGAAATTGTACCAGCCTCCATCCGTGGATACAGAGGACTCGTTAAATTTGTGCGATGAACAAGTGGAAGTCTTGCGTGCCTGTACATTGGGGAAAAGTGTTTTTTTCACTGGCTCAGCTGGCACGGGCAAAAGTTTTCTATTGCGAAAAATAATTTCTGCTTTACCGCCTGAAGGTACTGTAGCAACGGCGTCAACAGGCGTAGCTGCCTGTCTTGTTGGTGGCGTCACTTTACATGCCTTTGCCGGCATTGGTAGTGGAGACGCTGCATTACCACGTTGCATAGAATTGGCTTCACGACCCTCATCAGCCCAGACTTGGCGCAAGTGTAAACGTCTTATTATAGACGAAATTTCCATGGTGGATGGACAATATTTTGAGGTAAATTAGGAAATACAATTTTAACTTGCTTTTCAATGAGTAATATTTTGCTCATTTGTAGAAAATTGAAGCTGTCGCTCGACATATACGTAAAAATGATCGTCCTTTTGGAGGTATCCAACTTATACTGTGCGGAGACTTTTTGCAATTACCGCCAATAGTAAAAACAGACTATTCTTCCACCTCGTCTTCGAGTAATAACCTTAAGCAACGCTTTTGCTTTCAATCAAGCGCTTGGGAATCGTGCATACAATGTGTTTACGAGCTTAAACAAGTCCATCGACAATCCGATCCTGAATTCGTCAACATATTAAACCACCTGCGTATTGGACATGTTACCGAGATTATGGCAAAGCGGTTAATCGCGACATCAAAACAAAGAATTGAAAGCAATGGAATCCTAGCCACGCAGTTATGCTCACACACGAATGACGCCAATTCAATTAACGAGTCAAAGCTCGAAAATTTAAGTGGAGAAAAGATCTTGTACAAAGCTGAGGATTCGGATATGCACATGACAAAACAGCTAGACGCTCAAATACAAGCACCTGCACAACTCTTTTTGAAAGTAAACGCTCAAGTGATGTTGCTTAAAAACCTAAATATCTCCTCTGGATTGGTCAACGGCGCCCGTGGCATTATCGTCCGGTTTGAAAAAGGTTTGCCGGTAGTGCGATTTAAAAACAATATTGAATATATTTGCAAACATGAGAAGTGGATTCTTAAGACCCCGACTGGAGGCGTGATAGTGCGCCGCCAGGTTCCACTGAAGCTTGCGTGGGCGTACTCGATCCATAAGAGCCAAGGATTGACGTTAGATTGCGTGGAGATGTCTCTTTCGAAGGTCTTTGAAGCCGGGCAAGCTTATGTTGCGCTCTCGCGAGCGAAGTCTTTGGACTGCGTGCGTATTCTGGATTTTGACAGTAAACAAGTGTGGGCTAATACGCAAGTTTTGCAGTTTTACAAAAACTTTCGCAGACAGTTACGAGATACCTTGATTCCATTGGGCCCTCAAAATAAAAACAAAAAGGCAACAAGTGAGAACGCTAAACATAACGCTTTAGCTAAGCTCAAAAATAGCATTGCAAATAAGCCACTTGTTACAATTAGCTAATATAATTATCACTCAGAAAGGCTGCTATTTAAATGATAAATTAGTTTTTTATTAAACCTTTGAATAAATATCTAATGGTTGTTTTTTCAAACATATAATAAATAAACACGCTAAATTGAGATACTTTTTCTTTTACTGACTGTTCAAAGTAGTTTTTGAAAGGGAAGAAGATCTGTCTTGAAGAATTTATGATCAATCATCCGCTCATCATTCACTAAGCTAGTGAATAACGGCATAATCCTTCTTCATACCGCTACCAACTGGGCCATGACAGCGCTCCCATATCATACGATGCTTTGCTTCATACAGGCACTTTTAGCATTGGCATAGCCGCCCAAATCGCCGTCTGGAAAATGCAAGATTTTTTTTTTGGTTTGGAAGGCTTTAACTTACACTTAATCAACCAGTTCTCTGATGCCTTGCCACATGAGCAAAAGCACTTTCACCCTGACAACCAAGACGCAATGTTTACAATACTAAAGGCGTTTGTTTTAATTTTGCTTTTATAAAAAAGCCACAATTGTTGGTGCAATGCTATAAAACATGATTTAGACAGTTGAGAAAAAAGTAATTTAAATTAGTTAAAATAATAGTTTATGCGAATTAGTATCTAATCAATCAATAATGCCATATCTTTGTTAATTTTGCTTCCATTTACTTAATATTTTTTTTATTTACAATCTGTCTTTAAGACAATAAATAAACTAAATCACACTTGTTTAACATTAACATTGCAGGAACAGCTCCTGTTGAACAGTCTCCATTGGGACTAGATTTTATATACGAACTAATGGTTTTTATAATACGTTTGTACAAGGATTTGTCATATTAAATATTTAAATCAAATATTTAAATTAAATTATTGTTAACTAGAGCTACTTATTATTAAAATAAATTATTACTAGCTTAGGTCTATTTATTATTAAATTTATTTGATTTTAGAATTTGTGTGGCAGGTCAAGGACATGAAATCTCTTGAGTCTTCTAACAGTTAGACTATTGTCTGCTAGATTTAAGGCTAGATTTATGGTTTAATAGTCTAATTAAGTACCTATTACTAAATGTACCTATTTCTTCCTTAACGTAGCAAATATTGAGGTATTTATGAATTTCTGCAATGGTCACGTACCATGGAGCGTTCACAATGTTTATCAGAGTTTTTGATTGGTATCGTTGAAGTATCTCAATGTTTGAGACGCTCGCCAAGCCCCACAGTTGTATGGCATATGTCCAAATAGGCTTAAGTACCGCTTTCTACAGTCGTACTTTATTCTCGAGGCTGACTTACGAGTTTGGCCAAGAAGCCAGTGCATTCTTTTGGTCTTCATTTTAAGCTGCATGTGTTTTGCTTTGATATGTGCTTTCCATGTGATTCTTCGATCAAGGTGCACTCCAAAGTATTTCACGGTGTCGCTTTGGGGAATTTCAGTGCCGTTTAGGTGAACTGGTGGACAGTTTCCTTTTCTCAACGCAAAAGTAATTTATACTGATTAATGCGAGTTTATAGTTATTTTCCATTCGGTTAACCACTTTTCTAACAAATACAGTTCAGACTGTAATTGCCGGATGCTTCTGCAGGGGATCCACTAGTTGTAATGATTGTCGTATCATCAGCATATGTTGCTACCTCTACTCCGCTTGAGATTGGCATGTCGGATGTAAAAAGAGTGTAGAGTACTGGTTCCAGAACACTTCCTTGCGGAACTCCTGCATTAATGTATTGGTGTGAAGATGTCTCGCTTTGTTCTTGTACGTAAAAACTTCGTTTTTGTAGGTATGATTTAATAAGCAGATAGTTTGGAGCAGGAAGCCACTTTTTAATTTTGTAAAGTATGCCAGGATGCCAAACCCTGTCAAAAGCTTGCTGAACATCAAGAAATACTGCGTTTTTTTGTTGTTTATAAGCTTTATTTCTTCTTCCACCTCTGCAATTGTGATTTTGCGAATTGGGAGGCTCATCTGACAAGGCGTGTCCAGAAAGATGTCTACTTCTATATCTGTATCCCTAATTTCGTTAGGCTGAAACGCAATTGTTGTGCATATGCTTCGACTTTTTTTTCATCCGATCGGTACCATACCCCATTACTGTCTTTGATCACGACATTTCTTCTAACTGGGCGTTTTAGATATTTGGTTGCTCTCCAAAGATTGTTTTCAAAGTTGGTAGAGAATGGGTCAACACTTCTGAGGTATTCTGCAGTGGTCTTATTTCTTACTTCACGCAGTTTTCTTTTGAGGTCAGCCGCAGCCTTGTCTGCTGGCCAGTGAGTTTCCTGGAATCTTTTGCCTAAATTTCTTTTGTGTTCAATTAGATTAATATTTTGACACAATATTTTTAAGATGTTTAAATTTTTACATTGTATATTATATACCTATTATGCATACATTATATTTCTTTTCTTTTTAGTGGCGTTTTTTCAAGTTTCAAATCTATGGGCGCTAAAAAAGTTTCACTTCAAAAATGTACTTCTATACTAACACAAATATATTCACTCAGAAAAGATACGAAACGAACGAAACACCAAGACTGCAAAAAAAGTATAATCACACCAGGAAGGAGGCCACAATGTGTAAGGGAAAATTAGCGTCAACAACAGAAACGAATTTGACTGTCAAGTGGACAACGATTATTTATTTGATAATTTTACTAATATGCGGCTTAAGTAAGTATTCACATTAAAAATTATTTATTTTCCTTTACTAATTGTTTCTTGCAATTTAATTACCACTGTAATGAAATCAGGAAATATAATCAGTGACAACTTTTATTGTTAACTTTTTATCTAATGCGACTCATCTGAATGTCAACTTCCAATTTTGTTCACTTTCTGCTAAAGCTTTTCCGTTTTTGATCTCTTAAAGTAAAGACGAATAAACATTTTGTGTATATTGGATATACAGTACTTTTCGTTTATAACGAACCCGGTTATAACGAACCATTTTCAAAAGTGCGAGCTTTATTTTTAACGAACTTTCGGCTAATATTTTTTTCGTAGTTCGCATATATTTTTTTTCAATATAAGATAATGCAATCATTTATGTAATGGCTTCTCATCTGTTACTTTTGCATCCTCTATTTTCTTTTTTTTTTTTGTTTTTTTTTTTTGCTTTTTGTGAAACTATTATTATTAATTTGATATTTTCTTTTTTTATTTTTCTGAAAAAGGTAAAGTGCACGCGCTACAAAGAGGTCGTTTGATGTCTCCAAAAAGTTTCACGGCTTTAAGTGGAGATCTGCATGTGCAAGTTCACTTCAGCGATAATAAATACGTTGGTGGCAGAGTCGAAAGTATAAATATTAGTGGCAACATAATAACAATGAGCAAATCAACATCATCACCAACAGATTTAACGTCGAATGATATTTATTGGGCAGCACAATCCAATTTGCCAAAAGACCATATAAGTGGAAACAGTAAAGAACATAAAGTAGACAACACGATAATTACTTCTTTAGTTATAAGCAAATTCAATGGTCCTTCTTCATCAGAGACCAGTTTTTCTGAACAAGCAGTCCAAACAAATTCCAAAAAAAACTCTAACAAAACCAGTTATGCCTTGACTGCGGATTTTCCATTAAAAACAAATCGTATGGAAGTTATTCGCAATATACAACTCCATCCAGATCCACGTCATAATATTACGCAGATTGTCGTACCTTGTCAAACATTTGTTCGTGGTGGTCTCTATGAAATACAAATCATTACAAATATGAAAATCACTGTCGCACCGACTTACAATCACTCAACTACGTTTCCACCCACTTTGATTACCAAAACATTGATGCCAACATACGATGAACGCTTACGACAAACTGTTGAAGTACGATGGCCAACACCTGAGTTACTTGTTAATCCATTGCGTCTACACACCTACCCAAATTTTTCTGTCGAAGTTATGCTAAGTTTTCCCGAAGTTAATTGCGATCGCGCATTGCACTTGCAAGATTTGCCCGAATTTTGGCTGGAACTCATCTATTGTGGCAAGGAACGTTCATGTGTTAAACTAGAACCTCAGTATGTGATTAAGTCAAACATTTTGTATGCGGAACAAGTTCGAGGTTTTCCAAAAAAAAAGATGCTGCAACTTAAATGTGAATTATTTGGGCTGGCCGGCAATTATGCTATGCAGTTGCGACCGATCTTCCATGATGACCACGCGCCGATCGCACGACGTTTCCTAACTGTCGATTGGAGCGATAAGTTTGTCTTCAATGTATATGCACGCAGCATATTTCCCTGCGATCCACACACTGGGCTTGGTGTGCTATTTGAGTATCCTGGTTGTATTCTTGATCAAGGAGATCGAGTGCGAATTTATGCCAAGCAACGTGCCGACGTCGCCTCATTAAAGCCACCTACAACATTGCATTACATAGCAGAGCAGCGTGTTATCAAGGGCCAGTATTCAATGCACTTTAGTTGTGATTTGTTTACAGAGAAATTTGTTGAATATTGCTTTGTCTATGTCAGTCAGTCTATTTCGGGTGCCGTAGCCGATGTACGCATGGACTGTGTACCCACATTACCAGTCAGCGGTAAGTATAAAATAAACTTAATTATTAAAATAACGAATGATTTTGCATACAGTATAGATATATCTATATTAAGTGTACTGTTAATTTGTAGTATATTTTACTTTTGCCTATGAAAAGTTTTTTTTATAGTTTTTTAATCGCTAGTGACCAAAATGTATTCTAATGCAGAAGACGCAGAGATTTTTATAATTTTATTTTTTTTTATAGCGCAAAGAAAATAGCTAAAATTAGAAAGCAGCCAAACACAGTAATTGTATTTACAGCAATAACAAAAAATGTACAGGGAAACAGCAAAACAAATGCACATTATTGATGTGTAACATCTTTGGTTTCAATGGAGGAAAATTCCCTGTTTGAAGTGAAAATTCGTTAGCGCCGGTAGTGATATGACACTTTTGAAATGACACTAAAAAGAGACAAAAATGTATAGAGTTTAGCCTGCGAGGGAATAATGTAGAAAATAGATATACAGAGGGCATATTTCTTAAAATAAGCAATACAACAACAACAAACATAGTGAGATAATAGTTGCGGCTCTCTCCAGCCTTGTCTTGTCTTGTATGGCAGTAAGTGCTGTGCTCTCTGTAGTCATTAGAGTCTGAATGTTGGTTGTCTTTTTGCGCACGGCGCTCACAGTCGTTTGTGAGTGAAAGCATATTGCGATGGCAATGCCGGCGTATGTCTGTTACTTGCTTCGCTGAATGCGCAACGAGCCATCTCTACATAGGAGATAACCGGTAGGCTTGATTGCCTGCAAACTACTGACCGAACTAAGCAGCGTGCAAAGTGCGAAGTGCAGATATTTAGCTGAATGAACTGCACTTCCCCATATAGTTGAAACCTAAAGAAAAAATTTTCCTTCTTTGTAATATTGGCGGCTCCACGTCCTTATTTAAGAGAATCAAATTGACAAGAATTATAGTTAAAAGCGGGATCAATTTGGATTTCACACAAAGAGTTCATAACCTGGGATTACACCGACTTCCTGCCTTACTTTGACCTACTAATGGATCTCAAACGACAACGCCTTTGTGACCGTAAAAGGACGCTGGAATTAATTTGCACATTCGAAGCAATTTCGTCGATCTCATCGAGAACATTACTGTATCCAAACAAACAGTCCACGAATTTAAAAAAGCCTGCAAATCTTAAGCGAGCCTTTGCTGTACCTGCAGGATATAGCGGCTAATGAATCACTGGCTGGAAAAATCATCTTCTTCGGTATGGCTTTCCATTAGGTGCCAATATCCAGTCCAGTGACTAATCGACAAACTCCATCGACATCGAAGACTTCAATCGACTGGATTGGATTGAATTTGATTTTATTATACCCTGTACCAAAAAATGGTAATTTTTTTTAATTTGGACGGCCATGTCCGTCTGTCTGTCTGTATGAACAAAAGGATCTTGAAAACGGTAAGATCTACAACCACCAAATTTTGTACGAAGACTCTCCCAATCCATAGGCATAACAAGTTTATTCTTTTTTTTTCGATATTCGACCTATAACATATAGCTGCCATAGGAAAGACCTTTACCAAAAAATGGTAAAGGGTATATTAAAGTTGAGCAAATGTATGTAACAGGTAGAAGGAGGCGTGGCAGACCCCACAAAGTATATATATTCTTGATCAGCATCGAAAGGCGAGTCGATCTAGCCATGTCCGTCTGTCCGTCTGTCTGTCCGTATGAAAGCACGGATCTCGGAAACTGTTAGACCTACAATCACCAAATTTGGCACGAAGACTCTTCTAATCCATAGGCATAACGAGTTTTTTTTTTTCAATTTTCAACCTATAACATATACCTGCCATAGGAACGATCGGGTGAAAACCCATATTTAGTAACAAAAACCGCTTTGTTTTTTAAGATATCGTTACCGAAAAAGGGTTTTTGCTAAAAAAAAAAATTTTGTTTTCTTGAGATATCCTTACATAATGAATACAAAATATTGAAGCAACATAAAAAAAATGTTCAGTTTTGGATTGGGTACAGGGTTTTCTATAGTCGGTTCCTCCCGACTATAGCCCTGCCTTTCTAGTTATTTTTTGTTAAGATTATTTTTGTCATCGGGAAATCTGGTTAATATTTAGTGAATGTTTATTAAGGATTCGTGTTACGCAAATGTCGATTAGATTCGGAAGTCTATGGGGGTTCAGGTGGCCAGTATGTCTATTCTCCGATATACGGTCATTTGCGGCAACGAAGACCCAAAATTTTTAAAGTAGTATATATATTAGTCACTTGTTATTTTGTGTTTGAGTGGACTACAAAGTGCAGCAATGTTGATTGGACCAGTAGTGTCGTTTATTTGGATAATTGTTGATTGGATGTGATCTAATTTGTAGTGGTCTAACTGTGTATATCGTATATTGTTTTTATTTTTGTTTGTCCTGTGGTTGGCTAAAAGCTATATACATATTATAAAATAAAAGTTTTTTACTATATGCTCACATCAGTGTTTTTTTTTTTTAATGGATTAGTTTTTTAGCACATAATAAAATACTTTCTTTTTTCATTTGGGACAGATTCCGACACTGGCGGCTGGGGACCTTGGAGTGAATGGACACATTGTTCTGCCAACTGCTTGGGAGGTATGCGCCATCGCTATAGATTCTGCGATTCGCCACCTCCTCGTTATGGAGCAAAATTCTGCGAGGTAAGTAAACTAATGATACGTCATACTTTTAAGCTTCCTAGCAGGCGTTCTGGTCCAAACGTTTTGGTTTTGATCAAGATTCCTTGTCATTACGCGATCTACCCGTTTAGTAATTTTCGAATCAGTGCCGCATGGATGCTTTAGCTCCAATTTCCCTTTTTTTTCCAGAAAGCAAAGTTGTGCCAACACTTTTATGACAGTTAAAAAGTGTAGTAATTTTTTTCGAACTGAAAACTTATTTGTAGCAGACTGTTTATATAGAGGAAGAGATTTAAAGACTGAATCTCTATTTTAAAAATTTGATTTTTGTATGATTTGCTGGCCTTTTGCTGCTCCTAACTAAGTGAAAATAAGCATTTATGAATGCAAAAACATTCTTTCTGATTTTACGCAATTTTCAATATGTAAGAACAACAACCATGCTTGTTTGCTGCTGGGCATGAGCAACAAAATTGAAACCAAATCAAATCCGAACGTTTCAAATCGTACCATGTCAAGAATAGGCTCTATATTTTCGCTTTAATGGGAATTTAAATGAAAAGTTTAATTTAACAACCTCTAAAACTCAAACAACAGACTTTATTTCGGCTATTATAAAACTTCTTTGTTCGAATTGCCGTTGATAGATGTTTTCCATTATTAAGTGTCATTTACCTTTTTGATTATATTTTGTAGAGAAGAAACGATAAGCTGTGTGAGTTCGGTAAGATTCGTTAAGCAGTTGAACAGAGTTCACAAACTATCGATTGTCGCGACTGTACATATTTAAAAGCTGTTAAGCTTTCGTAACGCCATAGCAACGATGTATTTATGTATATTTACCGCAATTATCGAATGTTTTTTTAACATTGAAATTTATTTATTCGATAATCAAAGTTTTTACGCCAAATCGTTCAATTTTCAATCTTAAACATCAACGATATAAGTTACGAAATAATAAAAAATAAAATTAACAAAAAACAAAAATTCCAATTTAAAAAATTTTCTTCTTTCAATAAGTTCAGGTGTAAAAAAATCTTAAAGAAATAATATATTATAAAAAATCTAACTCGTAACAAAAAGAACATTAAAATGCCTCCGAAAAAAGGAAAAAAGAAGAAGAAGGATAAAGATCCAAACAAATTAACTCAGGTCGACCGAACCTTTTATGAGCTGACTATTACCGATTTAAATCAAAAGTTGGCACGATTACGCAGTCACATAACAAATTTGGACGAGGCAAATATAAATATCAGCGAAAAGTTACGAGGAATTGAACATGACCGCATAGATGTTGCTGCACATCTGGAACGGACGTTAGCTCTCCGTAACAACACCATTATCGAGTTGGAAGAACGACTGGAGGAAGTATCAAAAGTACGTGAACAAGAAAATCATGCAGCAACAAGCAAAATAAGCGAACTAGAAGGAAAATACAAGGCAATGCATGATCAGCTGACTTCTGAAATAAAACTGTTAAATGGCAAACTTAATTCACTTGATGAATTTCGCATACAACGTGATATTTTGCTTGCGAAATTTGATGATCAAGATAATGATTTCAAAGAACAAGAACGTAAACATCAGGCGGATTTGTATAACTTAGAACAGAAAGCTGTTGTGGAAAAAGATGCACTCAAAAAAGAGGTAGAAATGAAATTGCTTCAAGTCTCAGAGGATTTCACTCGATCGAGTGAGATACGAAACGCGGGTTACACCCGGCGACTTATTCGGGAAAATATTGCGCTACAAAAAGAGATTGACTCTTTGGTCGTTTCACATATTAAGCTTGAGCAACAATTCCAAAAGCAGAATGAGAAACACAAAGAAATGATTGAACAGTATACCGCTCTGGATCAAATTAAAACCGAACTAGTACGGAATTCGGTAAATAAAATTAAAATTATTGAGGGTTTACGAAAAAACTATGAAAAGCTTAAAGAAAAATACGTTGAGCTTGTTAGATATCGAAAGTCCTATGAAACAAAGGAGAGACTGGAAGTGTGCGACCGGGTCAAACACAAAAACGCTGATGAGAAAATACGTTTGCTTGCTAAACGTATTGAAGGACTCACACTTGAGAACAGTAATTATTTGGTAATGCATGGGCAGCATGAAATGGAGATATTGCGGCTGCGAGAGATAATTGAAAACATGAAACATATAGTGACACGAGCTATAAATGCAGTAAATGAGGTCAAACTATTTCGTGCCAAGTTAGATGATAATAACAAAGAAAATATTGAAGGATTAGCATTAGCTGCGGATGCAAAGGAGGATGCGATTGCCATATGCAGTCTTAACCGTATTGACCTTCTCACCGAATTAATGAATATAATAAGTATTCAATCAGAGGCACTGCCTCAAACGCCATCAATTGGTTCATTGATGACAGAAGTTTCTTCATTGTATGTTCCTGGGAATTTAGGTTTTATGGCGCAGAAAGAAATTGAAGAGATTAAAAAAATTGTTAATAAAGAAGCAGTTCATCCAGCTACAGTTGATATAACACTTGAATCAGTAAAAGAAGTGTATCCAAAATCGCAAAAACCAGACAATATATCCCTTATTGATGTTGAGTGGGGCACATCGTTATATTTTTCATCTTCCCGAGAAGATGAACTGGTTGAAGCTCCAGAAGAAGAGCCACTTGAGAACGCTGAAGTTTCAAGTAGCTCGGTATCTGTACGAAAAATTACAAGTACTGAAAGTCATACAGAGTCCCCAATTGCCCATGTCGAAGGACGCACTTCGGTTGAGCACATTTCTGTGAAAGAAACTAAGCGACTGTCGCAAAGCCAAACGACGGCTTCTGAAGGCATATCAAATATGTATATAGAGGCAGAGGAAGAAGATGAAGATGGTGAATTTGAAATAAATTTATTTTAATATTTAAAGGAAAAATATACATAAACTATAAATTTCATTTTGATAATGCCGCATACTATGTAAAAATATAATATAAATGTATTTCTGAATTAAAATTTGTTGTTGGATAAAAGAATCATTTTTTCATTTCTAAAATAAATGTTAGTGATATGGTCATTTAGTTTTGTTCCATATTCATCGATGTGTTTTTGCTTTCATAGGGTCCATCGGTTGAAACTCAAAATTGTGGAAAAGGCGTATCCAGTGCTTCGGATTGCATTTATGAAGCAAGCGGTACGAATCTCAATTCATTTAATCTTACAGAAGTTGGCCAGGAAATGGGACCAGGCTGTCAATGTGGCTGCATTGTGCATCTCGACTCTTTCAAACGCAAACGTTTTCTAGCAGGCTTTACCAAGAGCTGTCCAGGTCGGTCATTTTGGCTAATACAGGTAAGTCGGGTGTCATTTTTTCAATTATATAAGGTTTGAAAATATGTTAGTAATAAAGATGATTATGATACGAGTAGTAATACTTGCAAACCATGGAAAAGAAGACAATATGCAAGTTTACTATTTAGCGCCATAGGTTCAATAACCTGCAAACTGGTAACTGCAAATTATTGTAATAGTACAAATTTGCCGTACAAATATTAAATGAGGGAATAAGTTCGTAGCGTTTTTATCAAAGAGTTTTATTTAAACAAAAATCAACTGTGTAACAATTAATATTACTATAAATTAATCAATTATGTATTCGCCGTTGCTGTTTACCTTACACCTCCTGATCAATTTGTCGATGCCATTCCGCTAAAAGACACCCGGTCTGGTATCAAAGTAATTGAAGAACCAGTTTTTAAGGTCCTCTTCATTGTCGAAGATAACGTCCTTCATATGGTTCGACAGGGAGCGGAAAATATGGTAATCCGGATTCACTTTTTAAGTCTTAAATGTAATAAGAAGTTAAATTACTCAAAAAGATGGTTAGAACAGATTTGTATAACAGAAATAGCTTTATCGAATGAATATTATTCATTTGGTAAAGTGCCAAACAGCAAAAATATCATTGTAAAGCAAAAGAAAATATAAAAACGTTACAAACTTATTCCTAATCCAACACATTATTACCATATTCATAGCCATAATATTAATGTTTTCAAGGAGAATGCTGGTTTGCAATTGCCTATTTCTAAAATTATATAAATTCGTATTAATTCACTACTCCATACTGAAATGAAAGACATCATGATTTAACTTTTGTACTTTTACTATCGTATGATGTTTCGATTTAAAGACTTTTTTATGGTTTCAAGAAAGGGATTGAAATAAAGAACAATTGAGTGATTGAGAAAAGAGTAAAATATCAAGTTGAGAGACAAATAGTTTAAAAGTTTAAGAGAGTAATATAAGGGTTTTTGTTAGGTAGTTTTGAATATATTGAATATATATTCTCCTAATCTCAATATAATTGATGGATATGGTTATCATCGCCATATAAGTCTATGAATCTGTCATACAATTTAAAAATGTGGAATCATTTCAGAATGTCAATAAGAACGCCTGGAGTTAACTATCAGAATATTTAAAAATAACCTATTGAATTAGAACGCTAATTTTTTATTAGTGAATTTAAGAATTGAATATTCATATATAAAAGGAAAGGAATTATATGGTATTAATACATGTTAAAGTAAATTTATGTTAATATATTTAAATAATTGTGTTTTTATTTACAGGTCGATAAAAATAATACAATTTCCCTTACTCTAAGCTTCATTCATTTACCGTGTTTAACACAATATATTAGAATACGAGATGGTCTGTCAATATCTTCAACTTTGCTCGTAGATATAAACGGTGGTGAAGTTGTAAAATCAGTAAATTCTCAGACAAATATGCCGATACTAATCAAGTCAAGTGGAAAGCAGTTGCTTGTTGAGTTTTTTGCTGGTGAAGGTTCCAAAAATACGTCAATGACTGCAAGCGAAAGTTTAAATGATGTTACATGTTCTGGCAGTTTTGTAGCAAATTTTGATCTGATTGGTAAGAACAGGTTAAGCAAAACTTATTGAAACACTGTTAATATGTGCTAATAATGTAGAAAAATCAAAAATTTCGAGTAACAACACTTCACAGGCAGCAACGAGATTGTCTGCCACAACTTATGCTGTGTTACAAAGGCCAAAAGTATCAACACAAACTACACTTGTTCACTTGAGTGCCATCATCTTTGCGAGCATAATAGTCATGATTAGTGCAATGCTAGGTAATTTAATGATTAAATAATTTTTTACACAATTTAAAGATATTTACATTATACAGGTGCTCAGTACATTGTACGCTATCGAAAATATCATATCGCCATTGCTCAACGTCGTGACCAAGGTTCTCGCATTCATACGCCGCGTTCATCGATTAGTTCTTTACAAATTCCTCCATCACGTGCTATGTCCACAACAACACTATTCTCGGAGATCTTATATATGGTAAAGACTCGCTCAAATCAACAGCTTCGTCATTCAATACTCAGCAAAAGCGTAGACGTTGAAAATATGGAATCACATTCAAATCTCTATAAAATTGGTTCACGAAAGCAGATTGAAAAATGGTTAGACATTGCAGAGTTTATTTAAGAACATTAAAATATAAATTAATTTTGTTTTTAGCGACAAGGTATTGGGAGAAGAATCTAGTAGTAACGTTTCGGTAATAACTCTGTGTAATGAGATGACCTTGTTACCTATCACAAGCAATCTAAGCAACTCTTTCTCAACAGAGGAATCGGTTGCAAAAAGTTGTAGCCCTCCAATCGCAGAGGTTAGAGTGCACAGTGGGAGGCCTATTCACATGGATAACGATAAAGATTCTGCATCTGTAACGTCTTCAGGCAGGAGTTCCCTTTGCAATAGTCCAATGCATTTAGTTAAATTCTCCGATCATTGTGTTGCCGGAACACTTAAGAATCATAATTCTGAAATTGATATTTCGTTGCGTGACTCAAACTCACTGCGGCTAAATTACTTACGCGGCCGTAGTGTCAGTGTATCTCTAGCAAATGTAAGTGGCAATTTCATCAAACCTATTATAAATGGAAATTTGAAAATGTGTGTATTTCTCATCTCATTTAGGGCTGTTACTCACCAGCAGCTAGTGCTGTAAGCATTGCCACGATAAGGACTACAAATCTTAAAGAGTCAAAGGACAAACAAAACCGTAGAAAGCTACTGAAAAGACTTGGTTCGGAGTTTTCGCTAAATAATCACGATGAACTGGAACTAGATTATTATGATTATAATGTGATAAATGCAGGCGCAGCCCCTGGTTCTTACTTAGGCATGGATCCAGCCTATCTTGTTTGGGTTCCACCATTTGAAGACATTTTAGATGGTAGGGATTGTAAAGATGATGACAAGCCATTAGAGTCTGAAATCGAACAGCCTGAGCTAGAAGAGACTAGACTTTATAAGCAAATTAAACTGCTAAAGAATAAGCATTATCTAAGCCCTTACAAAAAAGCTAAGCTTAAAAATTCAAATACGTACAGAAACACTAGCAATAGCACCGATACAATATACACATCTGATAAATTTACAACCCATTATAGTGATCTTCATTCTCCAATCGAGACAAATCATCATATCGGCCTTGTACAAAACACAACTACAGCTATCAGTGATATCACTGCTTGCAGCGTTGACCAAACTCAGCTGGAAAAACAAACAAAAAGGCTATCTGAGTCAACAGTTTCTTTCAGAAAAGATGAGGAATCAGTCACATTGCATTTGCTTAGCGGCATAAAATCACCGCGGGAAAGTGGACAGCAACTTTGTAATTTGGATATAGAAAACTCAGATCATAGTGACACAATGACTAGTTCATATGTAGAAAAGGAAACTACAGTTGTTAAGTCACACATTGATTTGCAACATTTCCTAGCACTTGATGATATTCAATTTGCAGATGAAAGTGATCACGATACTGCAATACTCAAACAACAGAACAGTCCTAATCAACTGGAACTGGTGTAGGAGAAAATCAATGTCGTTTTATTATTTATATTGTTAAGAATAGAAAAACGTCGTTTGGGGTGCAGCCCAAACAGCAAATATTTTAACAGAAAAATGCCTTTCTGCCACGTGAAGAACAGTCAATTTTTCAATGTAATTAAAATACATTTAATTTTTATTTTTGTACATTTATTGAATTTAATTCATTTTGAGCACTCATAATATCTTAATAAAAAACAGAACTGAATTCAGCTAACGTTTATTGATTCTGAGGCGGCATGAAGTTCGAAGACACCGTGAATGAATTGAATCTTTTTGCAGCCAATGGAACCACGATTAAAACATACAGCAGCAAAAATTTTGGAATTCACCTTGAGTTTACGATGAATGTTCAAATGGCCGCTCATCATCGCAGACGTCAAGAGTGCCATAATAGGTGCAGATGTGGCTAACTCATTAATTTAAAGCAACGATACCTTCTTGACTCATCCACGTTGTTGACAACGGCCGGAACCCTGCAATCGACATCGACTTTTAACATATCCACTGTCAATAATGGATGGGAATATTCAAAACTTGTACAAAAGTTTAAAGACATAACAAAGCCGCCGATCCATAAGCGAACCGATAAAGACTGTGTTGTGATTCACTACATAGGGACAACTGGTCCATTTGTATCTGAATGTTGTAGACTTAGCTGGTGAAAAACGAACAACAGCGCATACTGAAATAGAATTTCTTCTGCAGCATGATATCCTACGTCCTTCCAGCAGTTTTTGGGCCAATCCTATACATATGGTTACCAAAAAGACAGGAGGACGGCGGCTATGTGGAGACTTTCGAAAACTAAACGTAACCACGATATCAGATCAGTATAGAATTCCTAAACTTGAAGATTAGTTCCAGATGCTGCACAGCAGAAAAGTATTCTCGGAACTTGATCTAGTCAGGCCTATAATCAAATACCTATGGCTCTAGAAGCTATACCAAAGACTCTATGAGATCACAGTTAAGTCTTTCGGTCTTCAAAACGTGTCCAAAACTTTCCGAATGTATGTCGACATAGTTTTGAGGGCTTGATTTTGATTTCCTATAAAGGAACAATCAGTTCAGATGGCAATTTTGCTGGTTACGATATATTTAGAAATCCCTTAAGCTCATTCATCGTAAAAGAGTTTAAGTCGATTGCATAAGAGCACCAAGAAAGACAGATTTTGCATTGTATAATCCTTAATTTACGCGTCGTCATTATCAAAATCGAAGCAGAAAAATAACAAAAATGATCTCAATGTATCGGCAGTTTGTACAATTTGGACCACATTTTCTAAATGGATAAAATTTGGTCATGCAACCAATAGTTAAATAGTTTGTTTAATTATTATATTTCTTTTTTATGCTGGGCCGCTGTAGCCATCAATGTACATTACCATTCACTTTATTCACACGGTATTATATCTACTATACATTTACTTTAACCAGTTCGAAAGTTTCCGATATTCAATATTAGCTCAATAAAGTAAATATTTTAAACAAATTCAGTGCGTTATAATTTCAACAAAAAACTTTAAATGCGATTAGATCTATTTACATAAATCACACTCAATTTTATTTTAATCGTTTTAAAACATGAGAATATGAGATAGCCCTATGTTTTTCTTCCAAAGGGTGAAACTATTGGTTGGTTCGGAAAGTAATTTGATTTTTTCCTCAATAGAAGACTTAATAGTATTTTCACGGCCACTTTCCCACTTTGTTTGATCCTGCGCATTAGTTTTAGTTGTGATGCACTGTCAAATATGCAAAGTCGAAAGCATCATTTTCGGTATATTTTACTTCTTTACTATTGAAAAGTTAAAAATTCTGTTCCAGCAAGATGTTGAAGATGCACCACATTCGGTAAGGAAGCTGATGAAGACATAATAAAGGTATTGAACAGATGAACACATTTTTTGAATCAACATAATATATATACAAATAAACTCACGAACATGTGCGGTTTTCCTGTTATCTTCTTCAATTAAATTAATTTATCAAATGCTGGATCGTTTGAAGACATTTAGAAGTTTTTGTCGGTGAAGTCACCTTAAGATTAAGTAAGCGAAGTGAAATCAATTTATTATTTATGTATTCTATTAATATGTAAGTAATAAAAATCCAATCAGATTTGTGGTTGAATCTGTCATTAAACATTGCTTTAGGACGCTAAAGTTAAGTAACCTAAAATCTCAGTTGAGTTCAAATAAATATAAAATAAATTAATTACCGGAAATGCCATGCGTATTCGAGTTTCCTTTCTTATTGTATGTAGTTGATAATTTTTCTTCGTCGTTTGTTTGTCCTGATGTACAATCTGCTTTGAAAACTGTTTCCTCTATCTTACAAGCCAACATTTCGTTTGGCTGTGCCGCTTTGTTTGTAGCTAACTCGACTTCATGTTCTTCGATTGTTTGCATAAAACCACTCTCAGAAATAGTCTTGCAGGCCTGTGTAGTTGTTGGTGAGTCCTTTTCCTCAGCAATGCGTGGTAATACTTCACAGGTTGGTAAAGGCAACGTCATGCTAGAAGTAGTAAATGTAGTACTACCTATCAACTCTACCTCAGAATCTACCCCTGAATTTTTTTTATATTCTTCCGATTCAGTAAAGTTTGAACTGTTAACTCCTAGAATATGACTATTGTTCGCTGGAGGTAGGCTAGAGGCTAAACCCACAGATGTAGGCGTATTGTTTGCGGGGCGCCAAACGCCACCTACGACGCGTTGATTTAGAGCAGGCGTTTGTTTAGTTGGTTGTGAGCAACAGAGCGGCGAAATTTTTGTTTCTGCACTGCGGGGATGAAGACGGTCGGGTGATAGAGCACGTCTAAGAAGGGGAGAGCTTGGCTCTGAAGATTTTGTACGTGCAAATCCACCCTTTTTGTTGGTGACATTGGCAGATTGTACTGAAGGCAGCGACGCACCCGGACTATATGATTGTGTGGTGTTTGAGGCGCCAGGTTGATGACCCACCATTGGAAAGGCAAGTGGCGATGGTGACCGTGTTGGTGACGATGGGAGTGGTGAAGGTGATGGGGTGCGTGCTAAAGGCGATAGTGGTATATGACCAACAGACTTTCGCCTATTAGATAAGGTGCCTGTGGTATTTGCGGTATGCGGACCCTTGGTTCCACTCCCGCCGCCGTTGTTAGCAGAGCAAATGCCACTGTTTCCACCCCCACCACCAGCATGCAATTTATGCTTGAGGCCATGTAATGTAGAAGGTCGTTGATACAATTGAGGCACTACACCTGATGTAGGTGAAACTAAAAAAATTTTCATTATTAATGAATGCGCAGATTACAAAAAAAATACCTGGTATATTACCCACAGCAGCTGCATTGGTGCCAACAACTGCAGCAACGTGCGGCAATAACACGGTGGCCGGCAAAATTGTATGGTTTGAAAGAGGTAAACCAACGTTAAGACCGTTGCTACTACTGCCGCTACCTGAACACGAGCCTGTTGGCGTATTTGGCGAAGAAGAAGACGGCGACGTTGACTGCGACGAATTGCCTGCTGATTGCCAGCAGTTATGGCCGTGATACAATGAATCCATCGGCGAAAGATTACGCGTGGGAATTGTCGACGGAGTTGTTGGCGAGCTTGCAGCTGCAGAATACTAAAAGGACAACGGTTTTCTAATGATTTTTACAAATTGACAAAATGTTTACATACCTGCTGCATTTCTGCACTTGCACGTTTACTACTTATGCGTCTAAACAATGATGTTTTTCGCTTCTTGTCGTGTTCCTTTTTTGTCTGTTTTTTAGATTGACGATTAAAACTTTTCTTTGCTAATTTGCTCTGCGTTAAATCTCTTTTACGCCCGCCACTTTGTATACTCGTATGCTCTAAAGGGGTTGCCCGCAGCGTAACTTGTTCGCCACCACTTAACAATAGTTGTAACACCTGTGTGTGAAACAGCCCTTGCACAGTTTCCCCATTTACATGCGTAATAAGATCAGCGGGACGTAAACCAGCCTCAAAAGCGGGACTTCCCTCATCAACGGCCATAACCAGGTGATGCATGGTGTAAAAGTCCGTGTCGCCATAGTATACGCGAATAGTATGTACAGTGAACCCAAACCCACGTGGACCACGACGTATAATTATCGGTGGCTTAAGATTTTTAACTAATGGCGACAATTCCCGGCATGGTGAGGTGTCACGCGAACTAGCTGTACTCGAGCCATTACCGCCGGCACTAGGAGATTGCATTCCAGCAGCATCGCACAACTGTTGCGCTAATGGACTATTTTCATTCGACGATATAGATATCAAAGACAATCCAAGCGCTGATGCCGACTTTACAATTGATCGTGAACGATGATGTTTGCTAAAAGCCCCGTTGTTGCTGCTGATATCAATAGATTTCTGCTGATGTTGCAACGCCAAAGGTGATTGCTCGCGAGTGTTTTCTGTCGACGAGGAGCCCCCACTGGCTGTTTCATCCTCAATAGATATTGAAAAACGGGGGAGGATTTCCCGCGAACAAACTCCCTTGCGTTTTCGAATAATCTGCGGTGATAAATCATCACTATCGGTTTGCGAAGATTCTGGTGTCTGTCGTGAAAATGTTTGCACATATGAATTTGACGTGGATTCAAGCAACTTTCGCGATCCTAAGGTTGTAGAAATAGGTCTATTTTCCAAATGAGTTGTCGTTGGAGGCGTCGCTGGCGTAGTTTTTATAGTAGTGGTATTTGATGGCATGCTGACTCTCTGTTGAAGACGCGTTAAGTCTTGGCTAACAAATTGTCCGTCTTTGGAAATGGATGTAATTGGGTTTTCATGAAGAAAATGGCTTAGCACCCTCAAATCGGCGTCTCTGCTTATATTCATATTTTGCAATAACTCTGGCAAATAATCGGCATCTGGTGTAGAGGGCACCTTAATGCAACTGGTCGAAAGTTGCTAAGAAAATAAACATCACAGTAATATAGTTTATCAGTCAGTAATGGTGTCTACCCTACCTCAATTTTACGCAATTGCGGATTCATATTCACACTTAACGAAGAATGGCTTTCTTTCGTTTTACTTGAAACGACAGCAGGGTTTTCCACCGACTGGTTTGTCTCAAAACTGACCGTCCTAGCCACAGCATTTGGAGGTGCTGTACGTGACCAACTGTAGTGTTGCTTTCGATACTGCGGCGTATAGGAATTAAACGAACCAAACAAGGGTGTGTCATCTGTATCATCCGTATCCTCACCACCAAGATCATGATTATAACGATCCATTCGTGCTAAAAAATTAAATACATCTTGATATTAATACCAACATAATGAAAGCAAGCCAATTTTCAAACTTACTATCGAAATAGCTTGTATCGTCGTCGTTAGAAAGTTGCGGCACAAATTCAGCTTTCTGGCGTAAAAGCGAGTTCCAATCCATTCCGGTAAAGTACACATGCTCCTTAACTTCAAGTGCGCCAGTCTGAGTACCCAAGCGATCACGTGGATTTTGTTGCAACAACTGTGTAATAATATCCTTTGCTTCGGGTTGAACTTGCCAATCTTCACTGTCCGGCCATTCAATGTCATCGTTAACGGTATGTGCAAAAAGTTCTTCGGCCGTCTCTCCAAAGAAGGGCACGCAACCGATAAGGAATTCGTAGAGTACTATGCCCATTGACCACCAATCTACTGGTTTACCATATCCCTGACGCAAAATCACTTCAGGGGCTATGTATTCCGGTGTACCGTACACCTATAAATATATGAATTAAATGTTTGAAAAGATCACACAGAATAGAAATCAGCCGCTAATAAATTAAACAATAGACTAACCTGCTTGTCAGAAAATTGTCGCGTTTCGGAATCGATATATCCTTCATATAAGTTCGTTGCCAACGACATTAAACCCATTTTTGATAGCCCAAAGTCGGTGAGTTTTATGTGTCCCAACGCTGTGATCAGCAAGTTGTCAGGCTTGAGATCGCGATGTACAATACCATAGCTATGTAGGTACTCAACTGCTAATACTGTTTCCGCAAAATAAAAACGGGCCATGTCTGCTGGCAATGGGCCAATGTTTTTTAGTAATGTACCACAATCGCCACCCTCGACATATTCCATTACCAAACAGAGATGCTTTTTTGTTTCAAAGGAGCAATACATACTTACGACAAAAGGATTATCGGCAAAGGATAAAATATCGCGTTCAGCAAAGACTTGTTCAACTTGGTTACGTAGTATAAGATTATTTTTGTTAATTTTTTTCATGGCAAACCGTTGCCGAGATGTCTTATGCTTTACGAGATAGACAGCGCCGTATGCGCCATTTGAGATCAACTTTGAAATATCAAAATCATGTTCATTCGGCAATGGTTGCTGCTGCGCTTGTTCTGATGCTGATGACAAATTTGTAGGTTGTTGTACGTACTCCTCTGTTACTGTAGTTGCAGAGTTTTGCTTGAGCACTGGAACTAAGTTAGTTGTTTTGATGGCTCCTGCAAACGAAGGTAATTTTTTACTATCAGAACATGCTACCGGTGTCTGAGGTGGTTGAAGTGGCAGCATGGGATGTGGGGTGCTTGTTCCACTAATACATTCTTGTCCACTTTGTTGAATGTTATTTAACTGAGAGGCAACACAGCTGTGAGGCGAATTTAGAAGTAGAGCACAAGGAATTTGACTGTTAGCTGTCGGTGTTATCTTTTCATCGCAAATTTCTTGCGTTTCTTTCAGTTCCTGTTGCAACTCGGCGATTGGATCTCTATTTAGTCCCAATTTGTGGATTATGTATTGTGGGATATCCGCTTTAATGCCTTGAACTGCTTTAGCCTGACCCTCTGCAGCTTCCAAAAGATGATAGAACTCCTCAGGATCAAATTCAAGACACTCGAGTAAGCGTGCAGGACGAGAAATTATTAAAAGGAGCTTCTTTATAACGCCAGTTAATTCCGAAGCTGCTTCAGGAGACTTTTCTTTAGTCTCCAATAACAATCGCTCGAGATTTTCACTCAGCTCATAAAAATACTGTGATGTTATTAGTTTGGCCTCCGATTTATGTAAACAATCACGAGCCATTTCCAGAACTTGGTGGTGCACAAACCTTAAAAAAAGGCAAAAAATAATGATTGTAATACGTTGGTAAAACCAAAAAACTTGCTGAAGATAATAATATTTCAGAACATACTCAATTTATAACTAATCTAAAAACCCTTTTATATTTACATACATTAACATTCACATAAGTTTCTTCTTATTGTTCTCATTAATGTAATTATCTGCAAAATTTCTCTTCAGCGGCGTTTGAGTCTGTAAAAGAGTTTTCAAGGAATCGCTCTCCATTTTTTGTCATTTTATATAGTCATACGTGGATGCTTTCTTAATTATTAATAAGCGACAATACTTTTAATTGTTCTGCGTTCTAAGTGAATATTTTAAAAATATAATTTGGACATGGCTACATCCACTCGCCTTTCGATGCTGATCAAGAATATATATACTTTGGGGAGCCTGCCACGCTTTCTGCTTGTTGCATACTTTTGCACTACTTTAATATACCCTTTATCAAAAACCAATCGATCTACCATTTGCACCACCATCGCTCATAATTAATTAGATGCATAATTTTAAGCTAGCCTTCTTGGGATATAACAAAGGCGCCCGTTGCGCAATAACATGACATGGGAATTTTCTTATTCGTCACCCTACGTTGTCTAAAGTTGATACAGTGGATATTGTTATCCGACAAGGTCTTGGTAAAAAATCGAATCGAAAAAAAACCCAACATCTTCACAATAACTGTTACGTTATTGCTTAGAAACTTTTAGGGATATTCAGTCTTGTGCAATTGATTTTCAGCCTTTATACTTATATTTTCCATCAATTCTGAACAACCTTTTTAGTTGTCTGTGCAACACTTGCAGCTTTTCAAAAGTCGAGCATGAGCACCTCTGTGTATTTTGTTGGTGTTGGGCAAAAATTGGCAGTGATCTAGCACACCATTTGCACAAAACTCTAAGCATACTAATTGTGTTTATAATGTTTAAATACGTCTTCATATAGGACGTCTGAATAATATTTCTGCTAGATTAACTTACCGTACAATTGGCTGTGAATCTCTGAAGCTGTTACATGCAGCACTTTTGTTTTCGTTGATGAAGTGCTTAAGACGTTCCTCCATTTGTTGTGTAGCTTTTGGGAATCGTTCTTTGTACAGTGTATTCATCACAGCGATTTCGTTGTCGACAATTGGCGATCGCGATGGACTGGACAATGAGCGCGAACGTGGACGAAATAATGGCGAGTAACGATCGTTACCAGAAACAGCCGGAACAGATGTTGAATTACACATTAATGAATCCACCACTTGGGTGGCTTTAGGATCATTATCATTTGAAATGTTAACACAATGATCAATGCAAACCGCGCTGGTAGTTCTACAGCCATTGGTACAAGATGTTGTTGCCGGCAATCCAGACATTCCCGATGCTGCACCCTTAATTTGGGGAGAAAGCGACAATCCATGAGTCTTCAATTGATGCATAGGCTTAGTTGTTACAATTGCACAATTTTTTGGATAGATATTCTTCAATGCAGCTGCCTGTTGGTGACCATGCTGAGCACACCGAGACACGGCAACTGTTTGGCCACAGGGTCCCATAGGCAATGTTAACATTTCCAACTCTTCGCATGTAGGAATGGATATATTCGGCAATTGATTAAGTCCCTCTTGACTTGAGCATTGAGACTGTAAAAAAATGTATAAATGATTATCGCACGCATATATTATACACTTCCTCACCGAGAGATTTGAACTTCCTGGCGTTGTACCATAGCCTGAAGAGGGTAACGAGGCTACCGACCAGCGGCGTCCATCTCCTCGATAAGTTGCAATGCGCTTAATAGGTGCAAACGCGAAATGCATAGGCGCGGACGAATCGAAAACTCGGGGACTTTCTACTGGGCTTGCTGAATACGGCGAGTGTGATCTAGAGCCCCCGCTTATTCCACCCGTAACGAGGCTTAAACGATGATGGGCCACACCGCTGGAGGTACCACCTCTAGAAGTCGTTGCGCCACGTGTGACAACAGTGTGTAAGTAATGCTTACTACCCGACCGTGGAATATTCAAAGCACCCACATTTGTAGAAGGTGTGGTCGAGTTACAAGCCATTCCATGTAGTGTCCCATGTGACATCGACGATAACGAAGTCGGATGACAAAGAGATTGCATACTAGAGACGTTGACAACAGGCGCAGCAACTAACTGCGGCTGCTCACGAAAACAACTGCCCGTCAAACAGGGAGCGGATTTACATAGTGAAGAATTGCGCATACGTAGCAAATTTGAAGTCTCTAAAAAAAAGGATTACATATTCGTAAGATTACCAAATCGAAAACCGTACCTGTGCTAACTGCACGCAATGAATATGCATGCTGTTGGTGAGAGATCTTGCGCATCAGAGCCGAATATCCTCGAGTAGGTAAAGAACTGGCACTACTCGACAAACCACCTGACGAAAACTTCGACAAATTAATATTCCGTAGTAACGACTGCGTTGATAAATCAGTTATTGAGTCGTTTGCTTTAGCAGGAGATGAGGTTTGCAGTTCAATTGTTGTTATTGGTTTTCTTTCATTCATTGAAGAAATCGTAGGGCTATTCAATTCGTTTGGAGCAGAGTCTTGATCAGAGTCGTCAAAGACAAGCGCACGCGCTGAGTAAGTTGAATGTGGCCGAATGCGTGACATACTTGTCAAACTTAAATTGCGCTTATCTACAGAGCTCGAATTAGAAACATTCGTAGATTTATATTTATAGCTGCTTTTATTTGCGTTACTGATTGCGGATCTTGCAGATATATCAGTAGCACTTTCATCGCTAAAGCTTATAGCCGAAACAATGTCTCCTGCCTCATTTACGCAAGGTGAGCTGCAGCTGGTAGACAGTTCATGTGTTTCTTTTCTTGGCGTCGATGTAGATATTTTGACACATGATGCTGTGGTAGAGTTTGATGTAGGATTGGTCTTGGTGGTAATGTTTGTTTTGTTCGTCGTTGATGGTAATGGTGTAGGTTCCTTGCGACTCATTTTTGCAACTTTTAAATTAACTGAGCCTATGTTGATTATAGTTTATAGACTTCTTTCTGCATTAGTTTAAAAGCTTCTTTTTTAAAATTTGCCATTGATGAGTTATGCCCATTGTGTTGATATTATAACGACACCAAGATTTGGATTGATGCAAGAACATTTCAAACCACTTATTTTAATCGATTAATTAATATTAATATTTGCTTTGCCATAAAACTAAGACATTACAATTTTTCAAAAACCTTTCCCAAAAATGGTTTTCAGTTAGTCTCACCACACTGTGTTTATAAAGACTCGCTTCCTCGAACTTTTATATTTGGTTCAGAGTATTAATGATCCAGCGACTATTTTAGTCCCAGTACCAGATGAGTTCAAGTGTGATTGAGTGAACACCATCGAGTTCGTCTGTCTGACAGTGTGACGCACACCGTTGGGTGGTAGTTATGTTGTTGGGTGCTGATTCTACAGACAAAAAAAAAGTTAGATATTTCTGAACTGTACATTTTCATGTAAAATTTTCCAATTTAAACATGAGCAAATTATTTAAAGACAAAATACGAAGTAACGATTTAAAATAAAGTTTGCTTTGATATACATTTTTTTTTTACGTACATCGAAATTTCTGAATACTTTGGTTGCAAAGAAGAATTCCCACGATTCCCACGTATTGATTGTTTATGGACAGCTGACTGCAAGAGGGTTGTAAGTTTCTAATCAGAGTTGCACTGAATAACTAACCCTATGATTTAGGTTTATGTAACCGAATTCATATGTTTCATATTAAATTTCATATAATTTTTGCTGCAATTTCCCCAATTCTAAAGATTTTGTGTCCCCATTATTGAAATTGTGATTTGAAAAAATAACTAAAGCAAACGAAGTAGGCAAGTATACTTAACATACCAATTTTTCCTATTTAAATAAATTATATTCTAAAGGTGGCTTACTTAAGTATTTTGTGTTTTCATCTTAATTATATCAAAAGATTAATAATTACACCTAGTTAAAACTTAATTTAACTGCAAAAATACTTGCCTGGTACTATTAACGAGAATTCAGATCAGCTAATTCGGTGGAATTTAACATCAGTTTTTAAATTTGTGCACATTAAGTACGCGGTTAGAACTATAACGGTTGCCATTTCGAAAAATCTTTGTTCGGTCGTCAGTTACAGTCACTTTTATAAAAAAAGACATAATTTACAAACAACAACAAAAGCAGCAACAACAAAGAATTCCGGCAGCGCGGATTGCATTGTTGTCGTTACGTTTGTTTGTGGCGATTTGGTTTTTTTGTTCAATGCCTTTGAGCAAGCGCAATTCCACTCGCACTGTGTGTGAGTGAAAAACCATAGTTTCGTGCTCAGCAAACTCATGGCTGTGGCTGTCGCCTCGCCGGTCGTATGTGACACCTACGCTTACGCAACTTAGGCGTAGCATAGAACAAGTAACGTTGTTCATTACTGGTTTTATTATATTTGAGAAATAATAAATACAAACAATAATAAAACAGATTGTAAGCCATTCGGTGACGGCGATATTTGAATCGAACGTACGACGTTCGTGTGTTCGTTGTCAGTAACACTAAATGCAGTACTAAACAACGTAAATACCTGCTTTGTTATGCTCAAATAAAATGCGCACGGTACATTGACCGGGGTCATTCGATGCAGTAAAAACCTGTTTTACAACATGACAACTCTACCGAAGAACGAAGACTCTAGAGTGTCATTCTGACATTTAAATTTAAAAAAATATTAATATAATAGATAAGGCCTTTTTGCATAAAAATATTCTGAACGAGTTGGCAAGCAATTTGGTGTAATAATTAGAAGGTGACGTCAATCGGGCCTTTTTCTCTCTCGAAATCGCACCATTCTCATTAGAATGCCGCCATTTTCTGTTGTTGACGTCATCAGCGATTAAAAAACATGCAATCAAAAAATATATTAAATGCTGATGACGTCAACAATAGAATATGGCGGCGTTCTATTGAGAATGGTCCGATTTCGAGAGTAAACAATAAAAATTGGAATTGCACTTTTTTTTAACAATTAGTTTTTAAATACTGTAAATAATTTTAATCAATAAAAAAATATATATGTTCGAAAGCAAAAAGTTTCATTGCCTAATCGGATACTAGTTTTTCTGATATAAATTTACTGTAAACTTAAAACAAAATTTTTAAGTGTATGCTTTGTTTTACTTTTACTTACTCGTCACATCTTTCCTTCTCAAAATACCAAATAAAACAAAAACTTTTCTCTTCATAACTATAAGTTTTAACAAGAAAACAAAAATAACTCAATTATTTTCGTTCAAGAAATAATCGGGGACAGCAATGAAAAATAAAAATATCGAACAGTTAATCCGTAGTTGCGTATCCTTTGTTGTCCAGGACGGCTTGTAAGCGCTTTGGAATCGATTCCACCAAATTTTGGTATACTTCCGGCTCTGAGTTCCATGCTTTTAGCAAAGTCTTCTTTAGCTGATCTAAACTGCTAAAAATAAAAACTATCTATATAATTGCTTTTCAAGACCATAAAACCATAAAATTACCTGATTCCAAAGAGTTTCTTTTTCTAGTAAATGCTCATTGGCCAATTTTAATTTTTGTGTTTATTTAAATGGCTTTTATCTGGCACCTCTCCCGAAAAAATCGTATTTATGTAATGTATTGCAAATTGTATTTAGGCAAACATCTTTCCCTGTGCGATTTCTTGAAGATATTTGAAGCTATATTGCAGATTTAAAAGAATCTTGCTCATTTCTTACTATATCGGTCGTTCTTGCCTTGACCTTCTCTGCAATTATTTGCTAATCTGAAGTCATCACCATACCTCTTGATAACGTCGTGGACAGTATATTGGCTTTTTTCAAGCCATTTGGCAATTTCTCTTCTATTAACCATAAAAATTCAATTTGATTAATATTGATTTCTAATTTTGAAAATAGTGTGCTTTCCATTTACAGCCATATTGAACTGATTTTAATTTAGTATTAACACTGCTGCCACTTAATGCAATTTACGACTGAATATGACATGATAATGCTTTAATATTTTATATTAATTTTTTAAGAATCTCGAGAAACAAAAAAAGTTTTTTTAGTTAATGTAGTTTTTTGGACGACCGTTCCTATGGCAGCTATATGTTATAGTAAACCGATATTTATCATATTCATGTATATGATAATATATGGTAATATACCTGCAATTATTAAATCTAAAATTTGGTAATGATATCTTAATAAATAAAAAAGTTGTTATCAATAAATATTGCTTTTCAGCCGATCGTTCCTGTGGCTGCTATATGTTAAATATATGAATATGAACCGTTATTTATCATATTCAGGTATATGATTGGAAATGACCTGCAATTTTTCAATTTTATAGTGAAATTTTAAAAACAAGAAAGATTTTCTCAGTAAATGTTGTTTTCGGCCGATCGTTCTTATGGCAGCTGTACATATAAGTTATACTGAACCGATATGCATAATAATAAGATATATGATTGGACATTACCTAGAACTATTAAATCCGAAATTTGGTTACGATATCTTGAAAAACAAAAGGGTTTTAGTTAGTAAATGTCTCTTTCTGGCCGATTATTGCAGCTATTTGGTGTAGGTTGAATATCGAAAAAAAATGTAAGCCGTTATCCCTATGTATGATTAGGAGAGTCTTCTTGCCAAATTTGGTGGTTGTAGGTGTAGCCGTTTCCGAGATCGGTGGTTAGTCTTTTGATGCTGATCAAGAATATATACACTTAGTGGGGTCTGCCACTCCTCTTTCCGGCTGTTACATACAAACTTTAATAAACCTTTTACCATTTTTTGGTGCAGGGTATAAAAATACTTAAATGGACTTCCCAAAACGAAGTTTAATGCTGCAGAAATAACGAACGTTACTCTAATATGATATGCCGATTTATAATGTTTTTATTGCTTGCTGTATACTCGTATACTATATTGCAAGAATAAACCTTGTATTATGTATAATTTCATTTAATTTAATGGACCATTTATTTATAAAAAAAGTGTAAGTATAACACATTAATAAAACAAAAATTATTTTCGGTAATATAAATAATATTTTTATAATTTTATTTATTTATTTATTTTATTTTCTATACAATGTTCCGTTCTAAGTTTGTTTAATGAATGTATAAACGGTTTTTTTCTATTATATTTTTCAAAGCTATGCTTAAGGCACTCAATATCGTTACTTTTCAAGTATTTTATTCAAAAAAGTTTATTAATCGATAATTATTTATTTATATTTAATTTTTATAATTTAAAGCACCACAATATGAGTAAGTGTTAGTATTACTATTTTAACTGTTACTATCGGAATATCTTTCTTTAATACAACTCGTTTTATATTCTTGTTAAACACACTTTTTTGGCTTCCATGAATCACCTTCTGGTTTGTGTTTGTATTAAATATAATAATAATTGAAGGCGATGTGAACTACAATCATTTTTTTTTAACTTAAACCGACCTTATACACGGACTCGTTACACATTTTGAAGTTGTTAAATTTTAACCAAAAGCACTGATTTCGAATGGTGCTAGAACTCAGAGGTAGAAATTCTTCCCAAGTTGAGAAGATGCTTTCACATATTATATAATCTACGCACCAAACGATCCCAGTTCTTTAGTTTAAATTAATGATTTTATTTTCACACAAATTTAGGTATCACATATTCAAAGATTATCTTTCAGTATATTGTACTTCAATGCAGATCAGAATTATTGACTTTTCTTTACAGTTGGTAACTGTAAGTTGTAGCTTCAAGCACGTATTAACATCAACTGTTTGTGATCTGTGACAATCCTCTGCTTAAATGTGCGAAACCTGTTACAGCTGAGAAAATTTGTACAATAGACTATTTGTGCTGTACTTATTTCTTCTGAATATCATCAACTCATGTTACTGTTTTAAATTTTTGCCCTTTTTTTTAAACATAAATAATTTTTTACGATTAATCCTTTTTGTTTACTTATGAAAGTTAATATGAGTGCCAAACAGCTGATTCCTTACCTCTTCGAGTGATATCTTTAGTTAAGAGACGTTAGACATTAAGTTCACATATGCACATGTATTACACAATTTCGTTTACTTGATTTTTTCCACGTGTAATTTAACTCATGCGTATATTTTGCAAATTTAAGTAATAAGAATAGTTTTGTCTAAAATTTCAACGTCTTAATTTCTTATGACAATCACATGCAAGAAGTAAGCCCTTCATCATAAACATAATTTTGCATTGGTGTTGAGTATACCTGTAGTTTCTCTTTTGTATCACACTTGGTTGTGAAGCTGAGACATTAGTTTCATGAAACTTTTTCTATCATTTGATCATTGCCCTAAGAAAACGAGACTAGTATTACTTGCAGTTTGCGGATATAGAAAGCAGTTATTCAACAAAAAATCTTTTGTTGTTAGTCATCATTGCTGTTGGTAAATGTAAACCTTTTTGATTTGATTTTTAATGATGTTATGGTGAAGCCACGATATGGGCAAAATTGAGGCAGTTCCCTGTCATGCTATCCAGTTACAGAGAATGTTAAAAGGCAGAGGCACTGCAACGTTTGAATACGCAAACAATGTCAACTCAAAAAGCAGTGTCAGCAGAAATATAAACGAACCTGAGCCGGGTTCAAAGCAGAATAGTACGAAACCAAAAAAGTTCAAAGATGAAAGGATAATCAAAGGAGGTTAGAGAGCAAAGCTCCTCCGTTGAAGGTTAATCCTGAACAAAAAGGACATATCAGAATAGTGCAGAAAGCCTAAGGGAGATCACTTGTTTTTAAATTTTCTGAAACTGACAATCATAAAATGATATGTTTCGAAGCTCGCTAGAAACTTTTTAGAATTGAAATTTAACTTCCCAACAACTTTCTAAAGCTATGAGTTTGATTGACGAAATTATGGAAATTTTAGTTTATAACACAGTATTAAAAACAAGATAGTTAAAGAAAGTAAAAGCTATATCTTCTTCTCCTTCTTCATTTATAGTCGAATTCAAATAAACCGAAATGGCACGAGAACATCATTTTTTTCGGATTAACGAGGTTTTCGGTTTATCGGGATTTCACAAAATAAATTCTTCGAACTTCTTGTTGTGAATTGTAGTCGGGGACAGCAAATGTGAGAAGAATTCGTATGCAATTGTTTTTTTGAAATGTAGTCGAAGAGAACAATGAGCAATATCTAAAAAAGTTAACGGTAGTTAAACTGAAAATGTTTCTTTTTTGTTTAACGTTCTGCATTACGGATTGAAAAATGAATTACGGTTTATAAGAGGTTTTATGTTGATTAAATTGCGAAAAAATTAAGGATTAACGAGGGGACCAAAATCTATAGAAATTTTACGAATTAACGAGGTTTTTTCAAAAGACCAGCAGTTTGTTACGAATTATTGGTATTTTCGGTTTATCGGGGTACGGTTTATCGCGATTCGGCTGTATACATAAATATGTTTTTCCATCTTCATGTTTTTCTAAACAAATTATCTAATTGCGATTAAACTTTGGTGAGTTTTTCTGTGCAAGCCTGGAAAGCAGAGAATATGTATAATATGAAGACGCATGACCCCGTTGAAAAATACCATAGTCGGGCGCTGGGCCCGATCAGCAAGTAGTCGGATGATCAAGTTTCGACTGTAGTTCATTTTTCTCGCTTTTTATGAAATATTAGCTCATCTTCTTCATTGTTACAGGCATTTAAATTCTCAAAGCTGCTTCTTAACACTTTGATTGTGTGAATGAAAAAAGTCAGAGCCAATTAGAATATTTTGCGCTAATCATGCATTATTTGTGAAAATAAATGTGTGCAAAATATATTTATTTAAATATGATGCAATTATTCAGTTAATTCGGTACAAAAATTTGGCATGCATTCAATTGAACTGGCGATCAATCGAAACACCAGTTCGTTCAGATTGTAGTGGAGTGCGCAAAATATTAAATGAAGATAATTTAAGCCGGCTACGCCTAATATGAATATTTGATGGACTGTTTATTTCGATCTTTGAAAGGTGTATGCATTTAATAAATTAAACAATATGAATGGATAAGTATGGAAATGTAACAATTTTTACATAATTTGTATTAATTTATAATTGAATAATAATTATTAATTTATAATTAAAAAATAAAGTGCAATAGTAGAAACATGCGCAATTGTTAGAAATTAATTACATATAAAAGAATGCAAAAATGTGCATAAAAAATGTTTGATATTTAACCATTAATTCATTACTTATCAAACACCCTTAAATAGATAAATTTCACACTAGGCATTAGTGCGAGCAGCACATAAATAGGCAGAAAGGGAAAAAATATCAATTGAAAACACATCAAAAGCGCATACATAAAAAAACTAAAACTAAGATCAAAATAAAGCCAAGCAATTGTCATCAAAGCATGAGAGCGAGCAGCACATGAAGAGCAAAGGAAAGAAACACAAACATAAAGAGCAGAAAATATTCATATATTCTCTGGCCACAGTGAATTATGGAAAATCATAGCAGTTTGCCTTCCAACGCACGCTGCCCGCCGCTGCCTGATTTTGTCATTTCAATTTGGCATGCCGTTTGTATGAGGTACGCCTTCTTAGTATATACTATATTCTCTGCTGGGAAAGTTTCTATGAAAAAAAAGGTCCTGGTCACTCCCTCCAAATAAAAGAGATAAAAGAAAACTTAAATTCGTTATATCTTTTGAAGTATTTAATGTAGATGAATGAAATTTGATACATACATATGTATGTAAATGACTCAGGGACTTGGTAACCTAACACTTTAGAAAGAGTCAGGGAGGTTAGCATGACCTTTTACTGCCGCAAAAGAACAATTGGCAATACCTGAGGTATCAAACTCAGAGTTGCATACTGACTATATATCAAATCGATTCTCCTGTACGGTAATATTATCTGATGGACTCCGACTCAAAAGAAAACCTACTGCGAAATGCTCAGCAAGGTTCAAAGAAAACTTTTATTTAATGGGTTTATCACTGTATTTAAGCCATAGAATGTTAATGTAAGCTATTTAAAATTATTTTTAATTTATTTAATATGTTCTTGGAGCAGGTGGAATCCACAGTAGTGTTTCATCCAAAGTTTTATCATTAACTTTTCTATACTTTATATTAACACAGAACTCATCGGCAAAGGTCATAGTGTGTTTGCGCCAATGACACTCAAAATCTTTTCGTTTCTGACCTTCAACTGGTAAGCTGTAGTCGAACTCATCTTCACGGATACTAAAGTCCTCACGCGAGTGAGAACCGCGAGATTCTTTGCGATTCTCCATTGCAGTCATTATATGCATAGCATTTGTAAGCATATTCTGCAACTCAAGTGTCTCAACTAGATCTGTGTTCCATACTAAAGTGCGATCGCATATCTTAACATTTTCAAACTTCTTGCATAGCTCAGCAATTTTCTTCAACCCCTCTTTGAGAAGTTTACCATCACGGTATACAGCAGCATGTTTAGTCATTGTGCGTTGAAGTTCATCTCGAATATTTGATGTAAGAAACTCACCGTTAGCGTGACGCAAGCGATCAAAATTTTGGATTGATTCCATTCCGAGATTTTTATCAACATCGGGAATGTTTCCACCACTCTTGCTGTTGTTTATAATATCAATGGCACACGAACGACCGAAAACAATTAAATCTAGAAGTGAATTAGCACCCAAACGATTAGCGCCATGTACTGAAACGCAAGATGTTTCTCCACACGAATACAAGCCATTGACTTCTTTGTCAGAGCCTTCCTTATCTAAAGTTAAGACTTTGCCCATAAAATTAGTCGGTACACCACCCATAATGTAATGCACCGTAGGCAAGACCGGCACTGGTTCTTTAGTCACATCGACTTTAGCAAATATTTTTGCTGTTACGGAAATACCAGGTAGACGGGCTTTAATAATCTCCGGATCAATATGATGTAACTGCAGATATACGTGATCTTTTAGCGGTCCGCAGCCACGGCCATCCAAAATTTCCTTTGTCATTGCACGTGCAACTACATCTCGGGATGCCAAGTCTTTTGCCTTAGGCGCGTATCGCTCCATGAAGCGCTCACCATTAGAATTCACAAAAAAACCGCCTTCTCCACGTACACCTTCAGTAATCAAACATCCAGCGCCGTATATGCCAGTTGGATGAAACTGAACAAATTCCATATCCATAAGGGGTAGTTTGATACGCGAAATCCATGCGTTTCCATCTCCAGTGCAAGTGTGTCCAGAAGTAGTAGAGAAGTAGACGCGACCACAACCGCCTGAGGCAACTACTGTGTTTTGCGCAAGGAAACGATGAATCGTGCCATCGTCCAACTTCCAAGCTATGCAACCGACACATTTTTCAGTAGCCATTAAAAGGTCCAAAACAAAATAGTCAATATAGTAGTGCAAATACTCGCTATACTTTAATGTTTGTCCGTAAAGGCAGTGAATAAGTGCATGCCCAGTGCGATCGCCGACAGCACAAGCTCGACGAGCAATGCCCCCCTTGCCGTAACCAAGTGTCTGGCCACCAAAAGGCCGCTGGTAAATCTTACCATCTTCTTTGCGCGACCAAGGCATTCCGTATTGATCAAGTTCTAAAACAGCATTTTTTGCCTCTTTACACATATAATGAATAGCATTCTGATCACCTAACCAATCGCTACCCTTTACAGTGTCGTAGAAGTGAAACTTCCAATCATCCTCATCCATATTGGCGAGAGCCGCATTAATACCGCCTTGAGCTGCAACTGTGTGCGAGCGTGTTGGAAAAAGTTTTGAGAGCACACCCACCTTAAACCGTTTTTCAGCTAGCCCAAATGCAGCACGCATACCTGCACCACCAGCACCAAGCACTAATGCATCTAATTTGTGATCGGTAAATTTATATTCCTCAGACTTCGATTTTACCGATTTCGAAATAAATAAGGTGCGCGAGTTAATGAGACGCCAAGCAACATTTGCGTGCCAAAGCGAAACATGTTTAGTAACAACACGCATATTCGATAAATTAATTTTTTTTCAAAAAGCGTTATTTTTTTTTTTTTTTTTGTAATAGAAGTTGAACAACTCTTTTTTGTATAATACTTCTGATTCACAGCCAACTTTTGTAATTTGAAAACAATGTGGACATATTTGCTTCATTTTATTCAAATATATATAAAAATTATTAAGGTATTTATAGAAAAAGCAAGCAATATAGGATCAAGGATAAGTCAATAAAGTTTTGGAGCACCCAACATTTTCGAATGAATCTGTTTCCTAACTATTAGCAAAGTTTTTGACCATTTTTTTTTTTATATTTGGTAAGATTTTTTTATTCCAACTGCAAAGCACTCAAAAATGTCCCAAATGAATGTGTAGCTAAAGCACACGGTTGATGTGAACCATGCGTAGTGAATCATCCGCAACTTTATCTAAAAAATACATAACCTGAAGTATTCGATAGTAATAATCGCGATCTTAAAATGGAAAATAATAACTTTAAAAGAGAAAAATCGAACAAAAATGGACAGAAGAAGAAGTGGCGAAAATACTGTGTGTTTTTTTATTTTTGTGAATATTTTACTGATATTTGAGTTGTTTGCCACAAGTGTTGCACAAAAAACTAAAAAGGTTATTCAGAAAAGATGGCAAAATCAAAGACTCAGAATATCCAATTGTGATTTGCTAGCAGATATGCTTCAAGTTGCACTTAAAAATTTGTAAGCCACATTTTATATATATATCATCTAGTTATACGTAAGTAATGTAATTAAAGCAAATAAAATCAAATTCATATAAAAAATAAAACTTCATACTTATCAACACCAAAAATGAAAAACTAACTCAAAAAGTCTTCGCCACAAGATTTGAACTCACCACCATTAGTCACCAGCTGTTGTCACTGATCTACCGAGGCTTACAAATCGCCTTTGCATAATTATTTAGTTATAGAGCAAATACCTTATATGCAAAAAGTATTTTACAAAAACAACAGGGAAATTGTTGTCATCAAAATTCACTACCGAAAGCAAAAATGTTACACATCAAAAAGTTGAGACAAACATATTTGAACCACATTGAAGAAGTTTGCTACGTTTGTAAAAGACACCGGGGAAATGGGATACATTATAAAAATGGGATGTATAACATCTGTCTTTATAAATTCTATGTAGATATCAGGTTTAACAAGAAACCAATAAGTGGTCATAAATAATAATAATATAAAATAATGTTACTTTGTGCCATCGACGACGGTTGTGGTGGTGTAATGAAAAACCCTGTAGAGTTTCCATAGTTAGAATTATAGGCTGAACACTTAACATAAAAGGGACCTAAGAAAATTGATCGTGAAGTATTTAGTCTAATTGGTCGATTGTCTTAAATAAAGATTTATTAAACGTCTGTGTTTCGAAAAATATTTATGCATTTTTTGGTGTCCCTCAAGGGGACATAAAAATGCTCTTCAACATTTTTATAAATAACCTTCAGGTTATTAAGCATGCTCATATGCTTATTTTCGCCGATGATGTAAAACTATGCATTACACTTGATTCTCTTAATCATCAGCCAACTAATTGGTATAACGATAATTTTCTTTACCTAAATTGTGAAAAATGTTAAGTAATGTCTTTTAAACCGCGTTATACACTCCTTAAATAGCTGTTCTCTAATACATAAAAAACTTATATTAACCGTAAATTTAATAAAATTGCATTGAATTAAATATTTGTTCTAATTTTACATATATAGTTAGCTTTTGTAGTTTAAGATTAAAATAATTGTCAAGTAGATAATGTTGTTTTTGACCATTATCGGTCAAGTTGTGGAACAGACACTAGGTGTTTCGCATGTTTTCTTGTTTTGCAGTGTACTACATAAACGTCTGTGAAAAGTGTCAAAGAAAAAAAAAAACTAAGTTTATAAATAAAATTTATTCAACGACAAAGCAATAATAATTTTTGAACATTAATGGTGTTGTATCATCAGAAATAAAATTGCGTTCAGGTTTGTCGGATGCAAACGGATTAACAGTTGGCGGTAAAATTACGCTCAATTGGCGATTTGCTTCTCGCAAAAAACGACTCATGTCCAAGTAAGCCTCATACTTTGTATAGGATGTCACAATAACGGGACATTTAAAAGCGGCGGCAGCTTCAATTGTCTCTGGCCAAGTATTTTCCTGCGCAAATCCAGTAGAGCGATATAATCCGGGGTTAAAGAAGCAAACTAAAATATAAAAAGTTATAAAATAAAAGTAAAGAAGGAGTATTTCTCTATTAGAAAGATTAATGTTAATTAAAACTAAGTAAATAAATGTACATATATGATAATGATAATTTAAAATCAACTACAAAGAAAAAAAAAATTCAAGCACACGCCTGTCAATACAAAATGTATAAACTTTTTACAATTATTGAATTTAATATCTTATATGTTAATCATGTCGATAAATTAATTTACAAATTTAGATCAATCACATTTATAAATATTTTAATTTAAGTATAACACACAGCAATGATATTTTTATTATTTTTCTGTTATGTGCTGCAAATATTTAGAAATTTCACTAAAAAGTTACAGCTCAAATCGGTGGAATACTGTTTATTACTTATTTAAATCTATTGAAATGAATTGGCTTATAGCAAGGAAAAAAAGATATTTATAGGGTGCAGAAAATTCATTTTGTTCTACATATTCTCACAAAGTATCATAACATCGCATTATTTTTATTTCAACTAACAAATAAACTATCGCAATTCACAGAATCTGATAAAAAGCAAACTATAAACTATTTTCGGGATATTATAAAAGTTTTTCTTGTTGACAGCATAGAAGAAAATTTAGACTTCTTATCGCCATCTAGACCAGAAGTGAATAAGAATTTTGATGACTACTGTCAACCTTCTTTTGGCAATATATAGGATTACCTTGACAACAGGGATCTGTTGTAATAAAATTTTACTCTACCGAAACCAAAAATGTTTTTCATTGTGACTTCCACTTAAAAATTTATATAGAAGTTATTAATGGTCGAATTTAGATTGGTTTCTGGATTAGTTTCAATTTGCAGTTCACATCAGTTTAGTTAAAAATTTTTCTAGCTATTATTCACTTTCATTTATCCCTTCATCTACATCCCTGCATTTTCACTACCGTCAGTGCTTTCGCCACTAGCAATGTTTTCATTGCCATATATGTCTCTTTGAGTTGTGCATATGTAAAAATATCCGTACTAACCACCCCCTGCATTCATTACTTTAATATTTGCTAAATGATATTGAGAACATGTGCTTGCAGTTAATTTTCATTACTATAAGTTGTTCTTATTTTTGAAGATGATATGATATGAAAATAAAATTATTGTAAACATACAATTACTTACTCAATTGAGGTGTTAAAACTTTTCCTGTCTCGCAGAATCGGTGATATACTTCGTTTTCGAAATAATAACAAACAGATCGATTTGTTTTTCGACAAATTCGGCAGCATCTGAAATTTTTTATATTTATCATGTACTTATATACTTCTACATAAATATTCATTTATATATTATAAGTTAATACACAATATTTAATACTTGGCTTTTTTCAACTGCTCAAATGAAACAATTCCAGGATTCATTTCGGGTCCTATGAACACCACATTCAGTTGATTTACTGTCGGCGCTATGTGCAACAAAAATAACTCCCACTTGTGCACTATATCAACTTCAAATCCTATTTCGGCCCCAATTAAATGAATTGTTATTTCTGAATAACATTGTAATCGGTTGCTCAATTTTAGGGCATACCAAGCAGTGAAAGGTCCAGTAGACAATTGGCTAAGCGCAGCATATTCACATATATTTTCCACATCTGGAAAATTCAAAACTAATTTCAAAAAAACAAATAATAGCGTAAAGTTTATTACCAACTTCTAACTTGTTAAATATTTGTTTTGTGTTACTGCTGGTTAAAGGCAACTTCTTCAATATTTTACAAGGCAGTAAGGATTCCAGTTGTCCAAATTTATCTTGAAATTTTGTTAAGGCTTTGAACAGTTGATATGAAGAGCACCAATTTTTATGTTTACTTATAAGTGCTGGGCAATTTTTGCAAAAAGCCGCCTTACAAAAACATTCGTTAAAATTTGGTAGATTTACACTTTATACAATATTACCTGTCCACATTTTAGACAATCACTTAAGCGCTGAAATCGATTCTCTCTGCACTCAACGTTATTACAAATGCGTGGGAAAAGTATAACCTCCTGCTCCGCAGCGGTTAATGGACGTTTTATTGCCGATTCTACTTTTTTAATGCACACGATCCGAAATGAGCGAAATTGTTCTGGTGTGAATCTGCCAACTTTATGGAAAATGTTAGTACCTATAAAAAAACGAAAAAACTATTTTTACTGAAAGAATTCAAAGTGGCCAATAAAAAGTTTATTTACATCCTGACTCTTAGACAGAATACCGTGTATCCAATGAAAAATTCAATAATTTTTCTTTGCTTTGTTTTAATACTTTGATTTAATTATGTTACGTTATCTATATACAAACACGAAAGGTTTTCTTAGTTAGTCATTTTTCGACCGATCGTTCTTATGGCAGTTTTATGTTATAGTAAACCGATTTTTATCATATTCAGGTATATGTTTGGATATTACCTGCAATTATAAAATCTAAAATTTGGTAACGATATCTTAATAAATAAAAAAGTTGTTATCAATAAATGTTGTTTTTCCGATCGTTCCTATGGCTGCTATATGTTATAGTGAACCGATATTTATCATATTCAGGTATATGATTGGAAATTATCTAAAATTCTTAAATTCTAAATTTCATAGTGGAGTTTTAAAACAAGAAAGATTTTCTCAGTAAATGTTGTTTTCGACCCATCGTTCTTATGGCAGCTGTACATATATGTTATACTGAGCCGATATGCATAATATTAAGATATATGATTGGACATTACCTAGAACCACTAAATTCGAAATTTGGTGACGATATCTTAAAAAACAAAAGGATTTTTGTTAGTAAATTTGGTGTTTTGACCGATGGCCCTTATGGCAGCTAAATGTTATAGGTTGCTTCTTGATATTACATTTAATTACTGGTGTACCTCTGCAGATCGTATAGCAGGAAAACATTTAATTTTCAGTGCTTTGCATATTTCACACCCTTTATAGTTGGCGATGTGACACCCAGAGCATGTATGTATGTTGGTGGTATTTTCGTTATCAAAAGCCACTCGTGTCATTTGTTAAAATTGAAATCTTAGAGCCTGAATAATAAAATGTAGAAAACCAATTAAACTCGGTATCAATATTATATAAATTAATCCGTATTCATCTCATTCTCGTTAGGTTTCACATCGACCGTGTATGAGCTGCAGACATGACTTTTGTTTGTTTGTTGTTTTGGTGTAATTAAGTTGAATTTAAACCTTATGAGAGATCACCTTTTTGCAGTAGTCTTTAGGTTACAATTTAATGAAAGAATGGGGTGTTAACTAGACAGTCTACTGTTTTTTATCCGTCAATTCTCGATGGACAACAAACATTCGCTCAAAATGTGCTACTATAATTATAATAAAGTTTTGGTAAAGTTAAATTTCTTCTAAGGGTTTCTGTTTGAATGCAAACGAAATTTATTTTTTTTTAAGTTTGCTACGCTTTGAGAAGTGGCGATTACTTAGTTAAAAATAGCAAATTGGAGAAAAGATAGCTAAAAATGGCTTAAGTATGTTGCGCTCCTTTTGGTTAATTTACTGCAAATAAGTAAAAAATCATCTACATCTTACATTTTGGCTAGGTGCCATTATTATCTCATATGTACAGTTTATTGCTGCCAGCTTACTGGGATGGTTTATATATATGTTCATAATAAACAACTTAAGAAACTTATTAATTTACAATTTGGAATAAACTTACCAATATTTTCAGTCACTTGGCTGATTGCATTGCAAAGGCTGTGATGCTGTTGATCACTATTCATGTGTTCGTTACAACAATAGTAAGAAAGTCCACAATGTGTACATGGAAACCGCTGGCGCTGAGTGAGATCGATTTTGCAAAACTAAAATTTTTTATATATTGACTTTTGGTATTTTAAAGTATCCAACAATGGTACTAACGTTACAAAGCGAGACTAGAAAATATTCCCTTGGTTTGTAAAGGTATTCTATACGTTCAATATCATCATCCTCATCTGAGAATCCGATATCGCTAATCGACGCCTTGTTCAGTATTCTCTCAAAATTCCTGTTTTTCTTGGCGATAGTCAGTTTAGAATCTGGCAAAAAGCAATATGTATTATTTCTGAATCTTCCCGTGATTCCATCTAAATATTTACCACTTTTGAATGTCCCTTGTTCCGTATTCAGCTGCTGACTATTTGATTCACTTTCACTGTAAATTCTGTCAGGCTTTTTGGTAAGCAATTTATTTCTCAGCAACTTTTGAATTACTTGGATGGTTTTTGAAGTTTCTAAGTATTGATTAGTCAATTCAACGCGAGCTGGCACCACAATCTCAGGGTCAGTAGTTGTTTCAGGTTGCTTAATTGTGTAATTGTCAACCGGATTATGTACTGAAACTCTGTTTACTTTATTTCGGATCCTATTCCGAACTCTGGATTTTTTTTTCTGTTGTCTTGCGTTTTGCATTATTGACTTATTTTTTCCCTATGCAATTTTGGCTTATCCGTACAAAGTTTCTTGTGAAAATGACACATCGTTTTATTTGATCCAATCGTATTGTTCTCTTTTTGTTGTTTTGTTTGGCTAAGAGCCATTTTAAGCTAATATAATAAAGCGTATGATTTCTATTTACAGAATCTGCAGTTGGCTTCAGATGCCTTCACTGTGGGACTGATAATGTGTCTTTTACATTACAACATTACATTTTCTAAGTTTTCTTTAATATTTTTTTATTTTATTTTACTTTTTACTTTTTTTTTGGAGAGATGGTTACATTTAAAATAAACTTACCATTTACATTTGAGCGGACGAGAATTTTAATAATATTTAAATTTTAAAGATATTTTTAAAATATCGTATCGTCTTCGTTCGGCAAATATTATAGAATCACTGTTATTGTCCCTGTGACATTTTTGAATTGTAATTACAAACGGCCCACAATTTATATGTTTTTGTTTTTGGTTGCAATTATTGCTTAATTGCTTTACAATTTACTATTCGGTTTTCAGAGATTATCGACTTTAAACCTTACTTATAAAACGGCTGTGTCCATTTGTCTATAACCAGAAAAGTAAATAATTTTCGTAACTTGGCAGTATTTTAATATGTTCTTGACAGCACACTCTAAGAGTTTCCTCCACACTGAAGTTACTTGCTTTTATGCAACACTTATTACAAATTTTCTTTGCTATCCGGCAGCGTATTTTACAATATTTTACCTTACAGTTTGCTAACCTTTGGCTCTAACCACTAAGCCAGATTTAGATCTTAACTAAAGTTGACGTCAAATTTCATCAAATTTCTCCCTAGCGAGCGAAAATATGTTTCACATCAATAATACAAAATATTAAAGCAAAAAAAATTGATTCAATTTTGGATTGGGTACAGGGGGTTCGGACGAACCCGACTATAGCCCCTGCCTTTCTAATTTCAAATGCATTGCTGCTGATGTGTTATTTTTTGATTTTATCAAATTACTTTTCATTTCTATCTATGTATTATTTAACTTTTTAACAATTATTTATTTTCTTCTTATTTTTGCTATGAGCGCTTTATTAAAAATTACAGAACACTCTTTTAGATTTGATTTGTGCCTTATGCAGACACGATAAAGCGCACCAGGAAAAATTTTTATAAGTACATATGCATAAAAATTAAAAAATATTAAAATTAAAAAATTGCTGCCGTACACCCTTGCTGTCTGTTATCACATTCAAATTTAGACATAAACTATGTTTCTATGTAACTGCGTGCAGCGAAGTTTTTTTGCAATAATCTTTGGAAATGTTAGCGACTTTATAAGTGCGACTTTTAATTTAGAACAAATAAGGTATGAAGCAATGGTTGCGCTGAGCGCAAGTGAATACAGCACCGTATGCATGTAGACTTGCATCACAAAATGCATGTACTTCCCATGAAGCTAGTGGTATCTTGACAAATCCTGGGTATTTGAAGTTAGCAATTAGCAATAATTGCTATGTTAACTCACGCCATTTGGAATAGATGCCTTCCGGAAATTTTTGATCTCAACCAAGTTTGTACTTCTTGACAATCGATTAAATTGATATTTATAATTTATTTGCCAGCTTCATCCAAAATAACTATAGTGATAGTTCTGTCTCACTTAGTTTTTATCCCGACCCAAGTACAGGGCCCTCTTACCCAATGAATTGTCCAGTTATTGATAAAAAAATTCTTCTGTCTTATTTATTAGCTATTAAACCCACTTTTTCTGTTGGCCCTAACTGTATTCCTGCATGCGTTTTAAAGTATTGTGCTAACGCTTTACATCTTCCTCTTAGTAAGTTGTTTATTTTATCGGTTACGACCTTTTCCTTTCCTATGGTATAGAAACAATTTGACATTTTGCCTCTCCACAAAAAAGGTAGTAAAAGGGATATTTCAAACTACCGTGGTATTGCTAAGCTATGCGCAATACCGAAGTTACTGGAACTTACAATTACTGATCAGCTACAGCATTATATTATTCCTAATTTGAGTATCTCAACATGGCTTCTCTAAAAAACGTTCAACACTTACAAATCTTCTGGAGTTCACTTCACTTGTTTCCAGTGGATTTACTCGTTATTGTCAGACAGATGTTATTTATACTGATTTCAGTAAAGCATTCCATAGTTCCGAATGGCAATCGTTGCTTCTTACTAAATAAGATAGATTTGGCTTCTCGAATAAACTTGTTAATGTTAATGTCCATTCTGGTGTCCCACAGGGCAGCCACTTAGATCCTTTGCTTTTTAACATTTTCATAAATGACCTTCCATCGGTTATTAAGCATTCTCATGTGCTTATGTTTGCTGATGATGTAAAACTTTATTTTACTCTAGATTCCTGTCTTCATCAGAATCTTCTTCGAGAAGACCACGATCAACTTTCAAAGTGGTGTAAGGATAATTTTCTGTACCTAAATTGTGAAAAGTGTAAAGTAATGTCTTTTACTCGTAGCAAACCCAGGTTGTATTCCTACTCCTTAAATGGTTCTACCCTAGCCCGAAACTTAACTTTAGTTCTCACATTCTCATTACCACTAATAAAGCTAGAGGTGTTCTTGGCTTTATTAAGAGATGGTCTAAAGAATTATATGATCCTTATACCACCAAGCAGCTTTTTACTTCTTTGGTTCGTCCGATTTTAGAATATGCTTCATGTGTTTGGAATCCCCAACTCACAACATATTCTGACCGTATTGAATCTGTCCAAAAACAATTTTTGCTTTTTGCGTTGCGTGGATTAAACTGGAATTCTGCAATTCGCCTTCCTTCATAGCATTCCCGCCTTAAATTGATTAATCTTCCTACCTTAGCAAGTCGGAGATCCGTGTTAAGTATACTTTTTTTTCATAACTTGATAAACGGAAAATTCAATTCGCCTTGTCTCCTCGGAAAAATAAATTTCGCGTTCAACAAGATATTATTTGCCCATTAGACTCAACACTGCATGATCATCTTTCTTACTGCATGATCCCTTTTATGTTATGTGTTTGGCTTACAACTCTAACTATCATTTATAACTATTTTTTATTTTTATATATAGCCTCTTCTTCCTTTTTAAAATCTCTTCTTACTCGTAGATTTAATGAAATTAAACAGAATTAGTTACTTATTTTAATTTTTATTATGTATATTTGTTTGAATTTTAATTTACTTTTTAATTTTATTAATTAGTTTTTGCAATCTTCTAGTAATAATAATCTTTATTAAGTAGATAAAGCAGCTGTTGACTATTATCGGTCGTAGCTGTGGAACAGACACTAGGTCTGATTTCGTAAGTCCTCTTGTTTAATAGTGCGATACCGCAACGTCTGCGAAAAAAAAAAATAAATCAAACCGAGTGGAATCTGGCTGCAGTTGATAGAATTATACGCTTAGTAGCTGCACATAGTTGGATGATATTGGTGAAATTGAAAAGCAGACTGCCTGACGTAGGATCCCAAACTAGGACAAGTGATTTTACGATGTGAGTTCCATGATGATACACGCACGCAGCGGTAAATTTTACCTATATCGTCACAAAAGTCAACCTTAAAAAATTGAAAGGAAGTATAGTAAATTAATATTTTCGGTTACCTGGGTTGACCGTCTAGTAGCAAAGCATTCTGGAAAAGGCCAGAAGTGATTTTTGCTAAACCATTAAAAACAACGCGTAAATTTATGGTAGTGCTAAATTTTTGTAAAAGCAGTATTGCGGTAAAAAATACTGAATTACCTTAGACTGCTTGGACGTTAATGTCATGTGGCCCAAGTCGATATATTCTTATAAAATGGCAGCTCGTTAGAGCTTCAGGGTTGGATTATTCGTTAATTTAATCTCTTAACTCTTAAATCTCTTAAATCGAGAGCGGAGAGACTTGTGTCCTGTGATTAAAATTAATACTATACTATGTTTGTCAAAGTTTGGTTGGTAATCAGTTATGGTATGTATCACTACTGCAGCGAAGGACAGATGATAGCTTCCGTCATAGATAATATTTGATGAATCAGATTTGATTTCTAATTTCTTTGCAAAACTGCAAAGTTACGATGCTGAATTGCACAGCATAGTTTGTAAGCGCCAGATTGGCCTTGAAAGAAAACCTTGGCTGTAGCTAGGGGAGGTAAGCTGACTTTTTTTTATCGCTTTCCTGAGCGAAAAGTGCACATCTGTTGTCGATTTGAGTCGAGTTAAACAATTTTGTGTTTGTATATCAGCATTAGTCTTTTTAGATTCTTGGTTGCTCTGATGCAGTTTGCTTTGTCATCTCGAAATTGGGTTAGTTACCATTTTTTACGAAGTTCCTTTTTTAATTAAATTTTTTTTTTCTTTTCAACACACACAACGTCACAGTTTTTTAAGTTAAGTTCAAGTTCATTATCAAAATATTCGCAAAAGTAGTTCCAATCTGTTCTCTTATTGTAAATAGCGTGCGTTGAATTTTTTTGTTTCTACACTTGAAAAATATGTCAATAATAGTACCGACTGGTCAGAAGAAAGGTTGACAGACACATTTTACATGCATATGTATAGATTATACTTTATATAGTTAAAACATATAAAAGTAAATTTATATAATAGTAATAAAACTGCAAATTGACCAAAAAAAAAGTGAAAAACAAATCAACAAGACTTAAAGTCACGCCTCCATGTCTACTAGACACTGGCTCTTACGACTGAGCTATCGATAATTGCATGGGGCTTTTGCCTAATTACGTATTTATAAAATTTTTCCTGTTATATATCTGTATATCAGTACTCTACCTCATTATTTCACAGGCTAAATTCTATAAATAGTTTGTCTCCTTTTATACGTATGTCTTTTCAAATTTTCGAATTACTTCCTCTGTTAAGGAGTTACACTTAAAAAAATTGCTTGAATATCGTCAAATGCTTCAGAAATTGTTCAAATTCGACTTCATCGATAAATTAAAATACAGGATCCTTTGGTCGGTTTTGTAGGGGTTAGTGGAAATCTGGACTGGTGGCAACTAGTGGTGGACAGATGGTACACATCATTAAATTTCCATGAAACTTAGACTAGATAAAATTATGTTTTATTCAATTAGACCATGACCCAAATCATTTGTCATATCTGGTAAAAAAGTCAAAACTTTACCACTGTAAGCAGTTTAAAATAGCACCACAGTCACTAAGTTTAAGTCCATAGAACATATTCCGGAATTATGGGAAAGGAGTACCACAACATAATATATGTAATAAAAATATTAGTCAATAAAACCTCACTTTATTTTTTTGTATTGTTTTACGATAATGCTAATTTTTAGATGCTGCATCTCTAAATACAGTTGTGTATCCGTAATCGATATTATTTCTGTATATGGATGTCAACATAGTCAACATTTCCCATAGGGTAAACTTCCTGACTCCAATTCAACCTAAATTTTGACTTTTTTATTTTATTTCATTTTAAGTAAGAATCTATCAGAGTAGTCTATTCGCAAACTAAGAAAACAAGACTGTAATCATGTGATTGGCTGTTTTACTGTTAACATTGACTCTGGTGATGATGTCATGCGTTTGCCGTTAAACGTTCGCAAGAAAAAATGACTAGTCGTGTTTTTGCGTACGAGAATGTCCTGTGCCAGGATTTCAATCGTGACGTAGAAAATAATAAATTCTTCAAATAGAAGTGTTAAAACACATGGCATTCTGGTTTAATAATAAGACAAAAGTGTTCAACTGAGTTTACGTATCCTTGAAAAAAAAAATAACATCAACAACAACTGGGTATTACAGCTCAGCACAATGACAAAGAAAAGTTTATTTATATTATTATGTCATCTAGTTATGCAAAACGGTATGAGCAAATCACCACAAGCTTAAATGTTTTGTTATAAGTATGTGCTATGTTTAATTTGTCGTTCTTTGCAATTGTGACATCCAACTCTAAATCAAAGCTGAAGTTAATATGCATTTTGTAGAATTTTATACATATGTATATACATACGTACGTGTATGTATGGAAAGCCTAAGAATCTTCTTTTTGGTTTGTGCATGATGGAGGTGTTTTTGAACACTTGTATTATTCCTTAATTTATACTTCATTTCATTTCATTTCATTTTCATACTAAGTCATTGAATCTTTATCATTTAGAAATTTAAGAAAAACACATTATACCATCCGAAAACTTAAATAGAAAATCATTAAAAGTAAGAGCAAGATTTATAGATAAAACGAACCACACATTTTGCTTACTACGAAGGAGTAATTATAGATATTTTTACGACTTATGAATTTGCTGTTTTTAAGGATCAATTAGGTTTTTATATACTGTAGCGTGTGATTTGTTATTAATGTTTTAAGTCTTCATAGTTTCTGAGTGACATGTAGTAGGTACGAGGATTCAAGTGTCGCTTATTGTATTTTGTTTATTTTTTAATCGTATTGATATCATTCGGTTGTGGTCTTATTCTTTTGTAATATACATCTTATATATATTATTATAGATTGCAGCACAGCAAATGCTAATAAAATTATAAATGTTTATTATCTTACCAACAGAAGCGCTGGAACAATTGAACAGTGGTAGATTCTACGGGGTTGGCATAGATGGCAGTCTACTTACGCTTACACCATCCTCACCAACAATAACACATTTTGTTAATGAATCCTTCATAATAGTTTGCCAAGCTTTTGGAAAAGATCTTAACACAAAGTGGCGCAATCCAAAAGGCCAACAGCTTGATGAAAACTCAAAGGGTCGAGTGCACATTGAAAATAAAAGAGGTTGGTTTTAAGTTAAAGTATCTATGATGGCCTAATATATATGTTTGTACTTAAAATCAGTGACTTACAGACTATTTCGCAGATCCATCAAAAAAAAAGTTTAAATCTTTATAACTTTTAAAACTTTTCAATTTATAAAAAATTATTTACGCCTTTGAGTTTACGTTTTTGTTTTTCTTGTTCTTCCTGTAACTATTCAAGGACTCCTGGCATTGGTCTTTGAACATATTTCATTATCAGATAATGGGAACTGGACTTGTGAGGTGGATTCGACAAGCGAATCAACAAAATCTTTCGAACTGCTTGTAAATGGTATGTTGAATCTGTTCTAAAAATGTTGACTTGTCTAATTTTAATACCAGAAGCGTTGTGCCACTGTAGCAATTGCGGACGCAGTTGCCACTTCACCTAGAAAATTCATTAATTCCAGCTACTTATCCGCACTTGCACAGAAATTTTACCGATTGGACAATTTACATATTTCTAATATATTTTATTGCACTCCATACACACAGAGAAAATCTCATTTGACCGTACGGAACCTGTGCAATCAGTGCGTGAAGGGCACGATGGAACAGTTCACTGCTTTGCCCGTGGAGATCCCTTATCATATGTGACATGGCTATTTAATGGCAAAAACATAAATAGTTAGTGAGCTACATATGTTGACAATTAAATTAAATTATGGCCAAGAACAACTATAAAAGAATGTTAAAGTATTTTTTAAAGAATTATTGCAAAATTGACACAATCTACATATCTTGAAACTCTCCATCTATTTACATACATATGTACTAGAGGGCATTCAAAAGTGGCCATTGGTATTCAATCCAAAATTGAATTCAATATTAAAAATATTATAAAACAAAAGCCTACTTATCACATACACATCATTTTATTATTACTATTAAGATCAATTAGAATATGATTATTATTGCCTTAAATGGTGGAAAACCCATAAATCCTCTTTTATGTAATACTATCTGGAATATTTTTAACATATCTGAGACCACCGCAGCTTCTGAACGAGCGTTTTATTTTTTGTGCCAGAAACTTAATAACCGAAACGTTGTTCCATTGCCACTAGCTCAGAAAATATAAATAAAATTATGTTCTTACATTCAAATGTTAATGATAACTGGAATGACCTTTTGCGCATAGAACAATATCGTATTAAATAATCACCAAGGCAGAGTTTTAGCCTGATTCTTTTGAAATACTTCACCTTTTAATTTTTATCCCTCATAATATTATATTATATTGTTTATAAATAAAATAATAATAAAATACTGCGGCTGCGCTAGCTTGGCCATGTCTCACGTATGAAAGAAGAAAGAAAAGACCACCTCTCCGTTGGAGGAATCAAACGCTGCAGGGACCTGTCAACGAATGGAGTTTACAACTGGCGCCAGCACGCGCAACACAGACCCAGCTGGCGCGCTATTTTGAACTCGAAAAAAAACCGACAAACGTCTGTTTATAAGTAAATATATACCACAGTAAAAGAACTATATGTGCAATGCTTAAAAACTTGTATTTAATGACACGAGCATATAATAATAAATTTTAATAAACTCAAAAAATTATTAAGTAAGTAGTAGTAGGTAACGAAGAATGTAACATAATTGAATATTCATGAATTCTCATTCTATTAAAATTCGTAACTTTAGTTTTGCATGAATTTAATGTTTCATTCAGTCCAATATTTATATTGATTCATATTTATTTCAATAAATGCGAACTCGTTTTCATTCAGTTTTGAATTGAATGCCAAATGACCACTGTTGAACGCATTCAGGCTGCCCTCTGATATGTACATACAGAGGCACCAATAATTATGCATGCACGACTGCTTTCAGGGTTGGAGCAGATGCATTTTCCTAACTAAAAACTAATTATGAGGTTTTATTATACTTTGTACCAAAAAATAGTAAAGGGAATATTAAAGTTATGCAAATGTTTATTTTGTTTTTTTTGATATTCAGCTTCCAATATATAGCTGTCATAGAAACGTTCGGACAAAAAACCACATTTACTAACAAAATCCCTTTTATTTTGCAAGGCATCGTTACCAAATTTCTCATTTGATAGTTCTAGGTAATGTCAAATCATATATCTTAACATTATTCATATAGGTTTTTTTACATCAAAAAGCAGCCATCGGAACGATCGGCCGAAAAACAACATTTACTAACAAAAACTTATTTCTTTATTAAGATATCGTTACCAAATTAACATAATGGATTTATTAATCTTAAGTAATATTTAATTAAATACCTGATATGATAAATGTCGGCTTACTATAACTTGCAGCTGCCGTAGGAACGATGGGCCGAAAAAATAGCTTACTAAATTTTTTTTTTTTATTTTAAATTGGGTACAGGGTATTCTTTAGTCGGGTGTGCCTGATTCATACTTTTTACCATAACATACCGTCATTATCACAAATGTTCTCCAACTTAACATTAACGGCGGTTTAGAATGACCACTCAAAAAGACAAAATGAATAGTTTTTATTATTGAAATATGTAATAAATATATTAGTTAACAAAACCTCATACTTATTTTTTTGCTACAATAATGCTAAGATTTAATTTATGTATGTACGTCCACTACTTGGTTCAGAAATTAGAAGATACAGCAAGTTTGACCTCTTACGCTCTCAAAAATTGCTCTCGCTAACTATTCACTTTAAAAAACTCTGTCATGACGTAATTAAAAGAAAGAATGGCACCTTTTTGAGTTCCCCACTTAACGGAATCAAACTTGGCTAACTTGTAATTCTTGTACCATACATCCACTATTTATATGTATATAGTAGAAATTCGATAATCCGACTACTCGCTGATCCGAAAATCCAGTAATCCATAGGGATTCTTTGACTACGAAAACAAGCATTAGCTATATTTTTATTCACTTTACCCATTAGAACACCATACTTTTTTGTAAAAGAATGAGTGTGTATGTTATATTCTTTATTGCGGGTTATTTCGATAATCCGAATGGGGCTTACAATCATTAGATCGGAATATCAAATTACTACTGTATTATATTACTCACAAACTTTCTGATAATTTACTTTTTTCACTAACTTTAGCTGTGAATTCATCAAAGCACAAACAACTATCCGATGGCCTTTTCATCAAGAATATTAGCCAGACAGATGCCGGCTACTACACTTGTCGTGGAATGCAAATCACACAAACTTTTTCAGACTTCGATCAAATTACAATTTTGCTGAAAATACAACGTAAGTGCAACTAACAAGAAGTATCAGCTTGCTTATTTACCTTTGCCGAAAAATCATTTATAATTGCTTAATTTATCTAACTTTTTAGTTTGAAGAAACCATTACTAACGAAGCCAAATGTCCCTGAATCCATTTACTGTTAAAGTGGCGTGCTTAATTGGCTTTTGCATTTCTTGCAGCACTATGCAAAAATGAGTTTTTGTTTTTTTAAACCCAACAGTGCGAATAAAAATTTTGTTGTTACTATATAACACCAAGTACTAGTACTAGCTGTGCTGAAAAGTATAAACTAGCAAAAGTGTGAATAAAACTTTGCTAGATAATAATTACTGGAAATTAAAGCAAAACCAGTTAACGGAAACGGTTAAGAGTTGGCCTCATTTCAAATTTGCTAATTTTCTTAAAAATTGTCAACAAGACATGGAAAAACCACTCAGTAATTTTATGAGTGTGTTTTGATTATTTTGCGTATTTTTGATGGCGCGAGGTGCGAATTGCTACAAAATCAGAATGTTTTAATTTATGAGTGATAACTTTTATTTTTTTTTATTTAATTTAATTTTTAGAACTGAATTTACAATAATGAATTTTTAATGTATAAGAAAACACAGTAGATTATATATAGTATTTTTCGCTTATAACGAACCCGGTTATAACGACCTTCGATTATAACGAACCATTTTCCATGTGCATATTCATAAATTGTTCTGTTCGAGTCTTCAGTTATAACGAACTTCGGTTATAACGAGTCATTTTGCCTGGTCCCTTGAAGTAAAAACAGTACTGTATTTGATTAAGAACTGAGTGCATTTACACGCACACGATATTCTTTTTTTTTGGCGAACGTTCACAAATGCAGCTTATATCTATTGTAGCTATTTCAATTAAGATTTTGAAGCACGTAATTGACATGCTTGTAAAATTTTAAGCAAAATCATGCAATTCTAAGCAGTTACTAGTTTTTATTCTAAAAACTAGCTATATAAGACACGAAATTAAATGATCCAATTTTTATGCCTTTCTTTTTTTTTTATGGGTAAAATTATGAAAAGCTTGCAACCACAAAATTTTTCCGGTTATGGGAACTGTCCGTATTCTGAGATTTTGCGTTAATTAACAATTTTACAAACATTCTAAAAATATAGATAAACCGGAATGGTTATACAATGAGACTATGCCCATTCAGTATACCTACATTGGTGGCTCCGTAAACTTAAGTTGCAATGCGACGAGCGAACCATCCCCAACTTTCACATGGTTGCATAATGGCAAAGACATTGTCGGTCATAATCATTGGATCTACTATGAGGAGTTTGGCTCAAAATTGCAACTGTTTGTGCAAAACCAATCGCAATTTGGGGACTACAAATGTAAAGTATCCAATCCGTTGGGCACTATCGAACGCATCATCAAATTACGTATTGGCTTGAAACCGCTCATGCCGACTATACTTCAACTTAGGCGAGCCTTTGCTGATGAATTTGAACTGGACATACGATGCCCAAGAATGCTTAACGTGTCCGAGGAAATGCAAATCTTTGGCTATCATGTAGAGTTCATAAGCGAAAGCGATTTTAGATATCATGCCGGAAATTGGAGCTTTGCCAAATGCCGTGACTTCTATTTCAATCGTAGTAAGTACTATATGGCTGTTCGTGCTTAAAGTTTTGCACTTCGTTTTAGTATTGATAATTATTAGTCTTCATTTATATTTTGTCTTTAGGTCATCGTTTCGTCATGTCACATTTAAGTTCCAACACTAGCTACTTAGTACGCGCATCCTCAAGAAATGTGGCTGGTTTGAGTGATTGGTGTAAAATTCGAACTTTTGTTACCCTTGCTGAGAGTTCCGTATGCAATGCCTGGCATCATGTAGCAAATCAACTGTGGCCTCTTGTTATTTTACTGTTAATAATTAGTAATGTTTAATATCAGATTCGGTTTAATTTCACTCGATATAAACCAAACTGACGTACATATAACATTGTATGTACAAACTTATGTGCCATACTCAAAATAAAGAAAAAAATAAAGAAGAAGACGAATATACTGGTGCAAGTATTTGCGCTGCACGCAGATACATTGTAACATAGTCTTATGTCTACATTTTAACGTAATACCGTTCAGAAAAGTTATTCGAAGGAAAGGGGTTTTCTACTAGAAAAGTCCAATGGAGTTGAATTTAAAATTGAATGCAAAATCGCGTTAGATTCTCGCATGTTAAAAGCAACAAATTTTGCACAACCGGTCTCCTATCTAAGTATTAATCGCGCACGACGTTGCTTTATTTCAAATCTGATTTCAAAAAACAAAAGTTAAGCAGAGAATAATAGCTCCATTTTTTATTGCTTGTTATTTAAAATTTTAGAGCAGAAATGACGTCAAACACCGTAAGATGATTTTGTATATAACATATATTAAATATGAAGATATTTACTAAACCACTATTAAATCGCAATACTGATAAAACTAAATAAAAGAGGTGTACTAGAAACATTTCAATTAGAAAACATCATGCAATCTTTTGTCGAAAATGAATATTTGATGTACTAAATTTTTTTTTCGCCTTTAGGGTGCAAAACACATTCACAGGAAACCCTTGTTTCATATTAACTTTTTGTAATGTTGTTATATTTTGTATATATTTAGATGTAAGAATTCAATTTTAAATGCAAAAGTGATCAAACCCAAAATGAATCAGCTTCATACAATAATAAGAAGCAGCTTTCATGAAAAAGCAGCAAAAGAATACCTATTTATAGCAATAATGGCATTTTTCGCTGATATCGAGCGAAGTATGAATGGTCTTGTACAGGGAGTATGGTACGTAAGAGGGGAAAACACACAAGCGAAGGTTGTTAAATCCTGAATGACCAATTATAATTCAATATTTCCAACACTACTTATATCTTATGAATAGAGCTTCGATTGCATATGATTTTGTGTTACGAGTCAGATTCGAATCTGATCGTGGAAACTCCGAATTTGAGGAATTTTTGAAAGATTGACATCGTTCTCTCTGTTAAAATTGTATAGCTAACGAACGAAGGCATTTCACAAAGCGCCATCTCATGTGTGCTTGAAGTAAGCTACAGAAGCGTCGAAAATAACAATCACGGTATTTGTCTCTGGTATAAGTCTGCAGTACGTATTGTTAACGTATTGTTGTTAACATATTTTTATAATTTTTTATTAAACTTTGTGCAATTAAAAGAAATTTACTAAACGGTATGCAACACCGCAAAGCAGCTGGCGGGATGATTTATCTCCGGTTTTGCATAGAAAGCCATCCAAAAACAGTTTGCGAAATGAAATTTGAACTCACATAAAGTGACCATGTCATATTCCAATTATTCTTGAGAAGACGAATAGTTCGCTTAGGGCGAATATACTGAGGAAGAATTCTTGAAATTTTTCATTATACCCATATTTTGAAGTTATATTGCGTTCTTCTATGTAGCAGCCATTTTCCCTCCTTCTGACATCATCACAGAGTTGCTTTTGTATTTTGTCCCTCAAAAAATCAAAAGCTCAAGGGCCGCACGACAATTTAGTCACGGATTGAGGACAGACAGAATAGTTTTGACCAATAATATTCATGGCATAACAACCAAAATATGAAATCTAAATTTTGCAAAAATTATTTCTGTATTAAAATCTTAATCTTAAATGTACCAGTGACATGTTTAGTGTTGATTCTTGCTTTAAATAAACTTTTATTCGATTTTCAAATTTCTTAATACACCAGCTGAGTAAGCTACCTGTTGACTTTGTAGTGTGTAGGTGCAACACTAATTACCACAAATTTCAGTGCATTTTCATGTGAAATTCAACACTAAATGGCGGTTTCAGTATGGTACAACACTAAACTTACTTTAACGTCACCGCTCGAGAAGGTAGCGTTCGATTTTTGAGAGCGAACTATTACTACCTCAGGTAATTTCTTGTACAATGTTTTTTAGTATATCGTCAGCATCTGGTTGGGGAATACGTTTGTGGATGTTAATTAGTGCGATAAGCGATTCGTTAGAAAAGTGTATATTGTAAATTCCTCCAAGTCGAACTTTTTAGACGATTTCAAGAATGTCACAAATCTGCAATCGAACATTGTTAGTAGCAAGGCGCGTAATTCCACAATCGACACAACGATCCAAGTAAGTTCATTAAAAATGCATGTATATACATCTTATTTATTACTGTTAAACAATGTAATGCTTTTTTAACATGTTTCCGTAAATTATTTTCTCATATTTTCGCTGGCTTTGCGGCACAGCTGTTAATATTTGTCATTTGTCAAGGTCATTTTGCTAATTTTATCACGCTAACTGTGCATGTTTAAAAGCAAGTTCTAAAATAAACACAATTACTGATTAAGTTATTTTTGTTTTGTGCATGTGCACTTAAAATTATGCCATGGAATAATTTAACATTTTTAATTATTGTAATCATATTTTTGTTTACTGCTAAGCAACTGTGCTGGTGTGCCGTAATTATTTCGCAATCTCCTTTTTAGCCTCATACATACATACGTAAGAAACAATTGCCTAATGCTTTGGTTTAAGTTATTCAAAATACAATCTATGCTAAGATTGATGTAATTTCTTTTGCGAATATATTTTCTTAGGTTAGTTATATTTAGCTCGGCACATTTTAAATCAAATAAGACATGGTCTAACGTAACCTTTTAAAAAGCTTAATTCGAACAGCGAGCCAATCCACAACTGTAATTTTTCTATGCTGTAAATATTAGTAGAACATATTGGGTGCCACATTCACCTATATTTTCTGTATCTCGATAAACAGTCATTGCTTGTTTTCTACGATATTTCGTTTAGCATTACTATTTGTTTCGCAACATTGCTAATGCAACATTTAAATCTAATTGCCGAAAAAATGGTGATTACAACCATAAAATATTTAAGACCGTAATATCCTTAAATGGGAACAAGCTGAGTATCTCAATTAAAAAAAGTTTTTTTTTTGTAATGTTATTGACGGCTATCTCAACGAAACTCATTTTTAATATTAATGGTTTTGTTTTTGCAGAACAACATGGTTCAACGATGTAAAAATGGGCCCTCCGGATGCCATTTTAGGCATTACAGAAGCCTTTAAAAAGGACCAAAATCCAAAGAAAGTTAACCTGGGCGCAGGTGCGTATCGTGATGATAATAACAAACCCTATGTGTTGCCAAGCGTTCGTAAGGTAAATAGTCAAAAAATTCGATAATGATATCCTATTTCTACAAACATCATTTCCTTTAGGCCGAGCAAAATTTAATCGATCGCAAATTGGACAAGGAGTACGCACCCATAATAGGCATTGCTGAATTTTATAACAAAGCAATTGAACTTGCCTTGGGCCCTGATTCTCCCAGTTTGAAGGAGAAACGAAATGCAACTACACAGACAATTAGTGGTACAGGCGCTTTGCGTGTGGGCGCTGCATTTTTAAGTCGTTGTTGGTCGAAAAACCGCGAAGTCTATTTGCCTGATCCGACGTGGGGCAATCACGTACCTATTTTCGAGCATTCGGGTTTGCCAGTGAAGCGTTATCGCTACTATAATCCAGATAGTTGCAATTTAAACTTTGAGGGCATGTTAACGGATCTTTGCGTGAGTAAAATCACCTCCCAAAATACATAGTTAAAACTCAAAATTCTACAGAAAATTCCCGAGGGTTCCATTGTGTTGTTACACGCCTGCGCTCATAATCCCACTGGCGTTGATCCGAACGAGCAACAATGGCGTGAAATCTCCCAGATTGTGAAAAAACAAAAGCTTTACCCTTTTTTCGATATGGCCTATCAGGGTTTCGCTTCCGGTGATGTTGATGGCGATGCGCGTGCCGTTCGTATTTTTGAAGCTGATGGTCACAATTTCCTTCTAGCACAAAGTTTTGCCAAGAATATGGGTATGTATGGAGAACGTGTCGGCGCATTTTCAGTCATTGGTGCCAGCAAAGACGAGGCTGATCGTTGTTTATCACAAATGAAAATACTCATTCGCGCGTTGTACTCCAATCCACCTATACATGGTGCACGCATTGTGGCGGAAATTCTTAACAACGATGTATTGCGTCAACAATGGTTGACGGAGGTAAAGGGTATGGCCGACCGCATAATCGGCGTTCGAACTCAACTTAAGACCAATCTTGAGCGATTAGGATCCAAGCAAAACTGGGATCACATAACCAATCAAATTGGTATGTTTTGCTTTACAGGCCTAAAGCCCGAACAGGTGGATCGTTTAATGAAGGAATACAGCATATTCCTAACAAGAGATGGTCGCGTTTCAATGGCTGGCGTAACTAGCAAGAACGTAGACTATTTGGCTGAAAGCATTTACGCGGTAACCAAGTAAAATTGCAGATTCAAAATCAAAAATTTATTTGGAAATTTAATAGATAACTTTACGTTGTGGAACAGCCAAAAGTTGACTTGAAGACATTTAAAAAGCATTTAGTTAAAAAAAAGAGCAGCGTATTGTATACTGCATTTTTTTTTCTAAAAATACAAAGCTGTAAATTTAAATCAAATATTAAAAACAAAACAAAAAAAAAATATAATATTCTATAAATCTATATTATAAATCTAGAGTTTTTAACGTGGAAAGTACTTGACGGATTTTAATGATACTTGACATAGTGACTACTTGTTTGAACGTTTAGGACAAGAAAATTTCAGCAATTTACACCATTATTCTTTTCTCAATATAAATAAGGAATTTCGTTCTTCAACTTGACATTCAAGGCTAGGTTACACTTGTTACTATTCAGGTTCAGAAATTATATCATCACTATAGCAAAAACACATTTTAAAACTAGAATCACGGTTTATTATAGCGATATTTTAATTTATCTGATGACTCGCAGTATTCCTTAACTATCAATTTGCATAGGAATACATGAAATACTATGATAATTGCACAGACTGAGACCCAAAAAAGTGTAGGCAAGCCACCCAGTTGATGTCCATGTTTATGCAATGCAATAACATGCTGTTCATGTGCGGGCGCTGTAAGATTAACTATATTTTAAGAAAATTCAAAGCACAAAAACACCCAAGACCTACCCTCCACAACCTCTTTGACATGTATGGCGTGATGCAGCTCCTCCATATGTTTTTTATCTTCGGTTATGTAGAGTATTGCTGTTAAAGGATCTGTCAGTTTTACCGGAAATTGACGACGACTTTGTGTTAATAAAACTGGATCATCAAGGCAACCACCATCGCAGGCGTAATAACTCCGATCCGAACGATCCAGCGCCACATTAATTACAGCTTTATTGTCATCCATTACGGTTATTGTTACATTTACATGCGTTTTATTGCCATAATTTAAACGGCGAAAATGAAAATCACGGTGCAAAAATTTTGGGTGCATATTGCACTCTAAATGCTGATTGCTAAAACGAAAACTACCGATACTAAGTACCATAGCCTGTATTACCCCCGAAGCACCTGCACGAACTAAATTGTGACAGCCCTATTTGAAAAAAAAAATAAGTTTTTTCTATTTTATAAAAGAATAAGCACCAACTACTAACCTGCTTTTCCAGCGTCAGCAACCACGTTGAAACGAGTGCATTCAATTCTTCCAATGTATTCATCTCGTGCCACAAATTTTCTGTTTGTAACGTATGGTACGAATCGTAACAACCTTCAGAATATGTCAATGCCTTTGCAATCTCAGCACGAACATTAGTTGGCATATGCCCAGCTTGTTCTTCAAATTCATAGCAGCGTACCTGCGAAAGCACTGCGTACATAGTAGCATTAATACGGTCTCCGTTTAGGCTGTGCTCCGCCTTTGAAGTGCTTATCGTAAAACCAGTAGCCCAAATATCGGACCACACATTAATGTGCTCTTGACGGTATGCATTCAAACTAAGTCGCGCGTCGGATTTCTGTGCTAGGCGTTTCAGAACATTGTGCATTGCCTGGATTGCCTTTTCCATCGTATCTGTCATAGCTTCTTTAAATTGAGGAGTGTCCGTGGCAAGCGGCTTTGAGTAATGTACAGCAATGGGATAGACTAAGAGCATGCTGCCACGTTTACGGAGCTGTAACTTACGCAACATTTGTGGTTTGACAATGGCAATGACAATGGATTTACTGCCATCGGCTGGTTTAGGTAGTACCGTACCGGTTATGACTTCAAGCTCGTTGAAAGTAAATGCACCTGATTGTGATTGTTCGCTTATGAGAGATATAATTACTAGTTTGATATGAAGGCGTAAATCATATTACTCACCCCAATTGAATTTTTCGAGTTTCGATGCTTTGAAAGAGTATGCGCGGCATAATCAATTCTACATCCACGGGTGTATTCCGTGTGTTTGTTAACTTTAATTCTTGCATTAAAACGCTTGGCTGTGTACGATGTGCATAGTAAGTGTATGACACAAAATAATCCAGAAAACACTGAAACCGATGTGCTATGCCGCTGGTGTATTCTACAACGATAGCCTCATTGCCTCCGCCATTATTTTGTGCTACAGAAATAACTGGATGGAATTTGATAGGCAGCTGCATTGCTCGTCCAGATTTGATATTCAAAGCAGCATCATGAGAAATTTCAATACCAATGTAACCGTTGCCCACGTAGGGTATTGAATTGAAGACATTGTTACTACTTCTTTGTTCACTGGTTTGCGGTGACACATGGCGTATACTAGCATCAAATTCGCCGTTTTGCAAAAAGAAAGGCGTCAAACGATCATCCATGCATTGCATCAACGGATCTGCATTAGCCAAATTACAATAACTTTTTTTTTGTCACTAATTAAAGACATCTTGTTTTTTACCCTTTTGATCCGGCACACTAAGAAACAGATAACGAAGTACAGGCGGTAGCAGATAAAAGACAATGCAAACACCGATCATTAACAGGAACAGCCGCCGGTATGATGAAACCGTGCCTTCAGCGAATCTTTTCAGTTTTCGCGCTATGTCAGCTCCATCAAACTTACTTCGCGCTGTTCGAAACATTTTAATTCGGCCGTATTTAAAGTGATTTACCTTTTTTTAGGTGAGGTTCATGTACAAGATTATTGTATATATAAATATATATTATTAGATTTAAGTTAAAAAAAAAGACATTACAATAACAATGAATTATCCGCTATGACAACTCTAGAATACTCAACAGTGCTGCCACCACATCAACCTAAATCGATTGCCATCGTGTTTCCAGAATTTGGAATGTCACACATTTTCGCAGCGACAACAGCTGTTGTGTCTCAATATTCGCTTCGACGGCTCATTGCCTACGGTTGCCGTCACATCGGCTGTTGTGTTGACTGTATGAGGTAAATAAATACTAGCCAAATGTTCGGCGTTAAGTATGCTTTTACATGGAATTATTCCAAAATGCAAAATCGTGTTTCAGTTTGATGGGATAGCAACCCCACAGAGCCTTCTTGCGGAATCTAAGCAACGCATGATTTTACGTTATTCAATACTGATTCAGTGTTGTTGAAGAGATGAAAATCTATTTTTCAGAGCACGAAATAGTTCTCATTGACTCTGGCACGCAGCTGTTGTTGATGTTATTGCTGCTACTAACACTAACAGTCAACCTGTCCAAAAGTCAGTCATCCGACGGGTTTATTTATTTCTGAGCAATTGTAGAGAATTCAGAAAAGAAAAAACGCTTTTTGCTGGCATAAATTGGTGAGGGAACTTGGAATTAACAATTGTAACTGGAAAGCTGTCCACTATTGTCACCATGTTAGATTTAATTTACTCAAAATATAACATTTGCAAGTGCGAATGTACTGAAGAATATTCTCCATATGTATGTATATTCATCATCATCACATCAGTCACTTATGTTGTCATGTATTTGTAAGGACTAATTCATTATGTCATTGTCCACTATGAATTTTTGAAGATTGAGGCGGATTTGCTCGTTTATTTGTTGAGCATCTTGGCTCCGGTTCCTTTGCGTAGTTGACTTCGTCATTCTAGATTAGACAATAATTTAAGAATTATTACACAATTCATTTAAAACTCAAATAAAATTTATTTTTATTTAATACTGTTAGTTAAATTTACAAAACTTAAACTAACATGAGTATATAGCACTGGCTACGATAATCTACGCAAATGTGATTTTGTGTCAAATTAAATTATTTAGTCTCTTTCGTTCCAACATTGGTTTTAAAAATTGTAATTGGTTATAAAAAAAATAGTGATGGGGAGCCTCCTGCTCCCATTCTACTTCTGATATTAAGTTTACGCAGTTTTAATCTTTCGCATCTGGATTCTTTGATGGTTTGTTACGTTCCGAAAACAATGCTCGGCGCCAAAAAATACCCTTCATGGGAGGAGAACCCTGTTGATGAAGTGACAACTCAGGGATCTCATCCATTTCGAGGAATTTTCAGCAAGACAACTCCAACAGAGTTTCCTTTTGTGCAGGGTAGCCAACACTTTCACATGGGTCTCCAGATCAAAAGGTAGCCTAGAGCGGACAGGTTTTTTATTCTTACAGTATTATTATTTGGCGAATTAAAATCGACCGGGAAGGACATTTTTGATCTCACAACGACCGAAAATTTATTGTTCACTACTGATTCAGTGTTGTTGAAAAGGAATAGAGTTTGCAGAGCACGAAACTGTTCTTTCTCACTCACGCACTAGCTTTCCTCTCTTCTGTCTTGTCTCCAAATAATTTAATGGCTGCCTAAAATATATCATCCAAGTAATTTGGAAACTCGTATAAAGATTTGTGAAAGAGTGTACAATCAAAGCCGATTTATCAACGCAAGTTTAAAGTGTGTGCGCGGTGCAGAATCCTCGTGCAGCATGTGGCCGCAAACGTTGCAAATGACGCGGGACGAATGTCGAGGCATTTTGCGTAGACTTGGTAGGTTTTGTAAACGCTGCTTCTTGGGCTGTTATATCAAGGGACTTCAACGAGTCTAATAAGTGTTGATAGTTTGCATGTAGCTGTTGCCGAGAAGATGTAAATATCGTTTAATTAAAGATTGTTCGTTATTACAGAGTTGGAATCGTATTCACATGTTATAAGCGTTTTTCGCGCGCAAGGCGGCCTAAGCGAGCCGAAGGTGAAATTACTTGAAGAACTGCGCAACATATTTCATATCTCACAGGAGCGTCATCGTGCAGAAGCTCGACGTGTGGCAAACGACGAGCAACTGTCCACAATTGCAGAAGCGTGAGTTCATGAATTTATTAGATGGATGGATGTATTAAATGTAGTTTTTCTTCCTGATTTAGCATCTCTGGTCCCAATACTTGGCAAGAATGGTCGCGTGAGGGTCGTCGTGCATATCCACTTCTGCCGCGTGTCGATCCACAAACTGCATTAACGATTATAGCTAATGATATTGCCGCAAAGGTGAGAGCGGAAAATGAACAATTATTGCTGCCAGCGGAAACATCCTCCATGGGGGAGGTATCTGAAGCATTGTCTAAAACGCAGCGCGAGTTGCATCTCATTTATGATGAACCGGTAAGTTTATCTGCATACTTTCTATGTTTGGTTAGATTCCGTCTAATTATATAATATGTGCGCTAACACAGATGCGGCGCATAGTACAGTCTGCAAGCTCAAACAAAAGTTTAACTAAATGTGATTGTGGTGTATTTGATAAAAAAAAGTTTAATTATTTTTGATAATTGTGTTTTTACAGTTTAAAATGCCTGATATACCTGCCGAAGTTCGAAAAAATCTCAAACGTAACAATCCTGATAGCACAACGGCGACTACGGTTAGCAAAAAACGGAGTATACATCATCAACAGGATGCTGCCATGAAACACATAACCGCCAATGATGCCGAAGCATCGCCAAATGCCACCAGCAAAGGTAAAATAAATGATAAAGCTCAGCAACAGCGTTTCTTCCATAATCAGTACCAGAAGCATAAGCAAAAAATGGCAACAAAGAAGGCAACGTCGGCTAGTAATCAAAATGCGCTACAGTTCCAGCAATTGTCTTCAACAACAAATAAACGAGCAAATGCAATAACAAAAAGTGGACGACGTGCTCAAAAATTGCTCCAACGTCAATTGCAGCAACATCAGCGTCAACTGCAACAACAGCGACATAAATTACATTTACAACAGCAACCAATATTGCCTGCGATGCAACAAGATCTTGTTCAAATACCCGCGCATAATAACAACATTAATAACCGATGCAGCTATAGTGCAGTAGAACATCAATCGATTGAAGTAATCGAAAAAGATGCTTCAGCACCATTGTCACCGAATCAACAGCCAAAAGAAGTAATGGAAACAGAAACATCGCAAACGAGCACGTCAAAATCTCAATCAAAAACACCTATTCAGAGATGTATTGCCGAAGATAAACAAGCATCTTTGGCATCAAATTCTCATCAATTTGTTACACAGCTACCGTTACCTGCTGTGCCGAGCACAAAATTACGTTCGGCCATACTGCCGTCGGGCACAAAACTCACATCCAAGAAAATGGCAACGGAAGTACCAATAATACTCGATCCTGCGACCATTGAGGGCACAACGCTGAATAATATTTCGAAACCGTCGATTGCCACATTGGCAACGACATCAGCAAAAACGCTGAACATGCGTGTCTTGCCTTATGATCATCAATACCCTCCACTGCAGCAGCTACAAACAAGTACCAGCAATATTGGCGTATATACTTCTGAGTCTTCGTTAACGAACAATCAATCTGCACCCATAAACGTCAATAATAGTTCTCCTACATCCAAGAGTCCCAGTAAAGAAATAAATCTTCTGGCAGCAACTACAACAACGCCTGTGCAGAAATACATTGTCGAAGAGCGTCAAATTGCACCAACCCAAGGTGCAACTACTAATGCATCTATTGTTACTAGTGCATCGAATATTATCAAGACTTTACCAGCGAGTAGCTTAAATAACACATTAATAACACCATTAACGCCACCGCCATCATCAGTGCCGGCTGCGCTAACAACAACGAATGTGAACTCACAGGCAGTCTTTCGTAAAGCGCCGCCCACAAATCTTATCAAGACACTTAATATGACAATGTCCACCGGCAGTGGCACACCAGCGTCTACAATTGGTGTGGCGTCTTCTGCTAATGCTTGCATCGGTGGTTCTACGGGTAGCCCACAAATTATAAGCAACATTAAGTTGACACCAGCATTACCCACAGCCACTGCACAATTTAATTTGAAGCATATGGCTAACTGCAGCAATACACTCCGGGCAAGTGTTAAAATCTGTCAATCACCAAATGGCAAAGTCTTCTTGCAGCCAGCAAATCTCAGTGAAGCCACTAAGGCGAAATTACAAAATAGCTTTGCGCAAAAGCTCAGCGCAACAATGTCAAGTTGTGGCACCACTTCAACGTCGAAGCCTTCATCACCCACAATGAGTGGTGGTCAGCAGCAGCGCATCGCAATACAAAAGGTACAAATCATATCGGGTCCAACAATGCTGACAAATGCAACGGCCGGGGGTAACACCACTACCAATGTAACAAAACCAACATCGCTTACAATTGGTGGCAATAAAAGCAACATGATATTCCTGCCTGCTTCAGCGACAAGCAATATGCGCCCAATAACCCTTGCCTCGAAATCAGTAATGGGAACAGCAATAGGAGGCTTAGTTGCTACATCGCAATCTTCAAAGCCTGTTCAAGCTGTAACCGATACAAAGGCGCCACCTAATTTGGTAGTTATTGGGCCAACGACACCAACAGCAAATAAAGTTACTGGGCAGGCGAGCACACTTACTGTATTAGCAAAGCAACAGGCGGTCGTAAACGCGCCAACGACAACATCTTCTACTCTAATTACGGAAGATACGCCAGTTGATATTATTAATATACCATTTATTGAAGCGGATGAAAATGCAACTGGTGTAGACGATAGGAAAGATGATGAGATAAAATCTATTAATGTTGCTGAAAAGCAATCACAATCCATCAGACAACAATCACAGCAATCACTGCTTGTGCTGGGGGCCACTGATTGGGAAATGGAGCTTGATCAGGCTACTAAAGTAACAATAGCACAACCAGCAAGTAATCAATTGAAAGCAAGTTCGCTTCAAAATATGGATTTTAGCAATGATATTATTATCGATGAAAGTTTTGAGGATGTCATCGAAGAGGAGGTGGTTGCGGAAGGAGCTAGTTCGCAAGATGATGAACCAGAACATCGACAACGAAACAATCAGGGTTTGATCCCGGAAGCAATAGGAGCCACAGTAGCAACAACAAAAATAGAAGCTGTTACGGTGACGGATATACTAGGCGCTGCTAAAAGCCATATTGGAGAAGGTGCATCGCTTTTTTAGTTGATTTGTTTTTTTTGGGTTAAATATTTTTTTTTTATATTAGTGAATGAAATTGATAAAGATACCGCCGTCGAAAATATTGACATGAATTCGAAACATCATCAGCCTACGGCACAAAAAGCAAAGGAGAATAGTTTGCTTGACACGCTCAAAATAGTCGGTCTTTGCTACATAGATCCGCAAAGTCAACGAGGAGTTAACAACTAATGTGCAGTCAGAGCATATGTTCCAACCACCGTTAAAAAAATCGGCAAGATCATCGATAGCACAATCCAATATTACACATTAATAGTTTTAATTGATCTGTAACGACGATGGTGTGTCGCACTCCTAGCTTTATTTTTAACAGAATTTTTTATTTAAATTTTTTTTTCACATAAAATGTATGTTTATCAATTTATGGAAATTCAGTGTTGAGAGCTAATTTACTCGGAGTTGAATGCACCCTTGCTCTAAGCTAAAAGAAAAACTTGACTCAATCTTTGTATAATTGTAAATATTTGCCTAGCATAATTTAGTTGAAATTTTGTTTAACAAATTGAATGAAAAACTATGAAATTTCATTGGTCATGATTTAAACGAAAAAAGACAAAACTAAAAACATTTGTTTCTTTAAGGGAAATCGACATATGATGATCCATCGATTTTATATGCAATTAAAATATTTGATTGACATTTTTTGAAACAAACAAAAAAAAACATGAAATTCTTTGAAGATATGCGAATTTTCTTGAGATTATAGTCTATATTTGATTTTGGTTTTTAGATTATTTGTTCCGTTTTTTTTTTTTCTGTTCAATAAAAACTAATCAAAAAAGGTTAGAAACAACAGTTTTTATATTAATATATGAAAGCAACAAATTGTAGAAAAGTGTTTCAATCCTGAAATTTTAGCTGTAAATAGTTTTTAAAGTTTATCATATAATCGATAATATTTAGAATTTCAATATTATTCACATATATATAAGAATATATATGCATATAACCGAAACGCATTGTCACAAGTTTAAGGTTTTGCACTTTGTTAATGAAGTTATGTAAAATTCTGAAATGGAAATTACTAAAAACTGAGTAATACCCTAATGTTACATAAAAACAAATAAAGTAATTAAATAAAATTAAAAAAGTTCAGCCTGCGGAATCTATTTACGCAAAATTTATACTTATTATGAAAAGGTTAAAAATAAGGCCACAGAGGACGACGAACAGGTAAAACTAATTACGTATGTATGTTCAAACGAATATGAATGAATGAGTGAACTATAAAAAAAAATACTACTTAATTTATTATTTTTATTTATTTTATTAAATAATTTTGAATAAAAATGTTTTAAACATTTATTACATATTAGGATTAGCTTGTATCAGGATTTTTTCTTTTTCAATTTTCTTCATACGAATTTCTCTTAACGAACGAAGGCTCCTCCTTCATTGAGGTGTAAACAGTCCCGCGAGTGCAATTACAGCAAAACATATTTGCTTTTTGGAAGATTTCCTTGATAAGCTATAGCTGTCATCCAAACAAAAATTTACCATTTTTTCCGCAAATAGAGATAAAATAAACTTATAAATTAAATATAGTTTTTTATAACGATTTCGACTGGATATGAAATGGCTATGGAGTATTTCGTTCCATCAAGTTTTTTGAAGAAATTTCCAAAAACTCAACGATGCTAAAAAAATTTAAGTCGATCTAAGTTACTTCTACTGATTTTACTAAATAAAACACTGTATATTCTTCCACAATGGCCATTTTAATAACACGTTATCACGCAAAGATGCTTTTAATTCTGTACTTTCTTATTTATATTCTCTCATTATTAACTAAGCCCATTTAACGCCGGAAAACTTCTATCACATGTTGCTTAGGAATTGTTTTTTTTATTAGACGTAAAGAAATAATACAACTATTAAATTTTTTGTAAACCGATACGTTTTAACACAAAGAATGGTTCGGTTTAGGCTCATGTTCGGGTTGATAACAAAGAAAATAGTTCGGTTCGCGTTCCGATGCACATCACTGGAAAATCGGTTCAATTCCCAGCCGGAAATGCCATGCCCATATTCGTAATCTAAGTTTCTAATTCTCCAACTCTTCATTAATACTTTGACAATAATAGTTTATTCTATTTACATTGTTATCTTTAAACTAACACCCGATTATATAGGACAATATACTGAAAAAACATGTCACCGAATCTAGTACACGTTGATAATTTCCAGCGTGATAAAACTGGGAGAGTATGTAACAAAAGTGTAAGTTGTAGATAAAAAAACTTTTAATTGATTTATTTTTATGTTGAGGACAATCTTAATTAAAATAGCCCAACAATTTAACCTCCGCAATCATAGCAGTGATCGAGTCTACAGTCTCCTCCGCTGTTGGTATGATTTGTGTGGCAGGCAATCTGAAACCGGTTAAAAGTGAGTTCGATGAAGGTCGTAATTCATAGCAGAATGCCATTCGGACGTCCTGAGTGCCATAAGCCCAATCAACGCTTGCACCAGCAGCTGGATAAATTGCATCATAGATATTACCGCCAGTATATTTTGTACCATAACGCTTGTTGATAGCTCCAATAGCTGCATTAAAAACCTGTCGGTAATCCGCCACATTGTCGGGTAACTCAGAAGTATGTCCGTAGGGGTACAAAAGATATTGCGAATATGAGTGGAACGAAATATACAGTTGGATTTTTCCTTTCAAGGATTTGATGTAATTTGAAAGAGACAATGTTTCAATCTCAGAAAACTCGTACGGACCGGCATAAGTATCAGAACATGGATTGCTGCTCGCGCCTACTTCATTCCAATGAAAGGCCCAGTTGCGGTTTGGATCAGCACCAAAACATGAACCATATGGTGTACGCGTTTTACGCCACATTCGATCTGTGGTATGAGTGTGTTCATAACCATCAGGATTAGCATGTGGAAATATGTACCAATCATAGTTTAACGCTAAATCTGTAATAGACGCCTCTTCGGACGTTAACAATTGGTTTATGATATATGTAGCCGTAGCTGGTCCAATCCATTCTCGAGCGTGAATGCCTGCTTCCAAAAATATTCCAGGTTTTTGAGATTTTCCTTTAGAAATTTTAACGCCTAAAATAGAGCGCCTATGATATGTTTTCCCTCCTTCTATGAGAGTAACCACACCAGGATATTGGTAAGCTAGGTCCTGCAGCCAATTATATGTGTCATCTAATTGATAGTATTGTTCCCAATTGTAGTCGGCATTGCGTCCTTTCAAGGAAACTTGTTCGTCTCCATCAGCCAAAAGAGATTGTAAATTCTTTTCAACCAGCTCATACTTCACTTCGTGATTGTCTAGAACCTGAAGGAAATCTGGAACTTTGTGTGGTGCCACCACAATATTGACTTCAGTACCAACGACATGCACACCGTCCATGAATATTATCGAGTCACTTGAGGACTCCAACTGCTTCAATACCGCCAGCTGTGCTTCATTTTCGCCTTTAGCTCTATAAACTCGGTAGTTATCGTAACTGGCACGCTCAGCGCTGCTCACAGCGAGTGCTGCGAATACACAGAGGACCGAACGAAGTCGATTGCTTTTTAACATGCTTAAATGGCGATTACCTCACATTACTTTGCTTCACTAGCTTTTATAGCCTTTAGTTACAATGAATTCTCCAAGTTGTTTTTTTTTTAAGCCTTGATAGCATGATAAGTCTTGTCGTTCTGCTCTATTTCTATGTGCAAATCTACAAGTAGCTAATTTTTATTTACGGCCGTTGAGATAACCAACGCATTCTTTTTCGCTGCCTTATAAATAAATCTTATCAGTAACAATTGTCTGCAATCATTCACGATCCTTTTTAGCAATAAATCAACAATTAAGAGTAAGAGCGACTGCCTTAATAAACCATAAATACAGTCGAACTTCTATACTTCGAACCTTTTATAAATCGAACTTCTATAACTCGAACAAAATATATGGCACGGTACTTTCATAATTAAACATTTCGAGGGGAAATCATAAAAAAACTTTATTTTGTAGAAACAATGAGACCTGGAAAAATGCACACGTTTCGGTAGCACCTGATCATTGAACTTAGTAGCCGTTAAAAGTTGTATCCGACAAATTTAGTTAGTTTTAGTTTATTTGCGAGTATTCTAACGTATATTTTCCAATGTTTGTATATATTGTGTATGTATGTATTATATAGTATGTACATAAATGGTTGCAGCATTGACCTTTTAAAGGAAAATGTTTCCAATTTCTTCAAATCGATGACTTTATAATTATTAATGTACTTAGTAACAAATAAATGAAAACTTAACTGAAGATCGTTTTTGAAGAAAAAAAATTTTGCAGTCAAAAATGTTACAATACGAAGTAAATGCGTTTTATGCTTTTTAACTAGTTATCGACCGAGCAGATTTTACCATTTCTATAAGAGAGTCTAACGTTTCCTCTCCAGTTGGAATAATTTGAACAGCTGGCAGCCTAAATCCATGCCATAAGTTCCACATAGAGGGTCTGAGCTCGTAGCAGTATGTGTATTTAGTGTTTAACGCGCCATAAACCCAATCGATGGATGATCCTGACGCGGGATATATTGCATCATACACATTACCTCCAACGTATTTGGTGCCATATTTATGCCTTATACCCGAAATGGCAGCTTCAAATACTTGCTTAAGATCATTCACATTGCTTGGCAAATCTGACGTATATCCATATGGGTATAATAATAACTGGGAATAAGAATGAAATGATACATATAAAAATAATTTGCCATCTAAATTGCTAAGAAAATTCGCTAGAGAACGAGTTTCTATTTCTGAAAATGGTCTAGGTCCTGCATAGGTTTCAGAGCAAGGATTGTCATTAAGTTTGACTTCATTCCAGTGGAAGCCAAAGTTGCGATTAGGATCGGCTCCGAAACAGTTTTTACCATAAGGAGTACGAGTTTTTCGCCACAGTCGATTGGTAGCGTGCGTATAGGCATATCCATCTGGATTTGCATGCGGAACAATGTACCAATCGTAGTTCATAGCTAATGAACGAACATCTGTGTGTTGGCTGCGAAGTAATTCATTGGCAATGAAAGTTGCTGTCGCTGGGCTAATCCATTCGCGAGCGTGCATGCCAGCTTCCAAAAACACAGCCTGGTTTCCCAGACCATTTGAAATTTTTAAACCTAATATTGGGCGACCTTCGTATGATTTTCCAACCGTAAATACTGCTGCTACATTCGGATAGGTTTTTTCTAAATTACGCATCCAATTATAAGTGTCATTTAACTCGTGGTACTCTGTCCAGTTGTAATCATTTGTGCGTCGATTAGAATCTGCCACTGGTTCCGTGTTGTCTTCTAGCGATGCCTGTGCATTTATATCCAGCAAATCATAATTAATATGACGTTTTTCAAGTTTGGTTAAAAAATGCAACGTATAGTCTGGTGCAACAAGAGCTATTATGTCGAATCCATTATTCTCAACAGGGTCCAGGTATATAACACCAGAATAAGCGTTTTCAAAAGATTTTAGTACTTCGATTTCTTTCGAATCTTTTGGTCGTATTTGGTATACGTGATGATTGTCAAACCGTGTACGTTTGGCAATCGTTTTGCTGCTCATATTGAATATCGTGCACACAAAAATCAGCAAACAAAAACTCTTCATTTTCATCAACAGTTCAACAGCAAATGAACCACAAGACTGACTTTACTTAAGGTTTTATAGAACCGTAGGATGTGGCAAATCATATACATAAATACATATGTACATGCATATATATGTACATATCTATAAATTTATACGATTTGAATACTAATAACATTGAATGTCCAATTGTGCTCACATACGTTTATGTATATACGAAAGATAATCACAAATAAATATGTATGTATGAATGTTTGCACATATGTATGTCCAAAGGTAAGTTATCTTTTACTGGTTTTTATACCCTGTACCAAAAAATGGTAAAGGGTATATTAAAGTTGTGCAAATGTATGTAACAGGTAGAAGGAGGCGTGGCAGACCCCACAAAGTATATATATTCTTGATCAGCATCGAAATGCGAGTCGATCTAGCCATGTCCGTCTGCCTGTCTGTCCGTATGAACGCACGGATATCGGAAACTGTTAGACCTACAATCACCAAATTTGGCACGAAGACTCTTCTAATCCATAGGCATAACGAGTTTATTTTTTTTTTCGATTTTCAACCTATAACATATAGCTGCCATAGGAACGATCGGGTGAAAAACCCATATTTAGTAAAAAAAACCGCTTTGTTTTTCAAGATATCGTTACCAAATTGAGAACAACTTTTTTGTTTATAAAGATATCGTTACCAAATTTTGGATTCGATAATTCTAAGTAATATCCAATCATATTCCTGAATATTATAAATATCGGTTAACTATAACATATAGCTGCCATAGGAACGACCAGCCAAAAAGGGTTTTTGCTAAAAAAAAAAATTTTTTTTCTTGAGATATGCTTACATAATGAATACAAAATATTGAAGCAACATAAAAATGATATTCACTTTTGGATTGGGTACAGGGTTTTCTATAGTCGGTTACGCCCGACTATAGCCCTGCCTTTCTAGTTTCTATTGCAGGCTTCAATTATGCAGCCTGCTGCTCAGAATGTCAATGAGATGTCACGTTTGCTTGTACTCACCCACTTCTTATTAAATGGATGTGATCGACCAGAATTATATGCAAGTTGTGTTGATTGCGGGCAACGCGCAAGCAGAGTTCAATACTTTAATTGAAATAGTAAAACAAATATTTTCATTAATTAATGCAACCATTGTTAACATCGTTATATTTGTTGAGTCTATATTGAGCAGACTGACTGCTTGACGGTATGGGTACACGAAAGTTTCCCGCTATATACTAACACGATAGTATCTGGGTAAAAATCCTATATCAAACGATAACTCTAAGGCAAGTAGTTGACCATTTAAATAAAATACAGCCATGTCAACAACTACATAGATAAACATTTGAACTTGGTTATTTGATCTTTTATTTGATGTTGAACAATTATATTGTTAATATAAGAACTATATATACTGAGCATTTCATAAAAAATGTTTATATATTCATCAACACGTTATAAAAATTGCTCATTAATCCACAATTGATCAAACGCTTCGTGATTCAAAATTGTAAAAAAAGAATTACTTATCCTTTTGAACACGAATCTAGTAGTCTTCACCACGAGAGACAACTTCCTTACATGTGGGACGTAACATTATAGTATGTTCATATTGAGCTGTGTAACAGCCCTTAATGTCACAGAGCGGAGGATATGCTTCGACTACACCCTTGTCGCAAAGGTCTTTAAGAGCCATTTGATATTTTGTAGCCCCAGCTCGATCTAACCAACGTTTGCAGAACGCAAGAGTTCCGAAATGTTTGTTAATTGTAGTAAGTAACTGCTTAGACGATTGCAGACGTAGTGGCACGAATGGAACATCATAGTTTTTCATGTAATGCGAACAGTCCATGTCATCATGGACAAGGCCACGCCCGGTGGAACCAAAAGTTTCAATAGCATAAAATTCATTTTCTTCCATGCGTGTGGACTCTCCCCCTTTTACAATTGGCACAGTTTTGCCAGAATGAATACCTATAATAAAGATGCACTGTAGTAAATTTAGAAAAACAAGTTTGAAGTTCTCTCACGATAAGGACTGATTGAATGACCGTTAAGGTTCCGTATAGACTTGATTGGATACGTCTTTCCATCCAATTCAATCTCATATGACTCCATTACTTCTTGAATGGCTGCACCGATGTCACAGAGACGTACATCTATTCCTGCCTCCCTGATTCCTGTGTTAGTTGCATCTTTCACTGCTTGCAACAGCTTATCGTACTTATCGTTAAAAGTCAAAGTAAAAGCACAGTCGATTATGCGACCCTTGATGTGAGTCCCAAAATCAATTTTACAGACGTCATCGAATTGAAGAACCGTCTGATCGCCTGCATTAGGAGTATAATGTGCCGCACAATGATTTAAAGAGCAACCTGTCGGAAAAGCCAAACCAGCTTCCAAACCGTTTTCGCCAATTAAAAGTCGTGCTGTTTTTTCCAATTCTTCACATATCTGTATCATTGTCATCCCTGGCTTAATGTATCGTTGCATATACTGTCTTGTTTGTCTATGCGCTTCAGCTGCTTGCCGCAACTCTTGGTATATGTCATTGTGCATTCTATCTAAGGCACGCTTCTCTTCTGATGTGAAACGGTCCTTTGCAGTGTTCGCATCAGATGACGTATCTTTTGGTTCGGGATGTTGCAAAATCTGACCCTCTGGAAAGTTGCCATCTAAGAAAAGCTCTGCAATTGGTACAGTTGGAGGTTCGGTTTGGCCTTTTTTGGGTCCAGTTGTCTTTTTATTTCTGTTCTTTTTTTTTGTTGCAGTATTCTTCTCTTTCTGGTCGACATTGGATTCACCGTTTGGGGCATCCGGCTTTTCTGAAACCGGATTATCAGTTTCTCCGGTTGCCTTTTTTGCTGCGGCTTCAGCTAAACCCGGTTTTTATAGATTATTTAAATAAATTACACTATTTGTGTATATTTATATGGTTCTTTTGGGTGCCGGTTACTCACCTTCACGTAATTTTTTGTTATTTGGCTTGGGTTTCTTTTGCTTTTTAATCTCTTCTGCAGCAAGGTTTTCCATTTCTGTGGAATCCACTTTCAAAACATCAACAGTTGACATCTTCTTTAAATTTGAAAAAATGAATGTTAACAAATATTAAAACGCAACACCGTTTTAATTGCTTTTCCCTTAGAACGTTATTTTATTTTAGAAAGAACACGAGGTTAAGAAATCCACCTTCAACATGACAGAACTGAATGTATGTACAAGTCAGAACAGAGGAGCTAGTGTGTGTGAGTGAAAAATAACTGTTTCGAGCTGTGCAAACTCTATTTGTTGTCAATAACACTAAATGCAGTACTAGTTCCATTGGAATATTCCACCATTGATGCATTTTTTCAGACTAACCGGACCGCACGGCAATTTTGTTACTGATTGAGGACACATAGAATAGTTTTGACCAGTAATATTCTTGGTATACGGTAACTGTTCGAGTGAAATTTAGGTTTGATGCGACTGCACGGTACATTTTACCGGGTTTACTTGATCCAGCAAAAACCTGTTTGATACCATGACAACAACGAGCGCGGCTCTAAGATCAAATCTCCTCCTCTTCTTCCACATCACTGAAAGTGATGGCTGCCCTCTTTGCCATTCACACTTTAATCTGTTGCGGTGTACTTTGGTCGGGATATTCGACAATGTTAAGATTTTGCGTTGTTATCTACTGGTTAATTTTTGTTGAAAAGAAATAGAGTGTATTTCTGACAGTTTGCGCAGTTATAATACGATCTTCCGATTTTCAAAGGGTTGTCACCTTACTGCGCTGTCAATGGACACGAAGTAATCGAATAGAGTTTGCAGAGCAGCACAGCAATCCTTCTCACTCAAATATACTACTTCTCTCTTCTGACTTGTAAACATAGTTTAGACATTGTTATTGTTTGTTTTTTGACTTTTATTTGGGAACTAAACAGCAGCATCAACAACAGTTAAAAAATTAACACGCGTTTTTAAATAGTTGCGTTCAAAATCCATCACGCATTTGACGCAAACAAACAAATTTTACAAAATGGATGAAATTTTATTTCCAAGTTCTATTCTGCAAAAAAAAAATTCATCAAACGGTAACGACGATGTAGACTTGAAGCTCTTTAACATGACTAATAATCGGAAGGACACTGAAATCCCGGAGGCCGATGACGACGCTAAGAAATTTATGATGCTTTTGGATGATAATGATAAACCTACCGACGATGATACAGACGAACAACAACAGAAAAAACAGAAAACCAAAAAGGAACTAGAAGAAGAAGAACGTGAAAAAATGCAGTAAGTTTTTTAAAGATTATTTTTGGCACAAAACAAAGATTTACCAGTTGTATTTCGTAGAGTTCTTGTTTCAAATTTTACCGAAGACCAACTAGATCGATATGAAATGTATCGACGTTCTGCATTTCCGAAAGCCGCAGTTAAGCGACTGATGCAGACTATCACTGGTTGCTCTGTATCGCAAAATGTGGTTATTGCCATGTCTGGAATAGCCAAAGTATTTGTCGGCGAAGTTGTTGAAGAGGGTAAATCGAAATATTATCGAAAGAACAGGAGACAGTTCTTTTTATCATTCCATTTTTAGCACTCGATGTTATGGAAGCTCAAGGAGAAACCGGAGCACTGCAGCCTAAATATTTACGCGAAGCTGTACGCAGATTACGTCAACGTGGTCGTATGCCCATAGGAAAATATCAGAAACCTTACTTTAGACTAAACTAAAATTTACTGCGGTTGTATCGGGAAGGTTAGTAGGTTAAATTACATTTCTTTTGCGTATGTTTCACTTTTGAAGTTAATTTTATTATATGTAAATTGTAGAAATCAAAAATATTATATCTAAAGTTGGGGTAATTTAATACCCACAATGTTAGTTCTAAAATTTCTTAAAAAGAAAATACTTTAATTGTATGTCGAAGATGAATGTGAATCATCTATAATATGAGGCAAAATAACAGGCGGCGGCATTATTAAATGGGGTACAGGCTGATGACTGGAGTAGTTAAGCGGTACTGTCGCTAGCGGTGCTGATGGTTCTGAGGGGAAGTTTAACTCCTGAGCCATAGGCATGTCCCGATCGATTACGTCCCTGGCTAATAATGTGTTTGTCTCTTGATATTCCAAACCGGCTTCAGGTTTCGCACCCAAAAGTAGATTGCCTTTCTGCACACCCATGTATTGAGTTGCTTTTGCATTTAGTGGTAATTGACCACAAGTATCCGCATGCACTTTTCGGTGTGCCTGAAGATTTGAAATGCATGTAAATCGTTTACCACATCCATTGCACAAGAATCGCTTAATTCCCGTATGCACCGTCATATGCGTAAGTAAACTTTCACGATAGGGGTATTCTTTGGGACAAAGCTGTAAAGAAAATGTTTTTGTAAATCCCTTTGCAAGGACGTTGTTTGGTTTAATAACTTACATGACATTTAAATGGTTTGAAATCAGTGTGACGCGTTTTTATATGCGACTTGTATTGGGCTTTCACTTTGAACGTTTTTCCGCACTTATCGCATTGGTATGGTGTTTCATCTTTGTGCAGCAGTAAGTGCGTCTTCAGTATTCCTGCAGTTGTAAGGTGCTTTCCACAGACAGTGCATGGATAGAGAGGCACACGACCACAGTCAGATCGTACATGATCGGTGAGAGAAGTTCGTCCAGCAAACTTTTTGCCACATTTATCACAAACCAAATTTCTTTGAAGATTACGTGGTTCTTTTTTAGAATGATGATGATTCTTTTTGTGATTTTTTAGACTATCGTGACCAGTCATAAACTTATCGCACTCCTCGCAATAAAGAAGGTCCTTGTGTTCTTTATGTGCATGTGCAGTAGCTTCGTCTTTACTAGCGAAGTAAATACTGCAATAGCATGGACACTTGAAGGTTAAATTACCGTCTCTTCCATGCAAGTTGATATGAGCTATTAAACGTTTTTCCATCAAATAAATTTTATCGCAAATAGGGCACTTAAACACTTCTCCTTCAAGATCGTTAGATACGTTTTCTTCCTTAAATATTTCCTTAATTTTTTCTTCGTCTAAAATATGATCCAATCGTAAATGTTTTTCATATGGTTTGCGCATGTGGTATATTTTAATGCAGTAAGGGCATTTCCAAGATTTTTCTTCCTTTTTAAGCATCTTCAGCCGCTGTTTAAGCTCTATTTGTGAGATTTTTGCAACTCGTTTTGGCCCATTGGACGGTGATGTTCTTTCTTCACCTCGTTTCCGGTATTTACGTTTGGGTTTTTCAATTTGCTCTTTTTTTAGATTATCTAAATCTTTTTGTTGTTGCTTCTTTAAATGTTTCGTTGTGATACTTTGTGCTTTGGCATTTCGTGCAACTTTAACACTTAGTTCATCTTTCAGCTTTGGGTAACGTAATGTGATATCTTCTAGTAATATTTTACACTCGGTAAGATCACTGTCCGAAACATCTTTAACTGCCAATACGTCTTCTTCTAATGTGGCTGCAGTTTCCTCAACTTTAAGAAGAACTACTTCAGATTCTTCGAGTATGTTCACATTGTTTTCGAACTTGACACTTTCAAATGGCTTCGCGGGGGAATTAGAATTACAATTGTTGAAACTTCTAACCTCATCATCATCATTTTCTTTAAGGAGTACATCAAGAATTTTGTCTTTTTCATTGAATATGCTGGCGTCTTCCTCTTTTAAATCGCATGCAGGCTCCATATATTGATTGGAATCAGTGTATTCAAAATTTTCGGTCTGCAATTCGTCCAGTTCTTGTTTAACTGGGGCTGGTGAGATGAAATCTTTTTCAACTTCACTATCACTGTCAGCTGGGTCAAAGTCAGGGTAATCCTCTTCAGAATCAGTCCAACTTTCTGATTTTTCTTTTTTCAGTTCTGGAGCAGTGCTGGTTTGTCGAGTTTGACGCTTGTTGGCCAATGGTTCTTCATCACTATCGGATTCAATAGTCCCGTATTTAAGATTTTCTATGAATTCACTTTCTTCAGATGATTCCAAATCATCTTTTCGTTTCCGTCCCCGTTTTCCTTTATTTCCTGGCCGTTTTCGAGTTGGTTTTGCTAATGATTGGTCTTTATTGCTTTCTTTTTTTGAAATCTTCTTAATGGCTTTGTCTTTTTGGAGGTCATCTGGCTTAATGATTTTGTTAAGATTGCTCACTTTTATTTCAGATGTAGGATTAAGTGTCGGCGGAACTGAAATTTGAAAATGCTAAATTAGAAAATATAAAAAACAAAAAACAATTTTAATGATTTACTTCGTGAACGATGCATTCGCACACGATTTTTGGGCGGGTCATATTCTGGTAGACCACAAGTATCTGGCCGGGTTCGTCGGTGCTTTATTAGATTGGAGTAGCATGAAAAGCGTGACTGGCAACATCTACACTCGACTAAGCGTATGCCTGTGTGTATTGAGGAATGTGTTACAATACTTTCGCGATGAGCAAAACATTTGCCGCAAACCTAAATTTGCAAGAAAGGAATAGGTCAAGATACTCAAAAAATAATAAAAAATACTTACGTCGCACTTATATGGTTTTTCGCCTGTGTGTGAGCGTTCATGTTCGATTAGACGTCCCTTTTGCAAAAAATTTTTGCCGCAATAACTACAGCAAAATTTTCGTTCGCCACTATGCGTTTCCTTGTGTTGTTTAAGATTGTACTTAGTCACAAATGACATAGAGCACAGATCACATTTAAATGGTTTCATTGTACCACATTGTGTCTCCATATGCCGTTTGTAAGGCTCCAAAGTCTTGTATTCCGCTCCGCATTTGTCACAAATAAACAGCTCACGATCAATACCATTGTGCACCACCCGAATATGCTCACGGTAATCGCCTTCGTTGCTGAATGTAACGTTATCTTTACATATTCGACAAGCAATCGTGGTATGAATTTCGACCAAGTGGCGTTTAAGTTCCTCTTCCGAACAGTATTTAGCTTCGCAATAGCGGCATAGAAAACCTCCAGGAGGCTCATGTTTCTTTAAATGTTTCACGTAGCCATTTAGCGACACCAGAGCTTTATTGCATACGGGACAATGCAGTTTTGGAACTCCATCTGTAGTAATTTGCACCAACATTGAGGATGTCGTGATTTGTTCATCATTTGCTGTTGAGGGTACTGCTTGGGCTGATAAAGTAAAAAAAACACAATTTTATGTTTTTGTTCATCTTGATATGCAGTATATATAACATAAATATAATGAAAGCCGGTTGATTCCTAGTTGCATTTTTTTTATTCCTAATATTTGTCTTTTAAAACTAGCAGACAAATCTGAGACTGAAGTGAAAACTAACCCATGATTGGTTGATATGATCAAATTAGACATCAATTATTTGCCATTACTAGGATTTCATCCATATTTTTTTAGAACATTTTTATTTTTAGAGTTTATGCACTTGGCACCAAAAAATTAATTTTATTAAAACTTCAAAATTGTTATTTAAACAATAACAAAACGTAAACAAACACTGTAAAAAAAATCAGCAATCAATCTTTACACTCAAAAAATTGACACGACGTCCAAACATGGTTTCAAGATGGCCTTTTCTTCTTCTTTCCAGTCATTCGCATTATGAAGTGGCATTCACTGTAACAGAAGAAATAAGAAGGCAACCCAGATTCAAAAAAAAAAACATCGATGCATATTAAATTGATTGCAATTTTACTAGAAAATAGATAAATTTAACTGTAAACTAAATTGTATTTATTTAAATCTTCAAATATTATTCGGATTTCTTGCTTTAAAACTTTCAGAGCTGCAATTAACCGATAGGATTTGAGGGCAAAACTCATATTCTTAAGAAATTCTTTGCAAATAAGCAATGTTTGCTATTAAGGAGTTACTTTTACATTAATTTCAATAAATCGATATTGACACTAAACCGATTGCATTAAAGGGTTATAACTTTAAATATACAATGGTGAAACAAATTTCAATAATACTAACATAATAATAAAACTCACAGTAGTAAATATTGAAACTAAAATTTAATTCTTTAAAATGAAAATATCTGAAATTATGTACATATATGTACATACATATTTACATAAACATTAAAGGAAATAATTTGTTGAAATATATCTAACTTAAAATGAATTATTAAACCTGAGACAATACTAAAAAATTTTTAACAAGATTTTTTTATTTAAAAAGTAATTATCGTTTATGAAAATATATACTTCATCATTTGAATCCTAATATTCATTCCAATGAAGTTTGTAAGAAAAATCAAATTTGCTTAAGTAAATGTACATAGTACACATGCACATATGTGTGTTCATACATAAATAAATTTAATCTGCTAAATAAAACATTAATTATGTATAAAATTCAAGAACCAATTTGATTTCAAATAAAAAAAAACAAAAACGGTAATGAAGAAAAAACATACAAACTTAATTTATCTAATATAAAGAATAATTTTTATATTTATAATTAATTTATGAAGCTTTTGTCTTCATATTTTTGAACTGTGTCAATAATTTTTTCGTTTACGACTTCCTTAACAGTAATTGACCACAGGAAGTCGTAGTGATTCCAGTCTTCATAAGGCATGCGATGGAGTTTAGAACAAGGTAACAATGTTTTTAGGTGCTCCACGTCTTCAAATGCGGACATGTAGTCATTTTGGCTGTAGTAGAGATTAACACAGCTGCTTATATTTGTTAAATTGTATGAAGGGGGTGTTGATTGCTGGTAAATTTCAAAATTTAGTTTGGCCCCATGGTCGTACTGACGAAATTCTCCTGAAGTGTAAAGTTGAAGATAGTGAATAATTTGTGTTGTAGACGCACCAGCTGGATGAGTCTCACACACATCCGTCAGTATTGCCTAAATAAATTAACCGATTTATAGTTTTGACTGGAATCATTATAAAACCACACTTACATGATTTAAATGGCGTGTACCCCAACCACCAATAAAGCCTAATAGACCCCAGCAAAGGAATTTAAAAATTGACTTTTCCGAGCATATGTATTCGCAAAATAATTTTTGCACACTTGTAAATGGTAAAAGTTCCATGCTACCCAGAATCCAACTCAGAAAGGACGGTGAGCCTAGAAATATGCTCCCTAGTTTGGATAACATAAACGAATGGTTCCGCATGAAAGCAATCGGTGCTAATAAGTGCACTGACCGCACTTTTTCGTTGTACCAAGGCAGTGTGGACATAAGAACAAAAAACGTTGTAGTGCCCTGAGAATGAGCGACAAAGTGCAGGGATGTTGAATTTGATTCAACTAAAGCATAATCCAGCATTGCCGCTAAATCGAAGACACCAAGCTCATGCCAACTGAAATTCCAAAAGTCCGACTGGTCTGGATGTATTTTCTTATGCTGTCGAGAATATGTGTTGCCACGTGAATTACCGAGCCAAACATCATAACCATGATCCGCAAACATATAAGCTAGCGACGCCTCCGGTCCACATAAAATCCAATCGTCAGATGCACAAAGTATACCGTGCTGTAGAAAAGCGACGGGCTTGGCTGTGATGCTGCTTTGATGTAGTTTTGGCGAATTAGGTATTCTATATATAGTAAGAATGTAATCGTCTTGGGTATGCACTGTGTGCTCTTCGACGGGATAATTGTGTTTTGTGATTATCGATGCCTAATGAAAAATGAAATCATTGCAATAGTCAACTTCTTATTATATGCTAAGATGAATTTGTTTTAAAAATTTAAATTTATTATTTCTATTAGTCTTTATTTATTTATTACGTTACTATACAATACTAACTCCTAGAAGCAATCTTTTGAGTTTGTTGAAATACCAAAAGTCGCACAGTATGAAATCAGGCAAATACGTTGGTTTTGGAATGATATGAGTTTAGTTTTTACTAAAAAACTACGCTTTGTTCGTAAAAAATTAAGTGTTTTTGGAACTAACTTAAATCAGACACAAAACATATTTTAACATAATTTCTTTTACTTTATTTTATTATTTTCTTGCTTTTGTGAGACATTATCTTTTAGCATGAATTATTAGGACAGTTAACGGTCCAGTATACAGTCGTCTCCCGACTATCCGAAATTGTACGGGAACAGCGTTTTTTACGAATTAGAGGGGTTTTCGAATTATTGAGATTTCAATTTAACGAGGTTCCAAAAAGAAAAATACGAAAAAACGAGGCTTTTACATTTCAGATGATTTTCAGAAATTATTTTGTGAAATATAGTTAGGAAGAACAATGAGTCGACAGAAAGTTGTCTACGGAAGTTAATAGTAGTTAAACAGAAAACTTTTTTTTTGTTTAAAGTTTTGCATTATGAATTATAAAAAATTTAAAAATGAATTACGATTTATAAGACGTTATAAAAAAAATTAGCTATATTTACTTTGAAAAATGTTTATTTCATTTTATAAATGAGTTTCGCGTTCGACATAATACATTTATTCCAATCCTCGAAACAGTCGGAAAAATCAAAAAAGAAAAGCAATGTTTACAAAAATACATTTAACTCTTCAAGACACTGACAAGAATTCACCTTAATTCTTTTATTACAGTTGTAAATATACATACTTGTAAATAAAGTATTAGTACAAAATCGAAAATGTAAATAAATGTTTGCATTTTTATTATTTGCTGTTATTTACTTTTATTTAACAGCACCACCACGGGACAATATTATAATTTTTGATTAATTTTATCTTTTGCTTAACCTGTAATATTTTTTTCCTCATTTTTCTGGCTAACTTGAAATCAATTATCATTCAAAGTAAAACGTCCTTGTAAAATTACGCCAGATTCATTGAATAAATCAAAAACCAAATGTATACAATTACATTTGTATGCAATATAATTTTCAAATGATGGTAACTGATTACTGTTATGCAAAAAATGCATTTAAGCGGTTTGCACATAAGGTATCCATTTTCTATGAAAATTTAAATAAATACGAAAACGTATGCCGAAAATGGTCCGCAGGTCCGCACTTAAGCGATATCTTCTGTACATACATAATTAATTTATTATTATATTGTATCTTATACAAAAATCAACTAAAGTCAATAGAAAAATAAATAATATTTATTATAACATAGTGCATTTTTTTTATATCTAAATATAGTTTTATAATGAACATTATAACAATTTCATTATTATGGATAAATCTACGATTTTGGTTGAACTTACCGTTATTTTGTTTGAATCTGTATATTTCAATTGATAAGTGAAAATCAACCAAATAAGCCAGAATCGGTTATTTAAAAGCTCTGCAACAAAGTTCACCTGTCCGTCTAAAATTTTGCACATAATTTTTTTATCTTACTAAGTATTATGTGATAATTTGGTCTTCTCTGCAACAGACGTGGTGAAAATGTTTTATTGTATAATATTTGAGCAAATTTTTGATTTTCTTATTTAAAATTTTAGCAAAGCAACTTCATCAAAATCAAAAATAGAATTACTACCAATCAGCTTTTTTACTTAAGTTGTGGTCTAGTCTTGATAAAAGAAAGTTTTTTGAAAAGTTTTAATGTGAATATGGTAAATGCAATCACATTTCCATAAATGGTACATGATAAAGTAACATTTGAAGAATCTTGTGTAAAATTTTCATTGGAAAATATAAAGAATTACGTCAATTTCAACCAATCTACGCAGACGCCTCAGTGCACACGACAACTCAACATTGAATTCAAAAACCCAAAGTTTTTAATTAGACAATAAGTTTCTCTAAGTAGTGACAGTTTTTTTCTACTTAATTTTTTGTAGCACTCCGAAGTGAAAATACAGTTTTCCGATAATAATAATAATAATTAAATAAAAAAATTAAAACGACGTCACTACGTTGCAAATAGTCTATAAAAATAGTGTACCAAATTTCAGAGCGATCGGTGAAGTAGATATGAGATCTCGTGCGCACCGGCTTTGGAAACATTGTTTCAAGAAAAACCGGTTTTAAGTTTTTTATAGTATAAAATCACACCATAATTTTTTATAGTATCGCACAGTTATAATGCCATATCATTAGTTTTGTTCCGATTTAATTGAAATTTTGACGCAATATATTTGATTGTACAATAGTTAATTTTATGAAACACTAACTATGGCTTAATTATAACTAACATGACTTGTCGTTGTAGCTATGTTTTTGTTTACAAGTTCATATCTGAATAGAATAAAATTTGTAACCGCTATATGTGTATGTACATATTATGTATATACATATGTATGAATATTCGATTTTGCATACTCAAACGAGTATAAGACATAGTAATGCTTGCGGTCTTAAAGTTGATAATTATACATTTCTAACAAATTTGTTTCATTGCGAAATTGCGTTTTAAGTTGATCGTTTGGGTGCACGCAAGAATCTCTTAATAATTATCAGATCTGAATATCGTAAATATTCTTAACGGTGTATGTTTGATTTAAGTGAACTTGAAATTAAGTTGACCTGTTGAAACTTTCCATTTTAAAACGTCTTAAGTTATCGATTTCCATAAACTTTGAGTATCGCAGTGTAAACTTTTGTTATTTTAACTGATAAGTATGAACGGAATCTTGAGTGCATATTTTATGATTTTCTCTATTTTTTCACATTTCTGTTAAATTCTTCAAAAGTTGTAAAAAAAAAAAGGGAATTTGCTTGCATTAAAAAAATATAATAAAATTATTGTATGCCGAATTGCAAAAAGCGAATATTTAAGTTGTGTTTTTGCGCAAATTGCTGAACTGAAACTAGCTCTGATTAAACAGGCGAAGAGGTGGTGAAGCTTTTCAAATGCGAAAATTCGCATTTATTTACTTGATGAAGCTTTTGATTTCATCGTCGACTGTTCGTATTTTTTACGATCGCAATCGATCTTAGTGCTGAGTATGAGAGAATCGATGATTGATGTAAAAATTTATAAAGACTCTTCGTCCGGATGAGAGAAAGAAAGAGGTAAAATGAAGCAAAATAAAACGAAGTACGATAGAAATGATGGAACGTACATGTATATTTACCTAAAAATATATATTTTTTTTTTTCATTTGAGTTTTACTACAAATTGACCGTAAAAAAAAAAACATTTGAATAAAAACAAATTGCACAAAGTTGACAAAATTTTTGGTACGCTTAAAAATATGAACTTGCTTGCTTGAGTCATCCCTACGGGGCTTAAGCAGTGTTGCCAATTTAACTTGGGAATTTTGACACGTTTAGAGTTATTTCCAAATATCATACAGAATTTTTATATGGAGCATCATCTACAGGTCAGGTTAACGAATAGATTATTACGAATCAAAGGATCGCAACTTTGAAATCCAATCATTACTTAAATTTATAAAAAGAAATGCATACACAGTGTTCGCTACCTGATATTTTTCGCTTTAGATACCCTACTTTGATAAGTACATTTACTTATCAAATATAACTCTTTTACTGTAAATAAAATATAAAGAGCAAAACATTGTTCCAGTCGTAGCGTAGAATTTCACTTTCTGACCTTAAATTAAGCTAATTGAAATATATGATAAACTTTGGTCTTGTTGATGTTATTGCTAAATTTAATTAAGAAAATATTGTTTTGATTCGAATTATATTTACGATTTGAAACTTATACTTTTTCATTTAACACCATATAAATGTTTATCACAAAACGGAACTTTTAAAATTAAAGCTTTGCGTTTTTCTTCACTTAAAAATGCTGCAAATGCAATGGCTAAAGATTAAAATACTTAGTAAAAATGTAGTCTCAAAAACAAAAAAAAAAAAAAAGAAAGTAAAAAATCATTCTTTACAACGGCATATGCCAGCATCCATACTGTAACTATGAGAACCTATAGCTAAATCAAATATAGAAATATTCAAACGATAACAAATTATAATGCTAAGAAAAATCGCATCCCTGATACAACCAAAATAATGACATTCATAGAGATCTTCAAATGTGTAAGAAAATAAATGAGACGACTCGGCTCAAGGTACAACGAAAAGCTCAACCAGCATATAAACAACTTAGCCATTAATCCACTTGATAACTCAAAAACAGCGACGCGTCGCGCGAGATTGTACCCGGTAGTATAGCCTAATCGCAGACGGTAGACACGTAATTCAATAATAGGTTAAAAATAGAATAAGAAACCCAAACAGTGTTCATGTTCAATAAATTTGATTGCAGTTTTGAAACCAAACTAATGGCAAATAAAAAACAGAACGAAAAATTTTATAGATCATTTAAATACTCTATGAACTGTTCTGGTCACTGATAATAATGTGAAACTGAAGTAGCTTCTTTTTCCTTTACTGGGTGCTCAGAAAAACCGCTCCCAATTATATCGTCTCTAGCGCTGGTAAAGAGTATCGCAGCTACTCGCCAGAGCAAAGATCATATTGCAGCTTGATGACTCAAATAAAGGAATACACTTTAAATAAATAAAAATTTCTGTGCAAAATTAAAAGAAAAACCTTTATTTTACAAAGTAGGAATTGGACGTCCTTTTATCAGAGCCATGACTAAATGAAGAAGCTCTTTAAAAATTGTAATAATACAAACATATACATATATGTATGTGCATTTTAATGGGAAACACAACATTTTTGTACTTTTTATATTTAAATTTGTATACATTTGTATACATGTGAGTCTTATCTCTTGGTGTTTTGTTTTTGCTTTTGTGTCATATGAATAACTCTTATGAATGTGTGTGCATATACATACAAACAATTTTCAACGTATGTATGTTTATACAGGCAAATGCATGCAATACACATGAGTATAAAAGTCCGTCTGCGCATGGCTTCAAATTATGATTTTGCACAAGTGCATTCGTGTCCTTGAGTGCTAGATGGATGACATTCACAAGCGTCACTGCAATTAATAATGCCAACAAGACAAAGAGCAACCCAACAAGAAAGCAAAACAATAAAACACAACACGCCACCGCATACCTGGAGTGATTGCAGCTGATCTGTACGTAGAGATTAAATTAGATATGTGGCTTACTTTGTCGTTTAATCAATTTGGTTTGAATCAAACTAATAAGTAGAACTCTTAACAGTATCTCACGTGTCTGAATATGAGCTCGTAGCTTATATTATGCTAGTGGCATTCGCTGGCTCAGCATTGATTTTCACTTGACATCGTCAGCTATGCCACAATAACAACTGTTATTTTTAAACTTTTTATTCTTGCTTTGTGACAGTATAAAAATCTTTCTTTGTATAAGTAAGATTATTTCTTACGTATTTTTTTTTCTCTTTTTTTTTTTTTTTGCTTGTGTATAATTCTGATTTTGTGTTGTTGCTTACACACATCCTTTTATATTTGTGCTTTTTTAACTTTGCAAATGCGCATAAATGTCCTTTTACTTTTGCGACATTATGCTACTTTTACAGCAGACACCCGCCTACATCCTCCTGCATCATGCATCACAAATTATTTACGTACGTAGCCACTTGAACTTGTGTGTGCGCCAGTTTATACACATATACAAGAAAATGTGCCTACATACATCCTTTTTTTCGGTTTGTATGTATTGCATATGTTTGCATGTTAATGCCCTACTTCTCGGCTTGTGAATATTGCTTTGCTCTTAAAGTAGCAGTGTAAAATGTTTTGCATTTTCGTGCGAAAATAGTCCTTGCTAGCAAGTGGAAGCCTAGATTAAAAAAAAAAAATGATAAAATTATATCGAAGTCAACAACAGTATTTCGATTAAAGAACTAATCAAATATTGTTTCTGAAATGCGAAAAAAACGTAACGCATACGAAATAATTCGGTTGATTCATAATTTGCCGCGCACATGGCATTCTTTCGAATGTACAATTGCAAAAGCGTACGTTCATCGTTATAATACACACACAAGCTCATAATTATTTTAGATTGTTGGTGACGTTTGTATGCATGGAATCGGATACAGTAAGCCCTGTCAAGTTGATCACTTTTCAAAGAAACCAAATTATTTCTATACAATGTTACATATGTCTACCTGTACAAGTTGGACAAAAAATCTCAAATGGAGAAGGGCCAACTTGGGCAGGCCTTACTGTATTTCTAACTAATTTTTATTATTTTGGCTTTATTTTGGTCACATTGGCGAGTTTATAAATTCGAGATTGTAATATGAAGTTTAGTTTTCATTTTGCTTTGAAAAATTAAAAGCCAATATATGATTTGATTGTTTAATAACCAATTTTAATTAGTATAGATTGCATTGTTTTTGTCTGCATCTTAAAGCTTCCAAATACCAAGTAATAACCGGGATAACTACGTGATGTGTTGTATTTTACCACCCACTATATACCACACGATGCCTTAGGTCCGCGTCACCTTGTTATTTTGCGTATACGCTCAATGTGACTCACTCTCTTAGCTTTTGCTCTCTTACTTGAGCATTTGAGAGTTTCCATAACTGGAAATTTAGCACTAAAGGCGTTTTATCTTGGTTCATATATAAAGACATGAAGTGTATATTCGCTTTGGTTTTATTAGAATTGTCTTGAGTGAATTCACAAAAAATCGACTTTAATATATTCGTTTTAAGTTCTAATATATCTCTTAGATAGATTTCGAAAATAAGACACTGAGTTCCAATGAGTTAACAGAAATGTCATTCCAAAGTTTTGGTTGCACATTTTTATAGCGAAAGCTTTACTTCATATAATTCCTTCTAGTTGCCAAAAAGCACTGAGTTGCTTTTCTGGCAAATCGTTTTCGTTAGTTGCGGTGACAACGTCCTCGCAGGATATCACTGTGGACGGCATGAAAACTTTTGCTAAATAGTTTTTTCTGCAGAATTTTTACACTTAAAACCCAAAAAAAAAAAAAAAGAAAAAATGTTAAAGATTTCACAAATTTGAGAAATTGTGGCCATTACGGTGCAAAGTAAGCAATGAAAATATGTTAATTTCAATTACATTCTATCATAAAAGTGTGGTTCAAGTGAATCTTGTTTTCAGATTAAGTTTAGTTAAAAATAATGAAAAGCCAATTTTACATAATCAAACGATAATGCAAAAACACACTCTGGCCGTGTGAGAGTGAGTGAAAGTGTGTGTGTGAAAAGTAAAACAAAAACTATTCATTTGAAAAGAGGTCGTGCTGCACAGTTAGATGAAATTGTTGGAGAGGACGAGGATATTATAATTATATATAAAAAAATTTGATTGCTTTTATAGTTATCTTTGGCTTTGTTTGTAGTTGAAAACAATAACAATTTTAATCAAATGTACTAAACTAATAATTCAGGAGTAACCCTCATTATCTGAATAATCACAATACGAAGCGTGTATTAATGTTTTAAAATTGACTAAATCTTTTTTTTTTTTTGAAAGGATTTGTGAAAAAGTGCGGCCAGTTCGTGGGCGAAACTTTTGATAGTAAAGTAAGGTATGAACACAGGCGCATACTTAGAGTACGTAATAACGTAACACACAGTTCACTCAGTCACACGCAAAGACGCTTAAACTCATAAAAAAAGTGTAACGCAGATTTGCACACTTACACATTCACCTCAGTAAGGAATAAAGTCGAAACGAAAGCTTAAAATGTGCAAAAGAAACAAAAGCGAAACGCCAGAGTGGAAGTGGAGAAAAAAGTCCAAGGAAACAAAGCAGAAATTCACTCCATCAAAGATAAGCCACAGCGATAAGCACTTATATGCATACGGCGTAAGCACAATACGAATATCAGTGTCAAAACGAGAGCAGAGTGAATGCCTTAACTCCCGAGTCAAAATGTGTCCACACTGAATTTGGTCACAAAAGATGGTTTTCTTGTTGAGGTTTAATAATTATACAATACTCCTTAAGATATTTAAATCACACGTTTTGAATACTCGCTGTTTTATGAAATAAACATTTTATTTGCTTTATTTACAGCTGGTCTTTGCTTTGAAATCAAATTACGTGTGAAAATGTAAACAAAAGCAACGCATGCGCGCGCTCATGTTCTCAGCCTTTCATACGCCTCGTTTTCTTCTCAGTCTGGTTCTCACACATACACACACAAACATAAAAAGAACTAGGAAACTAATATAAAAAAGAATCATTCAATTTAAAAGAACATTTTCCAGTGCTCAATTTTCCAATGAAAGCGTCGTGTTGTGGTATGCTATAAAATATATTTAATCTATTTTTTGGCACGCGAAGTAGCACGAAAAATTCCTGCAGCGACACAACGATTTGAGTAAGCGGGCAGTGCGAATGGTGCTTGCAAAATATCGCATCAAAGTTCGTTTAGGCAAAATTTTCCATTAGCTGAAAAGCAGTGGAAATTTTCAATTCAAGTTTCATTTTGATGGAATGTATAAGAACAACCGTGACCAATTCTATAATATATTCATTTAAATGTTCCTACGTGTCCATAGGAACAGTGTGCAAAAATCTGAACAAATGCAAAAGAAATTGGCTGAAGCGGGGACGCGAACTAAAGCAGGCACAGATTCTGCTGAGCGTAATCGTAACACACTCGTAAAGACAATAAATGCGCCCCCTTAAATTATTCCTTTAATAATAATCGAAAAATTTTTCGTAAGATGGTCAACTTCGCGTCGAGAATGCGGTCATTCTATTATCTATGTAATCTCTGTGAGTGTTTTCGTAAAACACATACTAATTCTTGGCGCTTTTGAAACGTAAACCGTACGAATATATTCAAACATAAATGCCTCAATTCAAACAAGAATAAACTTAAAAGTGTAATAATAAAAATTGAAAAAAAGCATACCGAAATTCACAAATAAGTATAAACAAATTTAAATTTGGCAAATGCTTTTTTTGTATAATTAAATGCAAACTAATGGATATAAGCATTTAAAATATATATGTATATAAAAATATATATATTTATATATTCATATAAATAATTTATATATCTTCATATATATATATATTTTACATGTTTCATTAAATATTTTTCTTTAATTACAATACTCTAAACTAAAAATCTTGTTTTAAATTAAAGCACAAGAATCACGGGAGTTTGTTTTCTTTTGCAATAGTTTTTTGATTATTTATTGATAATGATTTTGAAATAATAATATATATGTGGAAAATATATTTCAACGTACAACGAGTAAAACGGTTTAATGAGAGAATACAAAATAAAACAAAAAATGTAAAATGCATGCAGAAAATATTTAAATAAAAAAAAAAAAAAATAAATAACCTAGTGAGAGACGCAAAACAGCGAATACTATATCTTGGGTCCAATGTCGGAGAAAACATGCAACGACGATCACCAAATAAAACAACAAGAGCTACACTACACAAATAACAGCAAATTCGACAGCGGTTCTTGGAGTAATAATGCGTTTTCAATGCCAAGATCAATTAAACACTGCAATGGAACGTTTAGCGAAACAGCTAAAAGGGAAATCGATTGGATAACAGCAAAGAATGCAGCAGCTTGGATTACCGAAAAACTGGCAAAGAGAAGAAAGTCAGCTAATAACAATTCTAAAATTCCAATTAAAACAGCAACATCGAAAAACTCTAACACAAACATCAACACGAATCGAGCAGCCGGAATGTTGCCCACTTCAATCACAACCATGAATTGTCATAGCACAGACATCGACTCAACCGCAACACCAACTTTGTTACCAATAGCTAAAATAGCAACTTTGACTTTGTCATCTGAATCAGAATCGGGATCGAGATCGGGATTGGATCCCAAATACATTGTTTCTAATAAGACGATAGATTATAACAGCCGACGTCGACGTGGTCGTCTAAGGTTCTTCGTAACATTTTGCCAAATTGTGCCAGCAGCGAATTATGTTGCTACGCGTTTGTTATCGTTGTTGTTATCGTTTTTAGTAGAATATGTAAATATTAAAAAGTTATTAGTTTTATTCACAACAACTGCAACAATAAGACCTGCAAGAAAACTCCAAAAAACCCTGGGAACTGACAACAATCGATATAATGAAAAGTGTATATTTTTCAATGATAAGCCTGTAAACAGCAACGATTACACAAAGCTGCAAGGAGATAAGCTTCAACATCGCAGTGCACAATACAAAATCTGCAGCATGCCAATCGCATATGCCTTTATATTCAGCCTTTCGTTGCTCCTTCAATGCAGCAGCAATGCAATTGTCTCTGCCGCCAAGCCAAAGTCAGCAACACAAATACAGCAGCAGCATAAGCATCATCAAGAAACCCAGTTTAACAGATACAATAATGATGTGGTTGCTGACGATGGTGCTGCCGGTGGTGGTGTGCCACAGACATACCAAGTCGTTTCGTCACAAACATCGAATGAAGATGCTGAATTCCTATTTCCCATACAATCGGAGGAACAAACTTTCGGCGAAGAGATACTTGATGAAAATGCAGAAAGAGCGGATGATGACGTATCAAAGCTAAAATATGATAATGGTAAGTTGAATAAGAAAAGCTTAATCCACATTGTGTAAATGCTATCCATTTATTTTAACCGAATTTCCCATTTTTTTTAATGTCACCATTAAAGATTTTCATAGTCATACGACCCAGAAGAAATTAAGCTACCTATGAAGTTTTGGTGTGAATTAAGTTATATTTTGATGCAAAGTAAATTTAAAAAGAAAATGTTTTTAATTCACTTCATAAGCATATTTCGTATGAACGGCTATTTTATTCTTCGACTTACTTTTAGGAGCAAAGTAAAATTGCTAATAATTACAAGCTTACGACTTGATTCGTCAGTTTTTCTATGTTATACAACATCATCAGAGATTTCATATTTATTTTTTGTTATTGTTACACATGGAAAAAAGCATGAGCCAATCAGGCATAAAATATTATATTAAATAATAACTTAACTAATCGCTTGGACAAAAAAAATTCTCATTTTTTGCTTAACAATTATTTCATTCATATAATAAGGAAATGAACCTGCCCATTTTTGTAAAGAAATTTAATTTTCCCTGTACTTTTTACATATTAATCAAATCTCATCCATCAGTTTTCAATGATTTTAAAGATATCACGAACTTATTTGTTCTTTTTCCAAGCTATTTTTCTCGATGCGATCCATATATACACTACAAGTCTCGATTATTGTTGACACCGCCCATTTTTACAATGAAATCTATTTCTCCCGGTACCCTTGACTTATGTAACTAATCTCATCTATGTAGATGTATAAATTTTATAGATATAACGAATTTAGATTTTCACTTATCATTGAAACCTACTCAGACGTTCATGCAACAACTCAGCAAAGTTTTATCTCAATCGAATGATTGGTATAGCAACGCATAAGCGGCAAAGATAAACGAAAATACTTCGCTTATTTATTTGTTTTTATTTACATTAAGTGGTTATGAAGTAGTACTAAATATAAGATTATGAAGTTCTTCCAAAAAGAGACTAAGGATTTAGTTTTTTGATATTTGTGTGATATTTTTAAAAAACAAATTTTGCCAGAAGAAACAAATATTTATTTCTGATTTATTGACAAAAAATTTCATTAATATTACATATGCAATAACTCAGTAAAAACAACAGCTTCGTTTTTTATTAGTTGCGGTTATCGAGAAAATACTTTACATATATATGTATAGATATTAGAAAATTTCTATGTTTGCGTACATATAACGATTCATTCTATTTAACCAGAAAATTTTTCTTGCAATCTTTTTCTTTATCTATCTTCGATTTAAATATATACCGATCCGATGGACATTAAATTCTCGTAAGGTGTTGTGTGCACGCCTAGGACGACTTTTATGACATTTTTTCATTGTAGGGGTCATGTTCCCTTCATATAATCGAAAACCTAAATGTATCGTCTGCTGAATTTTGTGATGATGATGATGATGGTTAAGTTTTGAAGATAAATAAAAAGCACCGGGAGAAATAGGATTCTTTAGAAACATTGAGAAAAATGAGAAAAACTAAATTTGTAATATTTAATACTACGTAAAGAACTCCGGTAAAATAATTAATACTCGTAAAAATCTGTGCCTGGAAGTATGCTTTAATTAATTGGCAAAAACTTGAACTTATTTTTACAAAAAAAAAAAAAAAACATTTGTAACATCTGCCTATTTTACTTTAAAATGATCTCTCGTCAAATAGATTATTGCATGCCAATTAGCTGTGTGCTCCGGATGTAAAAAAATTGACTTTGACCAGTCATTTTCAAGTTTTTTCTTGAGCTTCTATTGCTGGTGTGTTTTTCCTTTTGTTTTTTGTGATACAGCCGACCTAATTTGTGCACCGGTTACAACAAAAATCACATTACCATCTGACAGGTATGCCTTTGTATCCATCCAAACTAAATTCCACTACGCATGTTTACAACTTTTAAAAGTGCATCAAAGTTGTTGACGAACGTAGGCACTAGAGAAGATGAAAGCTGTTGGTGATGTGAGGCGGAACCATGAAACATTTTAACTCACACCACACAAGGAAAAAAAAAATCAGTAAATATAGGGACTACAAGGAGGCAGGCCGAAAATGAGGGGAATCCCATAAAAGCTACCAGTGGGATCGGCACAGGGGGACTAGAGACTGGAGTGAGAATTGAATAAGTGAAAAAACGGATGACAAACGTACATGTATACATTTACTCACTCAATCACAAGCACTCATACATCAAAAGGAGCTAGCGAACAAAAGATTTTTTGAACATTAAGTGAACGAACGATGTAAGCTGTGGCACCGATCGAAAATGTCAAATGTGTATGGTTGTGGGTATGACCTTTCCTAAACTTGTACACACGAATATACAAACATGTGTGCGTATTTACAAGCATATGTATGTGTGTTCCCATAGTAAAACATTTTCTACGTGCAAATGTTTGCTAGTATGTACGCGTATTTAGTACACATCACAAACACATTCACAAAATCAAGCGCACGTGCACAGAAGTTAAGTCGAATGGCCTTCATCCTTGTCTAGTTTTTATGTTGTTTCTCTTTCTTTGCTTTTTTATGATTGCCCGCATGTTTCGTTTTTGGTAAACGAATTTTAATCGATAAATCAAAGCGCCGACAACAACAGCCACATTACAACACAAGGACATGGAACTTGCATGTTAAAGCAGAAAACGAATAAAAAAAAAAAAAACGTTTTGCCTTTCGTTCTGGTTTCGTTTTGATTAAGTTTTTGAATTGGCTTTATTTTAAATATAGAACACTGTTCAAACTCTGTAACACATTTTGACAAAATATCTTCGAAACTGTGGGTCAAATTTGTTGGTTGGTTTTTGCGCGAAAGTTACTCTGAATATTGTCGCTCTAAATCAAAGAGAAATAATTTTATTTTTCTGTTCTTTTTTTATACTAACAATAAATGAGCTTAAGATTTTTTCTTTGTTAAATTTTAAATAAACTTAACCTATTTTATTTATTTATAATACATTAAATCAAATCTGCACCTCTTTTATCAGGTTCACATACTCTGGAAGTATTTGTGTCCTTTTTATATACAGAACGAGCGCTCAGTTTTTTTTCTTTTTCACTTAAAATGTTCGTGTGCACGATTTTTGGCACACATTTGCATTTCGAATTAAACTTTTAGTTCGTTTTTTATTTTTTATTTTATTGTTTCTATTGCAGTTGCTTATGGTTTAGTTGATTGTGGATCTAATCGATTTTGGTGTGTGCGGTAGTTGCTCCGTTAGTCACAGGAGAATTTTATATGGTGGTTATGCTAATTTAGATTGATTTGAATTAAAAACAATTACAATTATAGTATGTAGTTGATTTCTTCTGATTAAGTTTGAATGAATAGGTAAAAAAGAGCAATAGGAATCGCATATATATACAAAACACATTTAATATTTGCTATATTGCAACCATCCCCTAGATGGCAGTAACAGCTTTAAAAATAATTATAATAATTTCTTCTGATCCCTACACGGTGTCGACATTTCCAAATTTAAGTTAAAATTCCTGATACATAAACCTTATAAGTGTAGCCAACGCCTTTAGTTCGATTTACAGACATAGTTAATTACAATTCACGGCGATGTAATAACAACATCGTTTCAGGAACGAGCGAGTTATAAAGTGTGATTTACAAGGTAACGGACTTGCGTCATTGGGTATTTTGCATGTGGACAAGCGTGAATGTTTCAGCATACTTGCTGGCAATAAACTGGCGCCAAAAAGAGAAAACTGGCTAATCGCAAACACAAAAAAATCGCGCAACATACAATCTTAGTTTTGTCAAACTTCCGCTGTAGCTGCCATAATGAACTTCCGGCTTTGTACGTGAACCAGTATTTTTGTGCGTTTTTTGTTTAAAAGGTCGCCCGACTTTGATTAATCGACAACGTTTTGGTGTGAGAAGTAGAGTGTTAAGTTGAGTAATGTACATACAGTCTCAAATACTGTCTTTATTAAAGACTCAGCTCGATGCTGAAAGTTCCATTTTTAGTCTTACTTTGGTTTATTGGTAATTCCGTATAAGCACCCTGTTATAAATGTGTAGTTGTTTAAAAAAAATAGATTCCAGGTTCTTTGGCGTTACCAGTAGATTCCTTGAATATTAATTGCACTAAATAAATAAACACTATTAATTCTTTATTTGAAATGTTTACATGAATAAAACACAAACTCCGATTATCAATTGCACTCATGAAACCTTGTCTTCTGGCACTTCTAAACATTGTAAGTAGGAGCCTTTTGACTTAAATATTTGTTGTGGGCACTATGTTGCCGTTCTACTTCCATAAAATTTCCCACGAGAGATCGCAGATCGCCATTTTTTCTTTGATGTTGTACATGCATGTTTTTCTTTTGTGTTGCTTGCACAACTTCCGTTTCCGTTATTGTTGTTTTAGATTCTTTGGCATTGGGTGTGGGGGGTGGGGTGGCTGGCGTAAGCACTTGAGTACGCCACTCGTAAACTGCATCCGACTTTGGGTCCACTTTACAAGCATCTAATCTTAACCGCAGTTTGGCAGTGCTGAAATATATTTCAGTGGGTGCGGTCGATATCGTTGTCATACTTTCGGTTTATTGAAATATTCGCTCTTTTAAATTAATACTGTTCCAATTTGATGTTGATCCGCTGACGTTCAAAACTCAACTGTATGCTTTGCGTAACTAGTTCTGGATGTCGCCAGCAAAAGCGCCAAGCGTATGAATAATCGTGTGTAATTCTGTAGAATTCTGAATTCGTACTTTGTTATTCTTAAGTTATCTGAAACTGCAAACAAATCGCTGGCAAAGCTCTGGCAATGCAAAACACTTTCGCACTCTTGCAAGCCATAAACAAATTTTTAAGCTTATCTGTTTTGTCACAAAATGTGACTACAGTGGTAGCTCGGTTAAGTGAATAATAAATTCCAAGGGTGTTCACAATACTGAATATGTTTACTCAAGGGGTGGAAATGTTTACCATGACTTAAACGTATTTTTCAAAATGATAGCTGTTTGTTTGCATTTATATTTTGTCGTTTACTAAATTTTTTTGGTTTACTTGTTTCTTGAATGAGTTGTTAAAGCCAATTTCAAAATTATATCTATTGTGCTTAGATTATAAAAAAAGGCGTTTATTTTAAATGAACAAAATTAAGATTTTTCGTTTGTTGCTTAGGATATAAAATAATGTTTTGAATAAAGTTTTATTGTAAATTCCGAAGAACTCTTATATACTCCCGGCAATTATTTTTTTACTCAGAACCAATTTAATGACAAAAATTTGTACCTCGGTTTTTAGAAACATGAATATTCATATATACTCACAACATTTTCTATCTATATCTATATATTTTTATAGTAATAAAATTATAGCTTATACTCTGGTTCAGGTTATAGCATGGCGTTTTTTCCAGAACATTATAAAGTTTCTCCGATATTGAGGGATAACTGTTTATTCTAATTAGGAAATTAAAATGAGTTGCTTATTGGGCAAAGAAATAAGCATTTGCTTAATTTCTTTCACGCGTTTAACGGGATTGACAAACGAAGATACAATACAAAAAAAGCGGAACAAGCGAGTATATGAATACATGTATATTATATATATATACTATAATATATATATTGTCATAATTAATCATTCGTATTCATTTATACGATTTGTTCGCCTTTTTGCTTTTTTAATCAGTGATAAAGCTGTTAACTTTTTTAAATTTTAACACTTTTTACGACTGATCATCCTTTAAAAGTAGCCAAGGTAAAAATTCTGTCTTGATTCTTATGTTCTTATGTTATGTTCGCATCATAGAATGTTCACTCTTTCGAGTGTGCACTGTATTTGCAAAAAGGAGAGCGAGATTTTGCTGTAGATTTCCATATGTAAGTTCGCCCACAACACGAAAGATAAATTATAAAGCGTTGTTAACATTTTGAGCACACCGCTTTGGTTAAACAAAAGAGAACAAATTCATCGCCAATCACGCAGCTGAAAAAAATTAGCATAAAACAGTTTTGAAATGAATCATATAAATTTTATTGCATTAAATTATTTTTTCAAAGTGATTGTTATTCGATAAACGTCAGCAAAAACAGAAACATTGCCAACACCAACACCAAAACAAATGAGTCATTTGTAGTTGCAAGTTGCATTTACCAGGGCCGCCACATGCGAATCTCGGCGACAAAGTACAAAAGCTTAAATTAAGCTTTACTGTAGAGTTGATTGTCTTGCAGTTAGTACTTTTTTACTCGTTTCGTTCAACTTTATACTACAATTTTATTTACATACATATTTGACTTTATCGCGCTTCTTAAAAACACAAACATTTATTGGATAAACTCCAAGTGTTATAGTCATACTCGTATTCATAAGTATGTATGTACATATACGTAGTTAAGTAATAAGATCATTTGTATGTAAACAAATATGGTTTTCTATTTATTTCTATTCCAAAATAAATTAACATAAAAATTATATAAAATTTGGTACTGTAGCTGCAGCGTTTGTTCATTGGGATTTGGGTTTGGCTGCTTTTAATGAGTCCCCAAATGTTGCAAAAGTTAAATATACATTTGTTGTTGTTGTTAAAATATAACTTGTAAGTAAACGGAGCGTGCGCCAATTTGATTGCTCATGAAATATCGCTTACGAATTTTAATTGTTTTGCGCTAATCGAGTATTGAATATTTGAGTTATTAGTTAGGTATGAAGAGAAGTAGGTGCAATTTAATAATTATAGTAATTGAGCGCGATTTACGAGTTCATAATTGCAACAAAATTATTACAATCACATAAACTGTGACTCGTGGCAAACAGCTGAGTCGACATTCGTTGACATTGGCAGACATTTAGGCTGGCAGCTATTTAGAGGTACGCCAATGGCCCCAAAATATTTTTCATTTAAGTCACGCATAAATGCTTAGCCATATTACTAATAGGAGCTCTGTTTTCTTCTCTTTACAGAAACACAATATGATAACACGACAATTTCAAAGACTCCGCTCTTCCCCAAGGATCTGTTCACAAAGGAACAGCTTGAAAATGGCGCCGTCATATTTCACATCATTGGCGTTATTTACATGTTTGTAGCCTTGGCTATTGTTTGCGATGAATTCTTCGTGCCTTCTCTGGATGTAATCATTGAAAAGCTTGACATCACCGATGACGTTGCTGGTGCCACATTCATGGCGGCTGGCGGTAGTGCGCCAGAACTTTTTACGAGTGTCATTGGCGTGTTTGTGTCGTTCGATGATGTGGGCATCGGTACGATTGTCGGTTCCGCCGTCTTCAATATTCTCTTCGTGATCGGCATGTGCGCTCTGTTCTCGAGAACTGTGCTTCTGCTGACTTGGTGGCCACTCTTCCGCGACTGTTCATTCTACAGTATCAGTCTGATTGTGCTCATCTATTTCTTTCGTGACAACCGGATCTACTGGTACGAGGCGCTTACTATGTTTTCAATCTACATCTTTTACGTGCTGTTCATGAAGTTTAACGTCGAGGTGGAGCAGTTCATCAAGAGACTACTATCAAAAAACAAGGTGACTCGCGTCAGAAGTACAGATCAGCTAATGCCAGCAGTAAGTAGTTGGGAAGTTTTTTTGCGAATATCAAATTAAATCAACTAATTGAGTAAATTATTTTTAAACATCACTGCGCGTTTCCCTTACTGGGATATTATTTTCATGACATTTTTTCTGGTTTACGTATATTTTTATAAAAATTAACGCGAACAGCAGTGTATGTTATGAAACTAAACTCGTTAATATACTTATAAATATTAGTTTAGTTATTTTTAATTTGTTTGTACTTCTTCTTAGTTTTCATTTTTATTTTTCAAATCACAAATTCATGTGAATTTGTGCCTTTAAAAAGGCATTTTTTGTTTTCATTTATTATTGTATGTGTACCCAAAGTTTTGTTTGGTCAAATAACACCTAAATGCATGTTTTGAATTCCAAAAGTATCTTTATATTGCGTACATATCTCATTTCAATAATTGTTTTTTAGCATGTCATAAATCTTAGGGATGCTACACTTAAGCTATCACGCCTCTTATAGCTTTGGAGTTAATACACTGCTTTTTTTTTTCTTAATTAAAAGTTCAATTGGTAGAATGATACATTTTCCACACTAACGAGTGTTAAATTGTTTTAGTTACCCCAAGAAAAAGGACAAATCAGTTAGCAAGCAAAACAACAATATTTGCAAGTATGTAACATAATTTAAAATAAATATCAAATGAATGCAAGTTTCTCAGAAGATTCAATCAAACCTAAAGGCATCAGAAAACTCAGTTGAAGAATTGGGTGACTTTTTTATTAATTATATATAGCATAACTCTTAATTAAATAACAAACCTACACGTTTGTAAGCCAGACTATTTCTGCAGAGACTGTTGTTACCTACTTATATAGAGTCTGCCACAAATGCTTCTTAACATCGAAAAAAAATTAAATTTTTCAACTTTATACCCAAAAAAAATTCGGATTTTCTGATTTGATCATAAATGTTTTTTATTGATTTCAACTATTTACATTACTTAAAAACTATGTAATTTATGAAAAGTGTCTTCAATGCTGCGCTGCAAAGTAACTTCATAGAAACAGCTACAATAGCAAAGTTGCGTCTTAGTTATAGTTGTTGGCTAACTCTCAATTTAAAAAATTCAATTAAACCACCTGAGAGGTAAAAATATAATAAAGCGGTTAAAAAAGGATATTTACAAAAATGTATTATCCAAAAAAGAAGAAGAATATAAACTTGAGAGTTTTTGGAGCGATTGTTAAGTTTCTCCTTATTCCCCTTACTCTGTGCATGGCACGATTGAGTTACGCTGTTCCAGTCCATGATGTACCTTTATTATAATTGATTATTATAATTGAATCTAAATATCAGCGAAGCTGGAAAATAGCCAGATTATTATATATTATTTCCTAAAAAATAATAACAATATGAAAATAGCGACGTCGACGACGGTGGTGCGAAAGAGGATCTCGGTGAGCGATGAAAAAAAAAACTGAATTTTCATAGTGAAGAAATAGAAAAGGCAGTTCACTGAATTATTAAAGTGAATCGCCCAAGGCGACTTATTAGAGTAATTTTGGGTCACAGGACTTTTAATCAAATATCGACGAGACAACGGTCTATTACGCACTCATACAAACGATTTCCGACAGAAACTGCTATGCATAATTGTTCATACTCAAGTACTTTCTGCATAGTGTACAGTCAACTAAAGAATATTGAAACAACAATTTCCAATTTTCAACTCAAGTGACAAGGTGCTGTGCTATAATAATACAATAAGTACATACATAGTATGCATATATTTTGCTTTAACTGACGCTCGGGAATATTTCGCAGCATTGCTAACCGAGTATATAAGGCGAATTGTGATGTGGCATTTTTTTGAATACTTAATAAAATAAACTTGATTTTTTTACTAGCTACTTCCTTAATTATTTTCAATACGTTTTTAAAATTGGATGGTAGCGCAGTGGATCGTTGCACACACTTCAAAGACCTAAGATTTCCATTTTGCACTTTTCCCCATTTATGCTTACTCGGTCTCTTGACGTAATATATGTATATAGATGTAAGTTTGAGTTTTATGTTTGAATATATCGCATTCGGAAATTAATTGTGGTGAATGGTGCCAGAAATAACTTGACACCAAAAGTTTCTCCCTACTAATAAAATTTGTGATGCCATCTTCAATGAAGAGTAATGCCTTGTGCATTAACAGTTAAATACTTGTGTACAAACTCGTGTATGCATTTAAGAAACTGCTCGGGCATTATATGTGTAATAAAATGACTAGGCAGAGCAAGGAAAACTTGACGCGATGTTGTTTTTGACTTCCGTCTCCGGCGGCGTTATTTCGTTTATTTTATTTCTTCAAATATCATCGTTTCTCTTTGTGTTTGCGTGCGCACGTCAGTTTACGCGACGGTATGTAAACATTTTTAGTATTTCAATTCATCCTATTCGGTTGTTCATATTATTTAGCTTCTTGGGCTTTAAGCTTTGCTTGGTATGCCGCCTTTGCTGTCGCGGCTTATTGTTCACAGTATTTATTTTTTTTTTTCTTTCTTATCATTGGCATTGTTCCTTTTTCACACAAAATCACATTTTTCTATTGTTCACAAAATACATATATTCTGTTTGCATTGCTCTTCATCCTCTTTTGAGATGAAGGTTATAGTTGACTATTCGACACACTCCCTCAGGACATTTACATTTGAGTTCCAAAAAAAGAAAAAAACGTGTATAAATATGTAAATAGCAAAAAAAAGGAAATCTCAGTATAAATATTTTCAATTAATCGTATTTACATATATTCAGTAATCAGTCGGAGTGTTTTTGCTGTCCACTGTATCAGTTTTTTAAAATTCATTAGCATCAATTTTTCAAACTAAACTTCACCTACATATGTATATAGGCAAAAGGGTTAGAGGTGTGATTTAAGGCTTATAACAATTCAGTGGTAAACGAATTCGTCACTTAAAATCAAGGGTAAATACTATACAAACTTTTTATATAAATATACAACGTAAGCGTTCGCTCGTCAGTTTATAGTATGCTTTGCGGTTTATTTTATTTATTACTGTATTACATGAAGTATTCTCAAACTGTAATGATTTGTGGTTTTCTTATTAGTAAACATATGTGGAGTTTTCTTATTTAAAACCATTTAAATTTATTTGTAGTGATTCAAAGGCACTTTTCTTTGTTAATCAAAGGGTGTTGTTTTGATTTTGATTGACTAAAAACAACTGAAATCGTCGTATTGCGCTTGTTGAATAGTAGTTGAGTTCATTTCTTGAAAATTTTCGCCATCGAATAATATCTGTGCATTTGTTACGTGGTGCTCTTTATCTTTGTAGTAAACAATGTGGTAGTGATGATTAGTTTTGTTGTCATCTTTGGTTTCCTTTGGGGTTGTATCGGTGTATATTGTATTTTTCTTTGATTTGTTGAGCCAAGATACCAAGCAAAAATGTAACAAGATGAAGACGGCCACAAGAAAAACTGCGAAGAGTATAGCCTTAGCTACAGTGTCCATCATATGTTGTGGGCGCCACACACACCAGATTAACGGGAATATGACAAACCAATAACAACAATAGACTACGAAAATAACAACGTTATTCCGCGTGCACAACTTATTACGCAGCGACATTCTTGGTTTAGAAATCTCGACGGCTCCTCAATGCTTTCAACACAACACTAAATTGGCTTGTATAGTTTTTAAAATTATGTTTGCAGCAGTAATAATGAAACTTAAGGCTTCCTTTGCGATAAACATTGGCGCGCTCTTGAAAAGCATTCTAAATAACCTGATAACGATTTCAAAGTGTAAGACGAAACAAAAATTTCAAAGAAACACGGCTTCTGTTAAACATTAAAGCTTTATCAAAAAAGCCAGCCAGCCAACAATTGCACTTCTCGAAAATGAAAAAAAGGTTTATTTACAAATAATCATTTATTTCTTATTATGTATATACTGTTTTTAATTCATTATTATGAAAACTATATGAAGTACTATTAAAAAAGACATGAAATATTTTGTTAAATACGAACGAGTATGCTAATAATATTGGAAAACTGTTGCCGCAATTCGATTTCAAAAAACCCAGTTACAAAACTGTAGAAACCAGTATGACTCATCAAAAGATATTGTAGTATTTTGAAATTCAAAAACCTAACTTATTGACAGAAATACAGTATTAAGTGCTAATATTTATTTCTTTAATGATATTCGTTTTTATTTTATTTATTATAGATAGATTTTATTCAATAGACCCCGGCGAATGAAATCATCACCGTAAACGATTGTAACAAAACGTGTAAACAATTTGTAGCAATTCATTAAACTTATTTCAGGTTTCTACATTTTTTCTTAACAATTTTAATAACATTTTGTTAAACACTTATAAATACTAAATACATTTCAAATAGAATTGACATATCAACAAAACTTTTAATTTAATTTAAAATCAAATAAATAGCTTAATAAAAAAACATTCGTTTCGTGGCGTATTTTACAGCGAATTCATTCAAAGAGATGAATTACTGAATACTCTTTGGCTCTGAATAATACTCACGGTGCCAACGCTATTGTGCTGCAGCTTACACGAATGAAGCGTCTTTGGCTTTACTTGCTATGTCTGTCAATCATCAAAGAGTACAGGCATGAAGTTAACATACCACAGTTTCAATGTACCAGGATTGATGCATGTTGACAATTTTCACTACATTTATCTGACTGTTGGTAGAGGTGGAAGTACAAACTGTTTGCGTGTTCCATATACGGGCGTATTTGGTTTAAGTCCTCTATTGGTTGGTCCTCTTTCTAAATCTGGACGTGTGCTTATGGAAATGTTCTTCTTTACTGCTTTTGGGGTCTGGGGTGGTGGCGGCGCTGGTTTTCGTATGCAATAATCGGTTGTGTGCGTGTTGACCGGCCTAATCAGGCTATGAACAGCTGGCAAAGTGTCTGCAATATAACCACTGTTTGTCCTTGCTAGAAATTTTTGTTGAATGATCGGACTACCAATTGGACCGATTGGTTTCTTCGGTTGCATTTCTTGGGCATGTGTCCTCTGTTTGGATTTTTTTGATTTCCTTATAGTAGAGTCAACTTCATCCACAGTTGACAAAGCTTGATATACCTGATCCAACGTGGTAACCGATTTACTGGGGCTTAATTCCTCTCGACTTAAACCATTCTCAGTGTCGAGGCGTATTTTTTTCAGATTGTTAAACATTTTTTTATCGCCTATTTTACACTTCATATACGACCACAAAATTATGCGGTAGCTCACCATATAACCGACAATCATTCCAACTAAAAAAAATGAATATCTGCTTATGACTTCGCTTAATTTATCCAACTCCAAAAAAATCCACTTTTGCTGCTTAGCGTAGCTGTGTGCATAAGGCACAAACACCAACCAATAAACGATAAACGTAAACAACTCGATAATCCTTTTTTGAAACATGGTCGCGTATAGTCGCCTTAATTTCGATAAATTACTTATTGAGAGCTCGCGCGAGCGCGTTTTATTAATAGAGCTTGTCGTTGTCGACCTACTCAGTCGCGATCATCTAATGTGCAGCATTCAACAGTATTCCCCATATTTAATAACAATTACGATATGGTATCTCTGAGTCAAACGCTCAAACGTGCTCTGCTAGCTCTGATGATGCATTTAGAGTTTAAGCAAGACTATTGTGTTATTATAATAAAATAACCTTTTCATCAATACAATACCATCCATAATCCATTAGTTCTTATCAAATGCTAATATGTTAAATACCCGAAATTTTGAATGTAATCCGCGAAACAGGTTCTTTATATAAGTTTTAAACAAAACAAAATTTTCTCTGGCTGAGCAAATCCGAAGAGCTTTTAAACGCGCCATTTATGTTCACCCGTACATGTGTAAAGCATATTCATCAGTGTGATTTGAGTGAGTGGTGCATATTGAGTTTTAACTCAAGTTACTTTCCACAGGTGCAGTTTCAATAAGCTGACAGAAATTTGCATTTCTTAAATCACTTCAACAACGGCAGTCGGTGACATGGTTTATTCACCTGCCGATTTCAAAGCAGCTGACGTCAAAAAAGACAACGATGTTTTTTACTGAAATCAAAACGATTTTGAAATAATATATTGTGAATCATGCAGTTTTAATTATTTATTTTCAGTTTGTCATGATGAATTATCGATTTTTTTTTTTAAATAACTTACCTGTGATTTCATCTCATCAAAGAGGAAGAATTTATTTAACACCTTCAGTAGATGCAGCATTTAACACAAATTCAATAACCGAACATCTTTATTGAATCATAGTAGTACAAGATCGGCAGTAATAATCGCAGAAATTATTACTAATAAACATATTAGTGGTCATTCATATTACTGGCGTACTGCCCCATTGTGCACAACCATAACAACATTCATATTAAATGTGACTCGGAATATTTTAATGTTTTCACCCTTATTAACAGCAGCTAAGGCAACACTCTATGAGTATTACACAGCAATATGTGTGTTGTGTGAATGTGTGTTTTTCATCTCTCTCTCACTCATGCATAAGCAATCATTCTCTACGCTGGAGACGACCACGCACAAGACAATGCGCATTGTTTTGTGCGTCTAGCCATTTCGTCTCTGAAGCATCTAGCCTTTGATTTCTGTTACCTTTTTTTTTGGACTTACACCTCGCTAAAAAGTTTCATTTAAAAAATTTTATATAGAATGAGAAGCAAACTAAACAAAAGCTTATCATCTTTTTTTAGACAAAAATGATTTACTTCATATAATAATATTTGACAATTTAAGTAAACTATATGCTGTTCTAAATCTGGGATTTAGTCTTGCATCATTAACATATTGTAGTTCATTAGTTTATTTTTTAAAAATATTCCTTGATTCATAGAACGTAAATGACTTTTTGTGCGCTGACGGAGAAACCCCTTTATAGAAATAACAGCGTTCCTTCTTATAGTATGGTGACGAGAAAAGTTTCTTATAAGTCATTGTTGGCGTGGTTTCATCATAGATTGTATATGATTTATAATAAGCGCATTGTGGTTATTATGTGGCAGTTAGTCTTCTTACTTGCAAATAAAAAAACCTGTTTTATTTTGGCTCGTGCCTGATGATTAAACACTACTGATATATGTGTAGCTGAGTTCAGTAGCATTAGGCAGTTGTGCCAGGTGGTTTCGAAAATCGTAAGTTAGCTTCCATTATTTCCAAATGTTCTAAAATTAATTAATAATTAATGATCACTTTATAAGGCAAGTATACCCATACGCATACTTTACAGTTTTATTTATTTCTGAGTTCTCTCAAATTCATCATCAGATGTGTGTTCATTTGAAATTGAACAATTTGTTGTTTATTGAATTCTCCAGTTCTAGTTGCTTGTGAGTATGAAACAAATCTGTTAGTTGCTACATAAATTTATGTATTTTGCAAATTCTATGACTGCATTTTGTTGTACCTGACGAATGTCAGAGACTTGCTTACTTACTGTAAACGATGGCAATAATGGACAAAAATGACAATGGATCTTGATTTCTGGCTATTATGTTTTACTGTAAAAGAATGCCAACTGATCTTAGTCTGATTATTAACTTTTACTGTTCTTACTGTACAGTAGATCAGTATATATACGCACAAACTTGAAAACAGTTTGAAGCGTCTATGGAATATTTTGTGGAACATTACTTTAACTACTTCATTATGAAACTGTACTTTACCATATATATGTATTTTTTGTTCTTTATACATGCTACACTATTACTTTATTTATTTAGACTTGTGATAAACCCTTAAATTGTTTGTATAAACCGATTTTGTGTCAAAGTTAAAGTAGATTAATTCAATTAAACCCAGAAACAGTAAATAAACATATTTCTTCACTTACCATTTTGACATTATCTTGATTTGAACACAGAATAATTCATTTTTTTAGTTAAAATTCATTTCATATTCAACAGCAATCATAAACAGTTAACGTACTTTCTCTTACATATGTATGTTTCGTTAATGAACTCACAAAAAAAAAAAAAAAAGATGAACCTAGTGAGCCTATTTAAACACATTTTACTTTTGCTTAGTTGCGCTTTTTCGTAATATTTATAGTTTCATAATACTTTTGCTAAATATTCTTCACTTTTTGAACATTAATAAGCTTTTCAAAATAATTTACCTTATTTGAAATCTAAATGAATTTACATTTTTAATTTTCTCAACTAAATGTTTATTAAATTTTTAGTGAAGCCAAAAATGAAAAATACAACAAAACTTCCCACTGCGCTTTAACAAATACAAATTTTTTACAATATACAAATAAAATGATAATCTTGTATGTATAACAAAAATGCTCTCTTATAAATTCTAAGAAAATTCTAAAGAGAATAATTTTGTTTTGACTTATTTTAATCTTAATTGATTCTTTATTATTCTTCGATATTTTTGTTAATTTTTTTGTTTAGTATTTTATATTTACACTTTTTCAATTATTTCTTTAATTAATTCCAGGACGATTAAGGAAACTAATCCAGACTATTAAGCTTCCTTTTTTGCAATGCGGCTTTTTTTCAATCACGACTTTTAATTCTTTTTCCCAAAAACTCAGTACATCTGGAAATTTTATAAATAAAAGAAAATTAATTATTTATCTAACAACAAAATAACACAAAGCAGGAAAAAAAAAATAAAAAAAAATTTTGCAACCACAATTAATTGTTTTTATATATTGCTGAATAAGCTTCAGTTATTTACACACAAAATTAAACCAATTTATAATATGATGTGCTTAAGAACTAAAAAGTTTTATGTATAACTGTTGTAAATTTTTTAAACCTGGTAACATATTTCTTTTTTATATTTAGTGAAGTTTTCTTGATTTGATTTGGTTTTTCTGATTAAATAAAATTATTATTTGTGCTTTATAACCACTTGCACATGGAGGCCCTGAAAACGATGAAGATATTTCAAAGTTTAATAATTTTCAGTTTTATAATTAATCAAATGAATTTCGAAAATTTTTCGATGTGTGTTTGGTCCAAAAGCTTTGTCTAATCAGAGTTATTTTCTTAATATTTTTACTTATTGTATTTATTTTCGGTTTTTGGATTGGCTAAACATAATTTTTAAAGTAAACTATTTTGGAAATGTGCACTTATGCAATTACATAAGTGCACAACAAAATAATAAGCACTAAGATTGCATTTTTTTTAAATAACTACAATAATACATATTTTTTCTGATTTTTCTCTTCTTCTCTATATTTTTGCAAAAAAAAAAAAAAAAAATGAAATCATCGTTATTTTTCTCCATATTCTTATAAAAAAAAAATATTAAAAACAAATTTAATCAATAAAAACCATAATAATAATAATAATAATAATAAAAAAAAAAAACAACACAAAATCAATTCATCATTGAACCATCGACTTTATCAGGGCAATGCAGCCAATTCATCGGAGACGTCGATGGCAACACAACCAGGTGGCTCGGTAACGTCTCGTGCTGCCTCGGAAACACGCTCAGGACCGCCTGGATCAAGCAGTGCGGGTGCCACAGGTAATAGCAGTGGTGCCACTGCTGGTAGTACACATACCGGTGCAAAATTCCGTCATGGCCTATTGCAGCTTATGATACACACAATAGATCCGCTACATGATGGTGAGTTCATTATGTTTCCAAAGTGTTTTGCACAATCAAAACCAATGCTATCCACCGCTCAAATCCAAAACCAAACCTATAACCGGTTGCAACGCATTTCCCACATCCTCCCCTTTTACCGCTTACATTAAAAACTAACAAAACCCACTCCAATGCGAGAAACCAAAAAAAGAAGAGCAATCAAATGAAACAAATATCAAATAAATAACCTTTTTGTGTTAATTGTTCGTTACAAACATTCTTTGTTATGAGTTTGAGGTTTGATATGCGCAAAATATTTTAATCAATTATTTTTGTTTTATTGGGTTTTATTTTCTTTTTGAATTTCTTTAACGCAACATTATTAAGAGTTAAAAATGCTTCTAGCGATTATTTTTGTGTTTGATATCGTTATTTAATGTAATAAACAATTTTAAAAAATATATATATATATTTATATATATTTTCGTTTAAAAAAATTTGGAGAAAAAAAATGTTTAACATATAAATGAAGCAGTTAAATAATTAGTTGTTATTTGGGTAACTAAGTTTTTATATACAGGGTAAGAATAGCTATAATAGTTAGCCAAAATGTTATTAGTAATCTTTATAAAAATCAGGGAATTCTGGATAACAAAGTTTAAATTTTTCGCAATTTTGTAATTTTTTTATAGACAAGTCTATATATGCCCGCGTCTTGCAGATATTTTTTAACAAAAATTTAAATATTCTTTGCTTTACGCATTGTTTTTGCATTAATAGCTTACCATTTTAATAAATAGAAATGTAAATTGGTTTTTTGTGCTTGAAAATATTTACAATGCTTTAATGGTTTATGTTGTATCTCAAATGTATTGCTGAAAATATTTTTCATATTCGTTACAAATGAAATAAGTTGAGTGCCCTGTATATAAAAAAAAAAATATAATTTCTAACTTTTTATTTAAAATAAAAAATATTTTTTAAATTTCTTAAAACGGTAAAAAAAAGAGAATAACTTATAGTGTTTTGTGTTGTTCGATGTCAGTTTGGAGCTACATGCTTTTCTTGTATGTTTTTATATATGTATTCTATGAAGAAGTTTAAGTACATATGTAAATGTACTTACATATATTCAAATATAAATTTTTTTTTTAAGAAAATAGCAGCTAAGATTTGATAAATGCATTACCATATTTTTAAATTTTGAAAATTTTTTTCAATTAATTTGAATGTACGCTCAAATATTTATTGTTGTTACAAACTAGTTTTATCGATTATTTAAAAAAACTCAACAGAGGAAGTGCCACTGCTTTTCCTATGTTAAACTGCAAACGAGTGCATCGTTTTGTCATTTAGCCACTTTGCTCCTTTGTTATGCTCAATGGTTGAACTTGTTAAAGACGCGACCAACACAACTGCAAGTGTGATGGCATTTGATGATTGCTGAATATAAAATCGGAAAAAAAGCGGAGCTAGTCAAACGATAAGTAAGAAACTAAGCAAATTAATTTTTCACGAGCCAGTGGCGACATTTACAAAAAGAGAAGTTGGCGTCTGAAATTTTTCGACGAAAACAAAATTGCTTTTAACCAATTAATTGATATTACTGTGTTTTAAAATAGGTGCGATTGCAAGCTCATACAATTAAAAGTGCGTATGTTGTCTCTTTTGTTTTTGAATGCTTTGACTTTTTTTATTTATAAATTTTTGTTTCGATGTTCTGCCGTTTTTTACTCAAGTGTTTGTTTGTGTGCTTTGTGTGTAACTTTCGATAATCTAGTTCAGGATTATGTAAGCGATAAGTATTAATTTAACTTTATTCATTATGATAAATATAGTAGTTATCGCTATATTGCTATAGCGGTTTATTTTCTAAATATTGTAAGTTAACTCAAGTTAAAATAATTACATAACTAAGAGATGCCAATATATAAATTTTTCCCAATGTTATCGATTAATTACAATTTCGCAGTCCTATCAGCTTTTGAAAGTTTTAACACAAATAATTCGTGCATTATTTGAGTATCTGAATATATTTAATACTTTTTTTACGCTGTATTCTGAGACCAAAAAAAAAAATAAAACCAAAACAAGAAAACCGCTTACAAATAATTAGATTTTTATACATTTTTATGCTTAAAAGGTCTACCGCTTAAAAAAATCAGTGTAAAAATATTCCGCGAAATAAAGGGTCAGGTTAAAAGTTCAATTTAACAATTAAAATTGTAAACGTTTACATAAAGTAGTTCGTTTCATTAATTTTATTGCTTATATTTAGCAAATGAATAAAAAATTGGCTGTTTATTTGCAAACGATTTAACATTTATCGGTTGGATAATTATTGGTAAATTAATTACAAATGTTTCCATGTTTTCGCGATTGCAGTTGAGCGGTTTCTACTATATGAATTTAAGGAGTAATTAAAACAATGTATAATGATATCAATAACGTTTAAAAAATTTATAAACCTTGGTTTCTTTTTTTGTTCTGTCGGTTCATTTTTTTTTTTAAGAATTAAGTAAACTAAAAAATTATATGTTAGGTAACCACGTCTCATCGCTCAACCGCGTACTTTATTTACTATTTACTTAAAAATATTTTTTTGTGCTTGCTGGTTTTCGTGCATATATTTGCGCAAAGTCGTTTTGTCAAAGTCATCAAATGCAGCTGCACTTGAAGTCCATTTAAATTTTGTATTATTATTGCAGTGACAAGCACATGTAATCGTTTATACGAGTATGCCTGTGTAAAGAGTGTGTAGGTTGATTTTAAAGCTCTATATGTGTTCATATTCGCATTTACATGCAGCCAGGCTCAAATGAACATTTTTAACTTAAGAAGACCAAAGATGACAACGTGGTACAACATCGCTTAACAAGAGCTTGCACAAGTAGTATTCCATAATGAATGCGTTCTGAAACAATCAAAGCATTTAATACTCACACAACCCGTGGCAGCATGTGTGCTGGCAACGAATCCTTTTTCTTCACGATGCTATTTCCTATTGTTTATGGTCGTATGCCACCCTTTACAGCTTAATAATTTAAAGGATTTGTGTCGAGGTGCCGCGGTGTCTGCCCCTAGTAGAAGCAACAAACAGAAAAAAAATAGAAGGAAAATACTTGCAAGGGGTGTTGTTGGGTGTTGCACATGGATAAGTGGATATCTGTGTATGCGTTTCATTATACACTTGCCTTTATTGCCTGTTGGCGTTGAAAAAGAGTGAAATGGCTACAATAAGTTGAATAAGGACGAACACTTCTCCAACACTAATACCATGACTTAAATTTACTCACTGCGACAAAAAAACACTCATGCACTCCCACATATGTACAAACACTTACCCTCACACTCTTACACAACGACAACCACAATCGCGGATGTCTGTCACTATGAGATGTGATGTTTGCCATGTTATTCAAGCGGCTCACACAATCATTAGTACAAAAAAAAAAAAAAAAAAAACGAATCAATTCTTTTTTTTTCTGCTATTTCATGGCCATTTACAAGTTTAGACGACAAAGCTTACGTTATGTGTTTTTGTATGCTAGTATTTTGTTATTCTTGCTATACTGCTGTGCGTGGAATAATATATAAACTAAAAGCAACGAATCCTAATGGAAATTTAGTGAATGTTCTAAAAGTCATGTACGAAACCTGTACGACTTAAAGCAACAAATCTCAAAATTAAATAACAAATCGTAAAATTACAACAATTACAAAAAGAAATTTTGCGTTTCCATTTTTTTTAAATAAGTACAGGCGAAACAGTAGATATAAAGTAAACTGCATATCGCTTGTTATCAAGAGCGGAAGAGCTTTTCGCAATTGGTAGACTAGGAGCACGCCTATTAAAAAATAACTGGCTGTATAAATTTCCGGAGTGTGGCTGTGGACTGCTGAACCTGCCTGAACGGCCAAAACTTTTAGCAATCACGAGTCTACAGCTGCCGTTGTACCGTTCTTAAACAGATTATCATGAACGATCGATACGAAAACTTTTCGCTGACTTCTATAACTCGAAAATCTCTATAACTCCAACGAAAAATTTGACACGTATATTTTGATTGTTTTTCTGTTTGGTGTAAAAGGAAAAAGAAAAATGTTGAGAAAAGAAATCTTTAACATTTGTGGGAAAAATACATATATATATATATATATTTGCACACGAAGAAATTACTTTTGCATTAAATCGAAATTCACAATAAACCAAATAGCAACGAAGCGATATCCACTATATTTTAAAAAATGTTTAACTTGTCAAGTAATTCTTCATTTTGAAAACTTTAAAATCGACTTTTCTAAATTTTCGATGTGGTCAAATAGGTAGTACAGTTCAGTAAAAACCAGGTGCTGTGAAGTTAAGCAAACAATTGCCTTCTATCCCTTGAGAAACCTTAAATTATACCATGATTATTATATACAGAAGGTTTTTAAAGGTGTTGCAGATAAGTTTTCTGAATACGTATATATTATTTTTCTTATTCTTCGGCTTGCGGTATAAAAATTTATTTTTTCTCTGTTTCAATTTCAACAAAGAAGGAAAGCACAATTTTATTTAATATAATTATTTATTGCTAACATACCATGGTTTCAATTTCAATCCTGAAATATTAAAATTTCTAAAACATGACTGATTGGTTTGCTTTTTGATGAAGCTATTTTGTTTTTAAAGCAGTCAGTCTGTTTCCGAGTTTAGCTTCACAAATAAAGGGTGATTTTTTAACCGTTTTTTTTTTAAATCGAATAAAACACTCAAATTTGTTTTAAATATTCAAAATTTTTATTGTGTCGATAAATAGGCTTTTGCCATTTACGTTTTAAAGACAACTTCATGTAAATGTTGTCCGCGGCTCCGTTTCAAATGGTCTATTCGGAAGGTTTAAAACCGTTTCTTCCATGATCGTCTTTGAAGAACAATGGACCAATGATGCCATCAGCCCATAAACCACACCAAACTGTCGTTTTTTCGGGATGTATCGGTAATTCTTGTATGGCATGTGGCTGTTCATCACTCCAGATGCGACTGTTTTGCTTATTTACGTATCCGTTGAGCCAAGTCGATTATGACGACCATAATATGGTCGTAACAAACGGTGCACATTTTTCACAGAGCACGAATTTTGATAATAAATTTCAATAATTTGCAATCGTTGCTCGTTTGTAAGTCTTTTCATGAATAAATGGCAGAGTATACCGAAAACTTTTCACTTTGACAGATGAGGTTTGGACGCCTTTACTAACCAGTGCTGCCAACCTGAAAAACTTAACTCTTAAAAAATCACCCTATATGTATGACAATATTAAACATTGTCTGCAGCAGAATACTGGGTTTCAGTGTTTTACTTTTAAGAATTCTAATATTTTACTTTGCTAGCTGGTGTTTTTGTTACATATTATTTACAATCCTCAATTAATAGCGGCCTTTCCCATAATCCTTCAACAAACATTTCTGCAAATATATGCAAGTTTCCTTTAAAACATACTCCTAATAATGCAAAACACAAACTGCCTAAAAAGCCATCAACTTAGACAAAATACAGCAAATATCAAACAAAGTTTTGGCCGTGGCGTGGTAAATATGTGTAGTTTTTATTTGTGTTCTTCGTAGATTCGTAGATTAGTTGTAGTTCTGTAGTATTAGAGACCCGTGCTTCTTCAATTGGCTTTTGTATATACTTCTCTCGAAAGTTATTTTCAGTGTATTGTGTATTAAATTATTGTCCCATTTCATGTAGTGTGCTCTGTAATGTTTTGTTTTTTAAGCTTTCGCCTTCATTATACGCCGTACTGTGCGCTATTCTAATTTGCTCTACCTCTAGCCGCTTCTTTTCTATTTGAAAATTATCTTTATTTAGCTTCAGTATTTTTGCAGTGTGCTGGTTTTCACTCTTTACTGTCTCTAACTATCTCCATTCTGAATAGCAACCAACACAAAATTTAAGCATTTCAATCGTTTGAAAATCGTCAATTGTGTAAATAATTGTTCGTGAAGAAGCTTTTACGTTACCGCAATTTTTTTTATGAATTTGTGAAAACTGTTTTATTTTCGATTTTTAATCGATAAAAATCTTTTCTTTTTCTTCTTTTTTTGATTTTTTCTACTTGGATTTTCCGTTTCCAAACCAAACTCAAATCGAAACAAATTGTTTCTGTAACTAACAATAAAAAAAAATTCAAAAAATCTACTAAAATCAAACTCACTGTGAATGAAATGATACACTCTGCATATTCAAAATCAACACCAAACACAATTACAATGACAAAGATGATGTTCCAGGCAAAGTGGACGAAAAGGCGACCCAACTACATGCGATTGCCTCACTCAAGGTGCTGCTTGACGCCACAAAGCCACAACGCGGTGGCGCAACAACCTCGGCAGCCAACCACGTCAAGATCAACCTAAAAGAGACTACTTTGGCCGACCGTCCTAATGGCAATATCGACACTACCTTGGATTCGGTAAGTTTGCAAATTGAACCGATTCCTTTATTAACAGAAATTCGTTGCTATCGAATTTTCTTCGGTCAACCAGTGTAGCTTACTTTTAGACCCCATTAAGAGGAAAATATTTGTATTTTACAAATCAAGCCTGTCAAGAGTATGCGATTAGGAATATATGACGAGCCAAACTCAAATCAATACCTTTTTATAATACTTTTGGATTTTTACAATATTGTAACTAAAATCTAAGTCACACACTCTTCGCTGCATTTCGCGCATAAATTTTATTATTTCTAACGTTATACCATCATCGTGTAGGCTTTCAAGGCATATCTGCATATTATTAAACAAGTCTGACAATGTGACAGTTCATTCAGTACTGCCTTTGTAGTCTATAAAACCTACACAAATATACTTATGCATATTAATAAATATATATATATGTATATATATATATACATATATGTATTCTATGTAAGTATATCTGCATCTTTTCCGTACTTGGAATACTAACACCGAAACAAATACGCTCAAAATTCAAATAGCTTATATGCCATATTCTAAATACTCGTACATAAACACATTTTCTAATACTCAATTGATGACTATACTCGTTTGATTGGCTACATTTCGTATTCAGTGTTCTTTTATTGTATTGTATGCCATCGAGTCTGCGTGGCACGCGAATGTATATCTGTGTGGAATTTGCTCCTTGGTTTAGTTTTTTTTTTTTTATCGAATTTATACTATCAGTTTTGTTACTGTAGGTGGCGTTTAATTGTCTTGAAGATATATGCACACCTTTAAATCTATCTTCAAACTTGTAAAAGACATAAAAATCTATGTTGTAAAATGTTAGAAAAAACTGAAAAATCATTGCAAAAGAAAACTGCCATCTGTTTTGTAAGTGTGCGTAAAATTATTCTCGGGTACGTTATACACATCTAAATGATGCATTACAGTCATTTGTTATGAATTTATGTCATCAATAATTCCACTTAACCATACCATCCTCTATTAAATGCGACGATTATGTGTGACTACTCTTTAAATCGGTTTGCTTTACTCTAAAATCTGTTTAAAACCTTTTCAAATCAATTACGTATGTGCATTATCTGCTAAACTGTAAACCTTTAATTTCCTGCTTTTACTACATTCCTTCCATTTTCCAATATTTTCATCTATATCTAAGATTTCTTACATTTTATTTTAAACGTGGACCTGATTCGGAATACTTAAAATCAAATTCATATTTGGGAGAATAACAGTTGAAAGAAAACATAAACACAAAATATGAAATTTAAATTAAATATATGCGAATTCGGACTTATTTGCTTTGTCTTCAATTTTTTCGTTATAGAAATTTTAAATTAGTTATCTACGCGATAGTAATTAAAACAAGTTGTAATAAAACAAACGAACATGTAAAAAAAAAACAATTTTGTATTTGTTCTCTTTTTGCTTTGTCTGCATCTTACTTACTTATGTGCTTAATAACACAAAAGTTTAAGGAATAATTAAAAACAAAGCGAAATATTTTTAAATTTAGATGCGTTTGTTTTTAAACTAATAGAAGTTAAATAAATTTTGTGATCAAGTTTTTGTTGTTGCAGTAGCCAAAATATTTTAACAATTTGAAATCTTTCGCTTCATTCAAGCTCATCTGTCACACGAAATAGTTCTTAGTGCTGTACACCTCATTGCGTGCTCTGTAGCGTACATATCATAAGTATTTTGAGCACTGTGGGAGTTACTTTTATTGCATTGGTTCTTTGCATTAGCGTTCTAAGTGTTCGTTCACAGTTCGAATTAGAATTCAAATACAAATTCTGTAAAAACTCAAAAATCGCAATTGTTTTCAATATGATTTTGCAATGACAAAGCAAAGCTAAATTTATGCAGTTTAATTAAATATAAATTATTTTCGTTTTTTTTTTTATTTTCGCTTTATTGGGCAAAATGCATAATCTGCGTTTCGTTCCGAGTTGGGCCTAAACAAAAAATACAAAGTTATGCTTTCCTAATCTTTTGTTTAATTTAACTTTGAGACTGATTTTTTTTGTATGTTAACCTCTAATCCCTTCTTCTATTTAAATAATGTTAAACATTACTAATGCTTATCAATGAAAATGATGTTCTATAAATTTGTATTTATGTAACATTTAAACAAACTCATTTTATTTATGAAACACAGTGCCACAAAATTTAATATAAAAATATACTTTTCTCTTCAAATAAAACAAACAAAAACGGTATATAAATTCTTTTAACAAATTTAAACCAATTTAAAGCCATCGTTAAGTGGTCGTCGCCCTAGCTGGATTGAACAGAGGGTCAAAATTCAGACACGCAAATTTAGCATCAAAGTTAGTTTCACATTTAATTTATTAAGTTCTTAAAATATTTATTATACGCTCTCAATTATTTTTCTAAAGTATATAGAATTTATTTCCAAAAGAAATATCAGCCTATATACAAGATATTACAAATTCTAATAGTATTCTATTGCTTTTTAATTAGCGTTACGAAACAATATAATTTGCTTTAGAAAATATTTTAGCAACACATATTAAAAAATACTGAACAGAACATCAGACTAACTTTGATTTTTGAATTTTACTGTGTTTAATTTATTTTCTTTTTATAAAAGTAATCACGAAATTCAATTTGCAACTACAGAGCAAACTTTTTGTGGCTTCTAATGTTATAACTTCATTGGTTTATCTATCAAATGTTTCACAGTAAAATTACATCGCACGCTGCCTCTAAAATGCATGTCAATTTAATCTGATGAAAAAGGCATTTCTCAAGAAAGTCATTGAAAGTAATAAAAGTAACAATCACTTAAAAATTTTTTTATTATTATTATAGTTAACCAAATTTAGAAAACTTAAAGCCAGCTAGATTATATAGCATTAGCTGTCAGTGCCTTCGGCTATAACAACCCTTTAAAATATATAAAGGGTATTTCTGTTCAATTGGCTGCAATATTTGCATAGCACACAATTCAAGCCGTTCAAATAAACTGAATGAATATTAAGTCATTCAAAAATGATGATTGTTAACCGTTTTTTTTTATCTCGATTGTTGTGCCATTATAATATAAAGTGGAATTAAATCTTTTAAATAAATACTTTCTTGATAAATGCCAAGTGCACAGTTTCGTTCTGTTGTTTATGCTTTTGTTATAATTTGTAGGCATATTTGTGCATGCTTAAGTTAAAAAATATATATGTGTGCTTGTGTATATGTACATATGTATGTATGTTTACCGAGAAGTCACCATGCTATAGATTTACAAAACTTTTGTAGCCGTATGATAACTTCTTACCGCACACAAATTATCCTAAGCAAAATACAAATATTTTATAATAAGACACACGCCAACAAAAGCAAGCTCTAAACGCCTGTCTGTGAGTGCGAACATTTATTTTTTTATATGAAGAAAAACAGAGAAGCGCAAGTGATTAACATTTGAGATTTTCAAACATTTTTAAGGATTGGTTATCGACGTTATTTCAAAATAATGGTTTCAATACATTGATAAAACATTAATTTGTTGCAATTCGTTATTTTACAAGAATATTTTTTCTTCATATTAAGATAAAAACAAATATTAATTTAATTCACATAATTAAATACATTTACATCTACATTTGAACATGCATACAAACATCATTCACTTAAAGAACTTGTGTAAAAATAATTGACTTCTTCCCTTATATATTAACAACATGAAAATATTTGTCGAATAAAACCCCGTTGAAAATATCAAGACTTGCTTACTAATTGGTAACAAAATCTCTTTAAAACAAAAACAAATAAGACCCAAGAAATTGAAGATGAACCGGAGCCACTTAGCATGGCCTGGCCCGATACTGCCCGCAAAAGATTTACTTATATACTGGTTGCTCCGCTGCTCGTTCCAATGTGGCTGACGTTGCCCGACACGCGAACTCCACGTGGGAAGAAGTACTTTCCAATCACCTTTATTGGCTCCATACTGTGGATAGCTGCCTTCTCATACTTGATGGTTTGGTGGGCGAATGTAGCTGGTGACACAGCACGTATACCGCCAGAGGTGAATCTTAAAAGCTTATTTAAAACTACTAAATTCGAATAAGCCAATTGCTTTTTTATTTTGCCACTAGGTTATGGGTTTGACGTTCTTAGCTGCTGGCACATCGATACCTGATTTAATAACATCGGTAATAGTGGCCAGAAAAGGTTTCGGCGATATGGCTGTTTCAAGTTCAGTGGGAAGCAACATATTCGATGTAACTGTAGGGTAAGTATAAATACAATCGCCATTGATATTGCAAAAACCAAACGTTGCTAATACTCTTGTTATTGAAATGTGGATCAAACTAAACAAAAATTTTGTTCGATCCAATTTAAATTTAACTTTCATTTAAAAATACACATTCATCCTTTATGAAATTGCTTCGCAATGCAGTCAGTCTAAGAATGCTTTGTAAAATAGGATTGGATTTCTTTTTATATTTTACAGTTTACCGATACCATGGCTACTCTACGGTCTCTTGTATGACGCCCCGGTGGAGGTTAACTCTGTTGGCATGGTCTGCTCCATAACAATATTGTTTATGATGCTACTCTTTGTCGTAATATCAATTGCCTGCTTCCGTTGGCGCATGAACAAGGGCCTTGGCTTAACCATGTTTCTGTTATACTTTGTCTTCGTTGCCGTTTCATTAATGTTTGAATACGATGCACTTACTTGTCCAGTGTAAAAAGCGTTCGATGCTGCTTATGCTTACATACGCAATTGTAAAAGAAACAATAACAGCTTAAACCCACATAAAATCGTATTGTATTAAAAACGCTTGGAAAAAGAAACAACACGAAGAAAATTTGATAAATATTGAAAACAAATCAACTTTATATTGCATAGAAAAAAACTTAGAACATACGAAAATAATGACGGAAATGCAAATAAAAAACTAAACATTTTATATGAGAAATTAAAAATCACAAAAAAAGAAAACAAAAAAAAAAAAAATAAATAAATAAAAAAAAAAAATAGCAACCAAATATAAACATATAAAAAACATCTTCAACTCGGTTGTTATTCGTAAGAACAAACCAACATAACCCAAAAAACTGACAAGCTAATTTCAAAATCACGGCGTATTAGGAATGGTTAAAAAATCGAATGTTGAAAAGTTAAAAGTGTTAAAACAATAACTTATGTAATCTCTTTCATGCACGAGTATCCTTTCTGCTAAAAATAATTTAATCCATAAAGCTTTCTAGCAATTAACAAATATCTTTTCCATTTAAATTTAGACTAAGATGAACAAAATTGTTTACCAACTAAAATATGTAACCGCAAAATTAGGCTACTTCTTAAATTTTTGAAACTGTTGTTTTAAATCTCAATAATATTTTATCTTAAACTATTTATTGGCAAACTGCACAAAGTACTTAAATTGGTGTACTTTCAATTTCCTATTGTTATTTTGCAAAAATAAAACGGCAATCGAGACATTGCTTTTTATGTATGCCTCCTCTACTCGTACTTATTATATTCCAAATCATGCAGCAAAAGGAAAAATCAAAAAGGAATAGAAAAAAGAGCTACATAAGATCACAAAAATATGTGTACAAATTAAGTGGGCTAATTTTGCAAGTGAATTATATTTATAAACTAAAAACAATTTAACTTAACAATATAGAACTATATTATTAATATTATATAATTAAGCATTTATGACTTGAAACTTTATGAAACGTTTTAAAGAATTAAACAAAAATACATACATATATGTAAAAGCAATAACTTAGTTCAGTTTAATAACAAAAATATACCGAAAGTTATTAAAAAAAAAAAAAACCTAAGACACAAATAAAGTTATATTCACGGAATATTCTTAACACAAATGCGGTCGATTTAATTTAAATTCATTTAATTATAATTTTTACGAAATTTACAATTTTACTTTTAGTGTTGTAAGTTTAAGAAAATTAGTAAACGAAAAAATATTAAGAAACTATGGTAATACGATTTCTAGGCCATTTTTCTATAGCAAATCTTGTATTTTTTTTTTTTTTTTTGTTAATATTGCTTTCGAAAAAAGTTACTTAATAATCTTCCAAACAAAAAAAAAAAAAAAAAAAAACAAATGCGAACATAACTCATTTCAATCAAACTAAGTTAGTGAAAATGAAACTATTGGTAAAGCTTAAATATAATTAAAGCAACAAACACTCATTACGCATTGAAATACATTTTAAACATATCCTCTTTCCTCTATGAGAAATAAATATACAGCAAAACAATTGTGAATGTTAAGAGAACGTAATAACAAGAAAAATTCGGAAATGCTTTAAGTAGAAAATTTAATAACTTGAAAGAAAAATTAAAATTAAGTAAATAAAAAATATTAACGGACAAATGCATTCATGAAATTGTTATGGTTATAGAGTTTTAAAAGTTGAATACTTGAGTAAAATTGTTGATAAATTAGAAGAGTTCATATAATAAAAATATATTTAAAAAAAATAATATAAATATATTATGATATACACATACATATATAAACAAATAAAAGAAAAATAAAAGAAACAAAACAAAATGCCCAAATATTTAACTTCAAATAAAATTAATAAAATCATTGTTTGAAATTAAACCGCAATTAAGTGTCTGCTAGTTTCCTTTCCCAACTTCATTATTCATGCACAGTTTAGAACGCACTGCTCGCTCTCTCTTTTTCAGATTTATAAGCAATCATGGTTACATTTCGCATTGCAGTGCTTTTTAAACTGTTAAGTGCAGAGTATCCACTGGATAACTCAAATTTACTGCTGCCGTTAAAATACCGATAAGTAAGTAGATCACATCTTTTTCAAATTGGTTCTTACAAACTAAAAAAAAAAAAAATAAACAAACTGTAAGTAAATAAGCAAACACATGCGACTTGTTTGTATTTTAACACATTTTGTTTAAAGTCATTATTTCATAGTATCGTCATACTCTTTAAGTTGACTTGTATAAAATCGTTGCTTTTATTACTAATTAATAAAACATTAATATACTTATCAATGAAAATTTATACGCCGTAACATAAAACAATCCTCTGCAACAGAACGAAATCATAAATTCAGCTTTAATGAAACTTATATATCGAAAATATAAAAAGCGCGTTTGCGCTCGTACCACAATTAAAAACAAATTATAAAAAGATTTTATATTGAAGCCACCTACTATAAATACTGGAATTATTTAACATTTGCTGTTGCATCATTAAAACGAAAATATAAGCATTATGCATCTTGCACAAATAAAAAAAAAAATCAATCTAGAGAAACGATAAAAAGAAACTTTATAACGAAATAATTAAGATTGCGTCCGTTAAATAAAATATTTATATTAGTTCTAAGCATTAACAGCGACTCATTCAACAAGTATTTAAGTTTGATGTGGTGTACTTTGTGGCATGCGATGTAGCGCGCAAATATTATTTACTTCGGCATCGAAGTATTAATATTATCCCGCCCGGATAACTACGAAAACAGTTTAAATGCAGAAGTTATGTGAAAAGTGGTTTTAAACGGAACATCTTCGGATAAGCATACAAATCCACAAACGCATACACTCTGAATAAAAAATTCCAGAAAAATAATAGTTAACATACTGGTAGACTTACGTGTATTTAAAGTTTTATAGCGTTTTAAAATTTATAAACCACAAGAAGATTGTTTTGTAATTTCATAAGCGTATATCCATGCGAACATTCTAATGAAATAAAGCGAACAGTTGAAGGAACAAACCTATAATGAAAAATTATTGTTGACAATTTATATTCTCGACTAGAGAAGCTAAGATACATGAAAGATTTGCAAGATTTTAATACAAGTGCTTTCACATCATCATGCCATTTTAAGTACGCATATAATGAAAATATGTTTTAGATATACAATAAAACGTGCAAATAGTCCCGTCAAGAGAAACAGTTTTTGATTTCCCACCAATTTTGTTGTTGGAAGCATTATTTTCATGAATTTTTTCAGTGAAAAAAAAACAGAAATTTATAGTTTTATAATTATAGTCATTGGAGTAGAAATCCGAAGGAGTTAATCAATTCAAACATACTTTTAAGTAATAAATACGCTTTTAGCTGTAAGGTATGAAAAAATTTAATGAAGCAATTTTATTAAATTACTTGTGGTTGAATTGAAGTCACAAAATCCGTTTAGCAATGAAAGCATATAGTTAAGTATTTTTTAAAATTAAAGGAATGTTGACAACATTTAAACAAGGATATGTTTATTACTTGTATTGCAATATGAAAACTAAAAATAGACTAATCTAGCTAAAGTATTTATTAAATGTAAACACAAATTTAACAAAAGCGAAATTATTATAAATCAATTATTGATATGCAAGCAAAACTGGAGACCATGACGAGCTAAAATAAGAATTAAAGAACGTTTAGTTAAACCGCGAAAATTACCATTTCATCATAACTTACTGCATCCACACTCTGAAATTAATCAAGAAATATTCGAGATTTCCCACATTGCGCAGAGAATAAAATACAAATTTTTCAATAAATATTACATACAATTTTAATAATTTTTTGAGGACAATAAACTGTACCAAAAAGTCGGCATACTTGAATTAAGCTTTTTAACTTAACTTGTTTAATATTGGCAACCTCTGACTTCATTGGTAATTTTTTCGCATTTTTTAATTATATCTAAAAACAGTAACAGCATTTCAACAAATATCACAAATCTCAAGAATGTCAAATAATACAAGTAAGTTTTATCGAAACACTTCTGCCGTTTAAATTCGTTTTTTTTTTTAAATACGCTTTTTTAACAATAAATATATTCGTAAACCTCTGGAGAAAATTACCCAGCTTGTTTACCTACAAATTCGCTACGGTGTATGCAACAAACAATTAATGCATTTAATCCGGCACATACACGTAATTCGACGTCCTCATATTTAATTGGTCACCCTTATTTCAATTCTGGACGCAATTCTGCGTTGAACTTTAGTTATACCACTCGTGTGACGTTTCTTAATAAAATGTCGCAATTTGTAATTAATAGGGCAATAATGTTAACTAGATTTTTAGGTCAGTTAAGTATTTTGGCATCAAATCAGGAAGAGTTACAAAAAAAAAAAAAATATTGAAGATTGCAAATAAGTCAAAGAAACAATATATAATTGCCTTTAACTAATATGTACGAAAATAGTACCCAACCAATAAGTGCAACAGCAAAAAAAAAAAACGAATAATTGTTTTACAGTTAATTACGCATAAACCAAAGAATCAATAAAATCGATAAAATAACGAATAAAACTTTAGACTGTATGTTAATTTGTTATAAAACTTAATTAAGAGATATATAATTTAAAAGAAAATTATTTAAGAACGCATATATTTCTTTACGAAAACACCAGTTTATATGTATATTACACGATTTCGGAAAATATGTTCGAATTCTACAGATTCTTACGATATATTATTATTCAAATAATTATTATCGAATTCAATTATATAAACACTTAATATAATTATACATATTGATTAAAATAAAAACCATTTAAAAAATTTATTGTTAACAATAAAAACGATAACAATAAACTGCATAAACAAAAATAGAAAACATGCGTATGCATTTACAATTGTGTATAATGTTAAGGGATTTCTAAATATTGCTTCTAATTATATGCGGATTTTATTGTTTCGAATTCATGGGTGGTTCGTCACTACGCAGATACGGGTTCACTTGTGGCTGCGACTCAAAAATCACATTACCTTTAACAACGCGCACTCGCGGACCGATTGCACGCGGACTAAATTTGACTCGTCCACAAGTCTCTGGTCGTACATCGCGGTGAGTTCGTAACCCACTTATGCAAGAAAATGTTTTGTCGCAGCCATAGCACTTGTACCTTTTCATACCAATATGACGAGACAGATGGGAAATAAGCGTTTCACGATGTGTAAAACCAAGTAAACAAACCTGAAACGTATAATGAAACGATTGCACATTTTATGACACACATTTGAATGATTTGCAGCAAACCTGGCACGTGAAGGGACGCTCCCCGGTGTGGGTTCGATGATGCACGGTTACTTGCCCGCGTGTCCTAAATCGTTTGTCGCAAAAGTTGCATTGGTGTGGTAATTCTCCCGTGTGAATCGTCATATGACAATTGAGTGTACCTGAGGCAGCGAACCGCTTTGAGCACACAGTGCACTCATAACGCTTTGGTCGGCTGCATCCCCTCATTAGGTGTTGTTTTAACTGGTCAGCAGAGCCTAAACTCCTTTGACATTTGTGACACACAAACTTCTGCTTAATTTTCAAATTACTGTCGCTTTCATTTTCAGTAGCGATATGCATAACTTGTGCATCCTTATTTGAAGGTACTGTGACTTTTCTAGCTTGACATGCATTTAATGATATCAATTTCTTTTCAATAGAAGGTTTTGAATCTGTTGAGATCAACTCAGTTTGAACGATTACCGGATTCCTTACTAAAAAAAAAGAGTATTTCCATTGTTTAAAGCATTTATCAAATTTTTTTAAATTACTCACATTTAAATGGCTTGACTTCAATTAGAAGTTTTTCAATTGATTCTTTTGTTGCTCCATGCATTGACACCAAATGCCCACGAAATGCATATTTTAGTTCATACTGTCGAGGACAATGTGGACACATCCATGAAAATCTGTAATCAGGGTAAATCCTTCGTGCTTCCATAAGCCTTTGATCGTGCGTTACATTAATTTTAAGAAACAATGAAGACGGCTCCGAATTTCCATCTTCAATAAGATGTTTCGCTTGGCGAGTATTTGGACAAATTTCATTAGTTGGTAAAACGTTCAGTCCGCCTTTTGCGAATGTCGTATTTTCGTTTAACGTTCTACCGAATAACAGCTTTGGCGATGCTTCCTCTATTACTCGAATTTGATTTTTAATATCTTCAATTACCTTGCGCTTTTCCGGAAGGCTTTCAATTAACATCATGGTGTCATTTGTCAAGCAGAGATTACGTTTTCCTTTCAGTTTCTCAGTAGGATCATTAAATTGTGCAACTTCATCTCCAATGGCTCTTGACACTGAATTAACCTCAAATCTATTTAAATTACGAACATCAGCCAATTTGACCGTTTGAAAATTTTCGACTAATTGTGAATCTTCAGATGAGAATATTTCAGTCTGAATCTTGGTATTTTTTCTTGTGACATTGTTCGAAGTTGAAAGCAACTTTATACCACTAAAATTCACAATTTTCGCATTCGCAGGCAATTTCAATAATGGATTAAGTTGCGTAAGATTTTCTTTATAAGAATTGCGATTTGAATTATCTCTGAGATTGGTAAAAGCATCTTCTTTGTGAGTAGTAGTCTTCTTCATTATTGACTTGGGCACAATTTTAGTATTCAATGGCAATCGATAAACCTTAAAACTTGACGAAGGAGTTTCCTTATTTTCACTGGGGTGCTCATTAGTATTTTTACTACTATTAGAATTTACTGGAAAATCTTGAAGTTTTTTGTTTGCTGTTGATATAACTTCAGTTCCCAACTTTTTGGGACTTAAATTTAGGTTACCGCCCTTTTCTGAATGAGTTATATCAATTCTTTTAAGTTTTTTTATTGAAGGCAACCGCAGTTTGCTTATATCTAACACAGATCCCGAAATACATGATAATTTATAAATGTCTTTATTAAGTTCACTTTTATTTAAACTCAATTGAGAATGATTGTCTCTGTTACACATTTCCTTAGTTGGGTGGCTTTTATTTTCACAATCGTCCGAATCCGAATTGAACTCAAATTTGATTTTAGAATTTATTGAATCATCATATTTATAAGTATCAATATTGTTCTCATATGTGTAGTCGAAATGTTCTTCTTTGATTTTTATATCATCCTCTAACAAATTTGCTGTAGCAAATGACTCTTGATGTATTGTTCGCTGGGATGGTTCGTATGTAATATTTGAATTTACCTTGTGATTTTTTATTGCTTTTAGCATATTAATAAATAATAAATATAAATAAATAATAAAAATTAATAGACAGATTAAAAATTAACGAGGATTAAGATTAATATATTTCGTGTTAATAGAATTTTCTAATCAATAAGGTAAACTTACCAAGTGAATTAGCTAACACATATTCTCCTATTGAGATATCTAAATTATCAAATTTAAAAATTCCGCAAGTGTCTCTTTTTAAAATCCTGTGTTCTTCTAGTTCTGACCCACTAACAAATTGCAAACGACAGAACGAACAAACAAAACGAAGAACAAATAAATGTTGGTTCATATGTTGTGTAAGTTTATTACGACTCGAAAACACTTCACCACACCCCTAAAATTTAAAAATGTTTAACAATATTTTATTGTGACAGTATTAATATATTCACCCTGCATTTTAGTGGATCCATTTCAGTTGTATGATCTCGGTGTTCATGATCTAAGCAGCATTCCAACTTCCTAAAGTATTTACCGCAACCAATTTGACAAAAATGCATATTTCGCTGGTGAAGCCGTGTATGCTTGAACAATTTTGACTCAGTCTCATATGTCATAGAGCATGCTGGGCATGAAAAGTGCTGTAACCAGAAGAATCAGCATTAACTAGATTTTTTTGTGTTCAGAAAATAAGTTGATACTTTTAAAACTCCTATAGCAAAAGCGACAAACCTTGTTTGGTAAAGGGTAGAGCACCTTAAAAGTTAAAAAAAATATCAAAAATTTTATTAGAAAACATTCAATAATAACTATTTACAAACTTACTTTATTTATATCCAGACTAGTAATAAATTTACGTTCATCCTCAGAGTATAATGTACCGACGCTAACAGTAATCATATCTGACCGCTCTTCAATTATATTCAATTTTGATTCGTTTTCAGTATTAATCACATTACCTTAAAACAAAAACACATGGTAAACACCTAACGAACACCAAAGTGGTTTACTTAAGTATGAAACAAATTTTTCTGTTCACATCCGCTGACATCTAACTCCTTTTCGTCTACCCATCCGACTAACCGGATCGGTGATCACAACCTCAGAAAAACAGCATAGCGAAAAGTTATTAAAAAATATTAAATGTGGAACTTCTGCACCGTTAGTCAGATTTATTCAATGACAAGTGTGATATTTGTATTATACGAGAGACGCAAAAAACAAAACTTACTATTAGCACTTGTTTCCTCAATTTGAAGTAACTGCTCCATCGTTGTGTTTGAGTTAATTTCATAATCGCAGATTTCTATTTCTTTCTTAACAGCAATTTGTGTATTCATTCCTGCGGGTTTATGTTTGAAAATAAAAAATATTAACCTAACAAAGTACCGATTTATGAGAAAAAAAATTAATGATCGTTCACCGTTAACACTACAGTCTTGCCAGACTGAAGAAAATATTCCTATTAAGGAGTGTATCCAATTTATACCACACTGCTTTGCAATCACTTATTTATTTAACATTTCATTTAGCAAATGAATTAAAAAATATTAACAATTTTTAAAAAACATATATAATTCTGCATTGTTTGTAAACTGGGTAAATAAGCGACATGCTGATTCTTTTAGCTTGAATACAAAGAATTAAGTGGCAACATGCAATATTTACAAGTTGATAACTATCCTTGCAAATTCACACTAAGGAGGTGTTAACCAACATAGGATAGGAGCAATGCCATAGGATCGGGTAGCGAAAAGGGCTGTCCCCTCACAAAACTGAAAAATCAAAATCCGGTCGTCGGTGAACAACCAAGCTAAAAAATGTTTCTTAGCTAAAATGACAAGATCAAGGTCGGCGGACGCTAGAAAAACATGATTTTACGTTGTTCACCACTGATTCACTGGAACAGAGTTTGCAGAGCTCGCAAATTGTTTCTTCTCATTCACGCACTTGCTTCTCTTTTCTAACGTAGGACAACCGTTGTCGCTAGACAAAAAAAGAGAAAAACAAACAAAAAATAAGCAAAAACAACTACAAAGTTTGATTTCTGATAAAATAACACTACGTACACTTCTTAATATAAGCGAATATGAGTAACAGTGGTGACTCGCAACAGTATTTAAATGATTTAATTCTTAAGGAAGAAGATGAAGTTTCTGGTGGTAAGTACATGAATAATTCATAATTAGGAAGAAATGAAATGCAGTCCTTAAAGAATTAGGCAGCGTGTACAAACATACCACCATGAATGAAGTTGAATATCAACTTAAAATAAGTCACATGGACACGGTTTCTCTTCTTTAGAGACAGTAACTACTTACAGATGCATGCTGAATTAGGTCGGGTCCAGACATAGTAGTGTTTTTACAGTGAACGTGTAAATTTGGTGTTTTAAGTGTGATCTATAAATTTTAGATGAATCTGAAGATAAACAAGATGGTCCAGGGTACATGTTACGCGAACAAGATCGTTTCCTGCCCATCTGTAATATTATCAAAATTATGAAAGTACCTGTTCCAGAAAATGGAAAAATTGCTAAGGATGCACGGGAATGCATCCAAGAATGCGTATCTGAATTTATTTCGTTCATTAGCAGCGAAGCTATTGAACGAAGTATCGCTGAAAATCGCAAGACTGTGAATGGTGACGACCTTCTAGTAGCCTTTGCTAATTTGGGATTTGACAATTATGTTGAGCCATTGTCTATTTACCTGCATAAGTTTCGCGAGGTAATCAATACATATATATTAGTACCGAAATGTTGACAAACTGAAAATCCATTGTTTAATTACAGTCAAATAAGTCCGATCGGAATTTATACATGGAGGCTTATACTCAACTTGAAGATAACACCTCAAACGATGTGCGCAAAAATTAATCTAAGTTAAACAAATTTAATATACCTACCCATTAATATTATTAAAAATATATATTAAAAGTTTGTGTGAAGCACATGGTTTATTTTCTGTATTTATTTTAGATGTACTTTATTTTTCAATTGTACATTGACATATATCTATTCATATGTAATTTAAGTTAGACTTGTTTATATCTACGGAATTATTTATATATTTTATAAATAATCAAATTAAATTAGACAATGTGACATGTCACATTATTGACATCTAACCGAAAAAATGAAAACGAATGCATTAAAATTATATTTGTACGTTGGCAATAATAAATATTTATGATAAATTTCTCCCTTTTTTTTTTTTTTGTTCAATTTTATAATTGTTTGCCAAATTGAGAGAACATTCATTTTCGAAGATCTTCAGCGAACATCACACAGCTTGATAGTGTTAATTAGTTGCACAAATCAGTTTAACTGGTTGTAATTTTGAATGGTACAAAATCAAAAATTCTTCAAAATTTCTAAATCTATAAATATGCGCATGTTAATAAGAATTTTTTTTAATAATGTAAACAGGTTTGGTGGTAAACCTGCCAAGTGTTTTAATCATATTAAATGTAATTAACTATTTTTAGCTTTAACTATCTATAATGAAACAATTTAGTCATATGGTTCTTAGCGCAGATAAGTGAAATCGCCTTCTAGCTCAAGATTAAAGTTTTGGAAAAAAAAATTAATTGGCTTAAATATAATCTATTCTCCCGCTTTAATAGAAGTATTAATCAATTTCAACCATCTTTCAATTAGGTAATTTTTCATTAATACATTTAGATTTGTTTTTAAGCGTCAAAGCGCCAAATTACGACCCACCAAGAACCATATCTTCTTCAGGTGTATACCAAGAGTGTGCTTGCCATGCATGTATACTGACTTCGTCAATGCCAACGGGTTCTTTCTTAATTATAGTTTCTGTTTCACAGCTGTTTGAATAGGTTTGCACACTACCAGATTCAAAATAGTTGTTTGAAGACATATCTTCATTTAAAAATATATTCGGGTCCCCGTGGCCTAAATGTAAACTTGGTACTGCGTCCGGATATAGATTACCTAACCGAAAGCAGTCTGGTTCAAAGTGTCTACGACATACTTTGTAGTCTTGGTGCAAATGAAGTTTCGGCAGCGGTTCAATTTTTAAATTATGACACCACTTGGCAGCAGTGTTACGATTTTCCGGAAAATTAATTAAACCAATGACAGTTTCACAATTTTTTACAATGCAGTGTCCTTGGGATGTGCATACATTTAGGCAGGGTATAGCGCCTGGTTTCAGATTATATCCGTTTAAATTGTCATCTGCGAAATGGCTTTTACACACCTTTTCATTTAAAAAAATATTTTTTTCGTCAATTTGTAGAGCTTTGCACCATTTCTTTCGAAGAAACTCATCTATAAAAAAAAACTAATTAACTCAAGTAAAATATTATACGCATTACACTTACCTGTGGGGAAACTAAACATTGTAGTATTTAAGCCTTTACTGCCTTGGCATTTGGGTACACAACATTGCTGGTGTTTTGCTTCGACTTCATGTCCTAACTTTAATGTAGGCAGGGCCCATTTGTGAAGGTTGCCTTGTGGAGTAAAGCATTGAGGTTCGAAGTGCGCACTACAAATGTTGTAGCCGCCTTCCTTAATTGTTGGATTATTCGCGTCAATATTCAAGTTCTCGCACCACTTATTAAGAATATCTGGTTCTCTCATATATGTGTCAAAAATAGTAATGTTCTGATGGGCGTTTGTGTTATCACAGCCTGGCACATTGCAGAATACAAGCACAGAACTGTGAGTAGTACATGAACTAGTAGCATCGATGGGCTTCAAATTCAAAGTTGGCACAGAACCGCGCGCCAATCGTGTGGCACCAATTAATTCTGGCTCAAAATGCTGACTACACACAAGGTTGATGTTGCGGTCGTTTATATCGAATACCATGCGTAAATTTTTTTCCCATTTCGCCCGGAGATTTGAATCTAATGGCACTCGAAAAAGTTTTAGATTACCTCTGCGGGCCAAGCCACAATGTGGAACACAACAATGATGTTGCTTATAGGTCATATTTTTGGGAGGTAGGCGCAAGTCTGTATTTGACTGCCAATCGTTATGTTCTTGTTTGACAAAATTTGACATTTGCCAATGTGAACGAAATGACACTGGATCAAACAATTTTTCATCATCATCGAAATCTTCAGAGTTTTCCAATGTGTCTACTTCGGCTATTTCCAGCTCTTTGGTTCCGGTTTCTCTATCGACAATATCATCAGACTCTTCATTAGTTTCAACTATTTTGTTTTTATGGGGATTCTGTGGTGCATTCGGTCCTAGATTTCTCGTTGGCACTGCATTTTTGGATAAACGTCTAATGCCAATAAGGGAAGGTGGAAAATGATCGCTGCAAATTAACTTCGTATTTCGTTGAGATTCTTTAAAAGCAATGCCAGTATTATATTCCCATTTACGAATCAAGTGAACGCTAGTTGGCAAGCGAAATAGTTTAACGCCCTCCCCGCGTGGTCTGCGGCAATGGGGCAAACAGCATATTTTAGTTTTATAAGCGAAATTATGTTTGGGTGGCGAATTGTAAAAAACATTTGGTGAAGTCGATGTCTTATCAAAAGTTGATTTCGTCTCTGTTTTACACACAGAAACGGAATGGTTGAACTTAATTTCATTACCAGACTGATCATCGTTCTCACTGTCATCTGAAGAACTGCCAAAACCTGCACACAAAACTTTACACTCCTCATTAGTAAAGAGTGTAGCTGGAACATTGCTACCCAAGTTAAGAGTCGGCACTGCCCATCTATAGAGTTTCCTTTTACTGACGCACTGCTCCTCGAAATGGTCACTGCAAATTAAGAATTTCCATGGTCGCGCAGGATCGTATTGTATGCGCAGATTATGAGACCATCTTTCCTGTTGTTGTTGAGACTTTGGAAATTTATAAATTTTAACGCAATGCTGCGATTTTTGTTTTTGACAGTGTATCAGCGAACATTTTCCATACCCCGATTTGATTTCATTATACTCAAAATTGATTTCGATTGTTTTCATTTTGCTATGCTTTAAGGTTATTTCCCGCTTAATCGGTTGCATTGCAAACTTTTCGCAGACAGTACTTTGCAAATTTAATGTTGGAATGACACCTGGTTTTAAGTATCGCTTCCCTGGCGCGCCTATATAGCAATGTTTCTCAAAATGTCGACTGCAAATGCGCAGTGAATACACATTATTCTGAAAGCTGCCATTGCCGAAATTACAATGTACTAGCCACTTTCTCCTGGTTAGTTCATCTTGTGGCAAACGATGAAGGGACACTCCATCTTGCCCAGAAACACGACCACAAGTCAATATTGAACAGTGCAATTTGGTAAAGGATGTAGCACTAAACGTTACATTAGGCTTTTCATCTGGAATATGGTTTGTCAGGGTTTCTCCTTCCATACGTTTGAAAACATCCTCGTTTGTATAAACGAAACTGGGTGCGTTACGACCTAAATTCAATGTTGGTACACATCCGTAAATAATGCGTGGTCCGCGAAAGCAACTTGGTTCAAAGTGGCGACTACATACACGATAACGCCACCTGCAGGTCAGGTCGACTTTAACTTGCGTATTGTGCAGCCATTTACGAAGGTGTTCCGGTGGGCTAGGGTATTTGTGTAACGTAATGCCAGGTGAAGCTTTGCTCATATTGCAACCAGCTATGCAGCATTTGCCCATCGCGGCTTTTGTGAAATAATCGTCGAAAGAATCCGAGTTTTCATTATCATACTCGAATTCATTACTACTACTACACTTCATTGAACGATCTTCTTTTAATTGCAACTCAATTTCCGGTTCTATAGCCAATACTTCATCGTATTCTTCGTCATATTCATCCGCAGAGGTTTTTTCTTCAAACAATGGCATTTCCAATTTCGGTATCGATTCAATCTGGAACTCATTTTCATAAAGTTCTTCTGGCGCATTGGCACCTAAATTCAAAGTCGGAATACTTCCGAACAAAAGTCGAGAATTTGAAAGACATTGCGGATGAAAGTGTTCGCTGCAAACGCGGAAACGCCACGGATAGTTGATATTAATAGGTATTTGTGTATTATGTTGCCATTTCCTCCATAGCCTTGGAGATTGTGGAAATTTGTGCAGACTAATGCCATCCGTTTTTAAATGGTTTCGGCAACCTTTAATTTGACAAAACTTTCCCGATTTGTTCATACTTCTATCGAAGTCGAGACATTGATTAGATTGTTCGAAATCTACGTCGGAATTGTCTTCAATATCGCTGTCTTGGCAAAGTGATTTGCTTTTGTCTTGCGCACAAATTACTTGTTCAAATTCGTTTTCAAAAATGTTCCGTGGGCGATTGGGTCCAAGGTATAAGGTTGGCATCGTTCCGTGTCGAAACCGGTAGCCATTAAAACACTCAGGATCGAAGTGTCTACTGCAAATCCGATAACGCCACGGGCAACGTAGATCGACTTCAATTTGCGCATTATGCATCCACTTATCTAACACTTCCTTTGATTGAGGGAATTTATGAAGCTTCATACCTGGATCTGTGTTGCGCACTGTGCAACCCACAATGCAACATCGTCTAGCATTTGCGATCCGTTCGCCTGGACTTGGTAATGATTGTTCACTGACAGGAGTGTGTGGCTGAGAAGAATGTGTTTGCTCATAAGTAGCACACTTCTCAACGTGACCAACCTCTAGCATAACTTCAAGAGCCATATCTGTTGAATTTAAGTCATCTTCAATTGTATCTGCAGTCAAGTCTTTTTGTTTACCCTTATAATTGTCATAGATGTTTGAAATTGTGGAATTAACAGATTGATCGTGGAATTCTCCGGTCTCTAAAGATTCCATTACAACGATTGGTTCGAAAGTTGAACTATCCATAGTTTCCGTCTCCGTTTTCTGGTCACTGTAACTGGTCATGCGACTTTCGTCACTATCTACAGCTTCTACCTTCAATTGAGCTACTCGCTTATCATTTGAATTTTGGTAAATATCCGGTAAATCATGGCCAAGATATAATGTGGGCACAGCCCAGCTACGCAATCGCTTGCCGATGCAAAATTTCTCAAAGTGAAGCGCACAGACTCGGCCACCAATAGTATCGCGTGCCTTTAATTGCGTGTTGTACAACCATTTCTGTAAAACGTCATTCTCCTTTGGGAACCGGTAGAGAGCCACAGTAATGACATCAACATTTTTACTTGCATTTTCACAATTATGTATACAGCATTTGGCGGTACTTCTCTCTAGCGCCGCCGCAGATGGGTTTTCATACAAAATTTCATCATCAATGGGTGTGTGTACTTTAAGTGTAGGTATGGCCCACATCTTTAATCGTGTTGAGCTTTCAGATACACAACGTTTCTCGAAATGGTCAGAACATACTTTAGTTAGGTATCTTTGAGATTCCACCAATTCGATTTTTGTGTTGTGCAGCCACTTTTCGAGCAAGTCCTGATTATAAGGCAAAACGAATAGCTTTTTGTTGTCCCTAGAAGCGAGTGTCAAACAACCAGGTACAGAGCAACGCATTCCGAGTATTCGTGAATTACATTTTGCTGTATCATACGATGTTTGGATTTGTGAAACACATTCTATCGTCTCTTCATTTTGGGATTCGTTCGATTGAAGATTTTTAATCATGTCAATATTAGCTTCATAGATAATAATGAAGTGCAGAGGGCATAACCTTAGCTCCGTATCATCTGGATCACAATCCATAATTTCACACCATTTTATTCTAAGTGATTTCAAAGCGGGCAACTTGAACTCCTGCCTCATCTTTATGTTGTCAAGCTCTTTACAAGTTGGAAAACAACATTTAAAATCATCAATCTTTCTCAGTGTTGGAGTGTTGGTACGGTGTGCAAAATGAGCCTTGCGTTTTTTTCCTAGTGTCAATTCGTTAGTAAGATTTATATCCGCATCATCGTGACCCAAATTCAGAGTGGGCATAGCACCAGTCTTAAGACGACCATATTCGTAGCAATAAGTTTCGAAATGAATACTGCATACTTTTCCATTCTGCCAAAGTTGATTACTAATGGGCAATTTAAGGTTAAGTGCCCATTTTTCAAAAAGATTTCGAACACGCGGAAACGCACTTAATTGAACACCATCACTCTGTTTTGTCTTGTTGCACCCAGGTACGCAACATTTCGGAACAACATCGATGCGTTCAAAACTGTCGGGGTTTGGAATAACGTTGTTGATGTCTTCGTGTCCTAAGTTCAGTGTCGGTAAAGCACATTTGTGCAGACGTTGGTGTTCAGTGAAACAACGGGACTCGAAATGTAGTTGGCATATATGTTTCTCCTTATTGTCATTGTCATTTAATCCAACAATTTGCAAATTTTTACACCACATTTCTAGCAATTCGCCAATCTTTGGAAATTTATAAAATCTTTTACTTGTGCCACTGACCGAACTGCAATCTGGCACTATACAATGAATCAATTGTCCATGCGGTATCGGTGTCTTCCGTCGCATTTCTATCCACTCGCTTTGCTGAATATTTTGACCGTCCCCTAGACCAAGCTTCAACGTAGGAACAGCCCCGATGCGTAATATGTCGCTTTCCAAAAAACAGTCGCGGTCGAAATGATCTTTACAAACGCGTAGACCGTGTTGTCTAGCTTGAAACGAACGATGCTTACAGTTAGCTGCCCACTTTCGTATTAACGTCATCTCCGTAGGGTACTCATAGAGCCTGACGGTATCGCTTTTCTTTTGAAAACAGCTAAAGACAGCACAATAGTTGCTGCGTATAAATTTCATATCATTGCTTTCCTGCTCCTCGCTGTGAAAATTTCCCAGGTGTTTTGCATTTTGTATTATGGTGTCGGTGTGACCCAAATCAATAGTAGGCAGAGCCCAAGGACGTAGTTGCTGTTTGCAAATGGCATCGGGTTCAAAGTGTTTAGCACAAATGTAAAGACTACGGACTTGTGCAATAGGTTTTTGCGTGTTAACACACCATTTTTGTAACTGGCATTCAGCAGTGGGAAACGAGAAAAGTTGGCGAAAAATATTTTGACCGTTACAGTGAGGAATGCAACAGATTTTGGAAACTCGTTTTGGTGACTCACTTTTTGGTTTCCCATCCAAATTCGGTTCTATTTTGATTTCAATTGGTTTCATAATATTTTTGACTTGTGTAGAATACTGAATATTTGAAACGTGTTCTTTCGGATTTGTATAAATTTTGGAATTGTGATTGAGATGCAAAGTCGGTAAAGCCCACAATTTCGGTCGTGCCTGAGCAATGCAATTTTTCTCGAAGTGAAGCAGGCACACACGGTAAATGTAATGTCTTTGTTGGTCATACGGAATTTTAGTATTATGTAGCCACTTTCTGCAGAGCTCATCATTTTGTGGAAGTTTTGTCAATCGGATGTTGTCCGTATATTTTGATTTACATCCAGGCACACTGCATTGTAACTTCTGCATAATAGAAGATTGTTTTATGATTTCGTAAGTCTGTCTTAGCTCCGATTTATATGTAGAGTTTACTTCTTGAGGCAAAGAGGTATCCTCGAAAAATTCAAGAAAATGCAAACCACAAACTTGTAGCTTACTTTGCTTCTCATCGTCTTTAAGGTTGGAAAAGCGTTGCCAAGCAGAACTTAAGGGAGCCCAAGAAGGTATTGGGTACATTTTGTTAGTTTGCAAATTTCCAGATAAACAACCCGGTACCATGCATTTAGTTTTTCTGTTGTATACATTTATTTTGCTCTGCAATTTCTTTGAGTTACGGTAAATTAAGGAATCAGTATAACCCAATTTCAAAGTGGGCACAGCACCTTCCTTAAGAAAACCATTCTTCAAGCAGTACGACTCAAAGTGTTCGTTGCAAACTTTGTGCGTCTTTATTATTTGCGTTGTGGACTTTAGTTTCAAGTTATATGTCCATTTAAGATAAAGTATGCGACTCTTTGGAAAACGATTAAGACGTGCGCCGTCTTTAAGACGAGATTTTCCACAGTTTAAAGCACAGCAGCTTGAAAGGTCTTTTGCTACCTCAAGTGAACATGGGTTTAGGAAAATGTTCCTATTACTCGTTTCATCATATTTTTCAAGATTTTCCCTTTTTCGGCAATGTTTTAGGCTAAAAAGCCGAAAAACCGAATGATCAAGTGTTTCAGCATAGTGCCCCGGCGAATCACTAGTATGATCATTTCTATTGACACTTCCAAATGAATCATTATCAAAAAGTTCAATGGGTAGTTCGCATCCATTGTTTGAATAACGCAGGGGTTCGTCATGGCCAACATTAATCGTGGGTACAGCACCCTGTCTAAGTTTTCTACTTCCCAGAACTTCAGGATCGAAATGCTCAATGCAAACACGACCAATACAATCATCAGGATTAAGATGTAGATTAGCACACCATTTTAACAGTAGCTGCCGATCTTTGGGAAAGCCAAAAGTGCTTAGATGTTGCTGAGCCGTTTTTTCTTTACGGCAATGTTTTAAACAACAAATAGGAGAAACATTGTTTACTGGTTTTTCTTTTTTGATGCATGTGGCAATTGGCATGAAAATAGGCTCTTCAATAGTATCTCCTTCAAGTTGTTCATCTACAGTTTCTACAAACTTTAGTGGATCGTAAAACTCTTCTCCCTCTTCCGTATCGGAAATAGATTCTTCCACATCGGGTTCAGTTCCACCGATTGACATTTCAGATTGTTTTTCGTAGGTATCGTAACGCTTCTCATATGATGACTTAATGGTTTCATTATTAAAAGTTAACGGATCATTGTGTCCTAACTTCAGAGTTGGCACAGCGCCGGTTTTTAGTTTCAATTTACCACGCACTTCGGCTTCAAAATGGTCAGCGCATATACGACCACGACAATTCTCTGGTTGAAGCTTCAAATTGGCACACCATTTCTCGAGCAAATATCCTTTAGGAAACTGATATGTGCGTAGGTCATTGTCAATTGTGCGACGTTTGCGACAATGATTTAATGCACATACGGGCAAGAAAAATCCTGGAATGTTTTTTGGATTTTCATAGATTGGATCAGAGTGACCCAAGTTCATGGTTGGTACGGCCCACGAACGCAATTGCTTGCCGTCTATGCAACGCTTGTTGAAATGAAGATTGCATATTTTTAAGAGTTTCTTCATATATTCATTTGGTAGTTGGAGATTGTGGCGCCACTTCTTCAATTGTATGGGACCACTAGGAAAATTAAAAAGGTGGACACCATGCTGTAAGCGACTTTTTTGGCAACTTTGTACGCAACATTTAAGCACATCAAGCGATGTCTTCATTTTAACTTGAGTCATATTTAAGTCTGAAGAAGCATTGATCACATCCTCGGAATCCAGTTGATTATCAGAAAAATACTCATTGCCACTATATGAATTTGGCAAAATAGCTTCCGAGTCATTTTCAATAGACTCTTCATCAGCGCTGTCTTCACTGGTTGCATAATCGGAAATCGGCCGATTTTTGCCAAATAGATTACTCTGCAGTTTTTCCGGATTGACTTCATATATGTGGTCTATGTCATTATGTCCAAGATTTACAGTTGGTATTGCGCCAATATTAAGTCGCGTTTTGCCTATACAAATATCCTCAAAATGTGAATTGCATATTTTGTATTTATCACGTTCTTTGAAATCTAAATGGTCTAATTTAAGGTTATGTTTCCATCGCCGGAATTGTTTTGGATCCTTTGGGAAGCTATTCATCTGTACCTCATCATATTTGCGCGTTTTGCCACATGTTGGCACACAACACTTGAATATTAACTCCGAATAACGATCTTCGGGTTTAGGGTTCGGAATAAATTCTATTTCTGTGTCAGAATGTCCCAAATTGTGAGTTGGAATAGCCCATTTGAAGAGATGTTTTGGCCCAATACACTCTGGATCAAAATGCTTATTACATATCCTGACGCCACGACAATCAATTGGATTCATCTTTAAATTGTTGCACCATTGCCAAAGATGATCTTCGTCATCAGTAGGAAATCTAAAGAGGCGCACATCAGGCATATCCTTAACCGAATCACAACCCTGGATTACGCACTGCTCATCCATAAAAGACTGTGCTTCATTAGGATAAATGTCCTCGTCGTCGTGGCCCAGATTAAGTGTTGGTATGGCACCATTGCTAAGACGTTTTCCATTAAACGAATGTGTTTCGAAATGCATTGTACAAACTCTCCATTGCGCACGAGAAGATCCCTTTGGACGTTGTTTTATATTATGTAACCATTTACGCAGTACAGAGGAGTTGTGTGGAAAACGAAATAGTTGAACTCCATCGGTTCGCTTTCTACGACAAGTCTCAATTATACAAACGCGTTGCAAACATTGTTTAGGAGCTTTAAGTCGCGCTGGGTTCTGATAAATTTTATATCCTGGCGGAGTATTTAGGTCCAGTGTTGGCACCGAGTGTGGTATAGGACACTTTTTACTTAACACCGCCGGGTCAAAATGTACTGAACAAACTCGCCGCTGAGCGCTGCCTACAAGAGGCATTTGGAGATTATGACACCACTTTGCAAGCATAGGACGATTCAAGTTAGGAAACCGGAACAACTGCACATTGTGGACTGCACGCATTTTGCGACAATGCCCTAGGCAGCACCGAGGCACCCAAGTAGCTTTGCTCGTTGAAGTATCGCCATAGAATTTAAGCGATTTCTCCCTTTTTATAAAAACGGGTTGCTCAGGATTCTCGTACATATTCTCAATGTTTGTTCCAAGATTAAGAGTTGGAATTGCCCAAAAATGCATACGTTTTCCAATGCAATGCGATTCAAAATGTAGATTACAAATACGTAGATTGGAAAGGTCGTCGACATCAATTTGTAAATTGTGCGCCCATTTAGCAAGTATCTCTAGATCCTCAGGTGCACGATAAAGTTTTATATCGTCGACTTGCGGATTTCGCTTGCACGAATCTACACAACATTCTCCTTCCTCATCGCCATTATTCGGTGCACTTGGTTTTGCAAATAGCTCTGCAACTTCGGCTTCAGTAGGTAGTTTATGGACCAAGTCATCATAGCCTAAATTTAAAGTTGGTACAGACCATTTTTCCAAACGTTTATTTCGCAAACAACGGTCTTCGAAGTGCACTTCGCATATGGCATCATTAAATAACCTTGATCCATCCGGAACTGGCTTATGCAGATTATCACACCACTTCGCCATCATAACTGGATTCGCTGGAAAGCGATGCAAATTCGCATGGTCCCTTTCACGGTTTCGTTTGCAAATTTGAACACAGCATGTTTCACGAATATTAAGCTTTTTAATAACGTCCGGATTCTTGTAAATATTTTCATCATTGTGGCCAAGGTTAAGCGTTGGCACAGCAAAAGGGCGCATACAACCGCCGATGCAGTAAGGCTCAAAATGTAAGCTACAGATCCTTAGGCCTTTGTGCATTTTGTCTTCATCCATTTTTAGATTGTGACACCATTTTTGCATTTGCTCTGGCCGACGTGGAATGGTATGGAAAGTGATATCATTAGAGTTATGGCGTTTACTATCACAACCAGGTACGCAGCACACATCCATCGATTCGGTGACATTAGGCGTTGAACTTGCATTTGTAATACTTGAAAATGGTGACACTGCATCCGACGCATAGAACATTGATGACAAACTGCTAGAAGGCGAAGGTACTGTTGAAGTTGCATTCGGTTGACGGTAATATCCTTTCTGAGTAGTTGATGAAGGAGGTGGCGGTGGTGGTGGAGGTGGAGTGTACAACTCATTTTCATAAATATTAAAAGTGTCATTATGACCCAAATTTAGTGTCGGTACTGCACCTATAAACAAAATAAATAAAAATAATTAATCTGAAGAATTATAGTTCACATCGATTTATTATTGTATAGTTTTATTGCAAATTTCGGCTTAATTTTCGAAGAAATTTTATTGTATTTTAATTGGTTAGCTCCAAATTGTTTTTTTGGCAATTTTGCGAATTCGCAATGAAATTTAAGTTTCCATATAAATGTTTTTGGTTAATTGCAATTTGGCAGTTCTATTAGCAACTGATGCGTTTCTAGTTCCCAATTTTACCTATGAAAAAGCATCAATAAATTTAACCGCATAATTATAATTGCATATTTTTTGCAATCTAAAAATTTACAGTTTATTTGCAAACGATTTGCAATTCTTCGATTTTAACTTATCAAAACATTTCTCTGTTGTACATTTTTCCGTTTCTGCGTTTGCAGTAAAGCAAAACTCATATATCCATAAGTAACACAATTAATTTTAACATCATACGAGGGTTATGTGGAAAAAGAGGTTATATAACAAATATAAAATTCTTTAATATATTAGATATCGGAATAAGGGTTGAAGTAACAAATTCGAAATAACCAGTTATTAAAATTCATATGTTGTCAGAAAATTCTTTGCAAATATACAATATTTGCAATTGAGCAGTTAATTTTATATGGATTTAGCAACAAAATGGAAAAACAAATATTCGTTTGCACTCAGCCGATATTGACAATATACCAAGCAATTTCTACAGTATACATATTTTTATAAAAATTTTACCTGGTGAAAGTTTTCTTAGACCCAAAGCCTCTTTGATGAAATGGGCACTGCAAATTTTATGATTTTTCCCACGATATACCGAAGGATCCAAACGCAAGTTATAGCACCACCTCTGTAAAAGCACTTCATCACGTGGAAAACGATATAACGACATATTGAAGTCGGACGAGCGACTTCTACGGCAAAATGGCAAACAACATCGTTTTTCTTCTACATAGAGATTCTGAGGATTGTCATGTATTTTGCCGTAAGGTGTGCCCAAGTTAAGCGTAGGCACCGCCCACGGTTTAAGGCGAAATTTACCGATACACCTTTCTTCAAAATGCCGTCCACAAAAGTGGCGTGGCTCTTTAGCTTGCACAGGCAATCTTGCATTTTGGCACCACTTAATCAAACTTTTTATATCCTTTGGAAAATTGTAAAATTTCACATTACTCTCACCACGTTGGCTCTTACAATTGGGCATGCTGCAGCGTGCTACTTCGCCTGTTGTAAATGTATTCGTAAGTTCTCGATTTTGATACAAATTTGCGACATCATCATGGCCCAAATTGAAGGTAGGCACAGCCCAATAGCACAATGAGTAACGATTTATGCAGCGTTTTGGAAAATGCAAGCTACATATACGATAGCTTCGATATGTCGTCACGGACACATGCAGCATTTTCAGATTACTTAACCACTGATGTAAATACTTTTCGTCCTTAGGAAATGTAAAAAACTGTAAAGTCGGACTGGTACTCTTACGTACACCGCAACGGGGCACACAACAAACTGCGTCTTCGGAATCGTCAAGTGTAGATGCGTTAGCTGACTGAGCTTGCTGTTGTTGTGCATTAAGCATAGAACTGCCTATTTCATTGTAATCATTCGTAAAATTAGATGAGTTATGCGAACTAGTGTAGGAATCATTTGTATAATCGCTAAAGTTTGCCGGTGTCATTTGCGTATGATGCTGGGGGTAATCGGAGATATTTGAATAAAAGTCTGGTTCCACTTTTATCTCCGTCTTTATAGCTGGCGTTTGGAAGAAGTTGTTGTTTTTGTAATGTGCATGTTGATACGTGTGGCTTGGTGTCATAAAGGAACTAGTGATGGTTGAGTTGGATGTAGCAGTGGAAGACTGAAATTGGTGCGGCGCCACTACTGAAATCATACGAATTACAATGATGACAAAGAAACGTATCAGTAACACATTAACTTACTTTCCATGACTCCCATTTGACAGTCTTGTAGTTTGTAGTTTTCTTGGGGCTCTGAAGAAAACTTCGAAACCGACGAGTTTTGAAAGTTAGAACGTTGTGTATGATTTTGAGTGCCACCCATTATATAGTACTTGCCGCAAAAGTAAGGAGCACCAATGCGATGTTCATGGAGTTCTTGTGGCGTCGCAAACCACAAGCGGCAAACAGGGCAATCAAAACGCTGTTGAAACTTATGATGCGGTAAATGAGCATACAACATCTCTCGTGTAGGGAATGTAAGAGAACATATCTAAAATGTAGACAGCTTTTGTACAAATTTCATTATGAATATCCCAATTGTTTACCACTTACATTGCAAACGAATGTATCATATTCATGATGCATGTACTCATGTGTTTCAATATCCGATATAGTGTCATAGTATTTACCACAGTACTTATGGCAAAAGAATTTATTTTCACGATGTAAATGTTTATGTTTCTCCAGCTCTTCCATAGACATGAATGACATTGGACATATACTACATCTTAAGTCATATTCGACGATATCGCAGGAACTTTCAGCTACATGGTTTATATAAACATGTTTTTTGAAGAAAACCTGCTTGCATCTTTGACATATTGGCAAAGTCTCTGAACGCTCCGTTTGTACTTTACGCCGTGGAAAATTCAACGACTGTTATAATAAATTTTTTTTTTTAATTTAGTTTTCAGCGGTGAAGTTAAATAATTTACAATTCATTTAACTTTAAGTAACATTAATAAAATGGAGGATTTGAGTAATAGTTATGTCTATGACAAAAAATAAGTTGATTAGTTTTAAAAATGAAAAATCAATAATCACAATACATCTCTGAAAACACTCCACACATAGTTTATAAAACTCTGACAGCCGAGCGTGTATTTTCGTTGATACCCCAAGTAAACTTTAATTACCTTTTGCTGCATGTCGCTGGGATGTTCCTCCTTAATATTTAGCTCCACCTTAGGATTTAGCATTTCGTCACCGAAGTCAGGAAATTTTTTAAAGTCCACGATAGGTGCATTGTCATCAATAAAATTTGTTTTATAGTTATTCTCGTCTGGTGGTTCGGCTTTCGCATGAAAATAAATATTAAAGTTAATTAAATATAAAATGTTTTCATTGAAAGTAACAAATAGGAATACAATTTGGTAAAATAAAATAATATACCGAATAATTTTGACGCCCAAAAAACAAAATCATAACAACGATTCGATGCTGTTCATAGGGAAGTTGAATGTCTTTTGCCAATAAAACACGAAAACGATGTATACATTTTGCTACGAACTAAAATGCGACAAACTGAGCATAGTAATGTAGAGTAGGAGCGGAGCGTCGCAATTGTATAGATGGCACATTACATAAGGTTGTTATGGAAGGTTTCGAGCGTATAGAGAAACAAAAACCAACTACAAATACAGAGCGCGCACACATAGACGCGTCGATAGAACCACTAAGATACTCATATACACACACTAAATCGACCAACAAATATTCGAGATGATTGTCGAAGAAGATAAAAGTGCTTGATTTATAGAACAAATAAAAAATACTTTAGGAAATGGCTGAACTTGTTCGTAAAGAAGTAACCAGCAAACTGAAACTTCATCTATAACGAATACATAAAAATACGCACATTATGTTGTGGGATTATCGTTAGACGGGTTAGTAGGTGGGGTTTATGTTCAGACTCATTTAAATATGTCAAATTTAAAACGAATAAAGTAAGAGAATAGCTTTAAAAAATATATGTACACTATCATATATAACGCATTCTCTTTGCGCTCTATTGTATGTTTCCTATACTAACGCAGTTCAGTAAACTCACGTTATCTAGCTATTCAAATTTCATCCCTAATAATATTCCTTTTCAAGAACGTTATCAGTTACTCATGTTATCTAAACTATTTATAGAAACTAGCATTGGAAACCACAGACAAGTTCGGATTGATGGCAATGTGTATTAAACAAAATAGCATTCGACTTACATTTGATTATCAATTCTTCGACTTCAATAGGTGAACAAGACATCGGATTATGCATTTGGTATTGATTCCCGTGATGCTGCAAGTTCATAACTTTTGGATTCATGTATTCATGGCGCTGCATGGTAGCTTCGGCTACTCCTGGTGGATTATGCTGCGGCATAAGTGTGCTTTGTTGTTGTTGATACTGGAGCAGCTGATTATGAGCGTAAGCAACCGAGTTGGAACCACTCGTTTCAAGGTCGAATGCTGCTGCGCCACCAATGCAATCGTTGCCACTGTTAAGAGCACAGCTACCGCCCATGCCTATACCGATTCCTCCAGACATACTGCCTCCATAAAAGCTTCCGTACATGTGCATGTCGTTGTTGCCGTTGCTACTTTTACCAGACGCGGAAGAAGCAACATGTGCGTAGTGCGAGTGGTTCTGCTGCTGCTGTGGTTGTTGTTGTGACATCGCAAACAAAAAAAGTAAACAATCACACCGGCTAGCAGGAGCTTGGCGTATATAATCTTCACTCACACAAACACACCCCGATCTATATAGGTTTTTTTGTCTTATATGTATCGGTGCGACATTTTCAATAACCAACCCGTTCAGCACTTAATTATTTGGCTTGTAACAATTTGCATGACACCCACATTGACGACTGCGTATTTTTTGTACATGAAATTAATTCACACTCACTTGTAGTAAAAACAACAAACTTTAACTGTTTTTAATAACTTAGTATCCCTTTTTTGCATAATTTTTAAACAAAACAACAGTCTCTTTTCTCGCTTGTGTGTACAAGTCAGAAGAGAGGGAAGCTAGTGAGTGAGTGAGAAGGAACAGTTTGCGAGGTCTGCAAACTCTTTTGAGAAGCAGTGGTGAACAACGTGAAAATTTCGATTGTATCGCGTCCCGAGGACTTTTGTTCAGAAATTTTTCTAGGGTTACTCAAAGCCGCCCAGGATGGTTTCGTGAGGTGACAGCCCCTTCAAATTCGGAAGACCGTACTAGACTTGACTTGGAAGACCGTATTGTAGAGTCTACTTTACTCTTCAAAAACACTGAAGCAGTACTAAACAACGAATATTTATTTGTTTGTTGAGACCACAAGTATATGTATCTCCGGTTAATTAAGAAATTTTATATCTGTTGTGCTGATGCGGATTTGTAGCAATGGCTAAGGGTTAATCTTATTCATTTTTCTAGTTATCACTCTGCCAAGGTGGTAATTTGGCTGGAAAACAGGTGCTGATAGATTACCTTATTATTAATCTTGCAGAGCCACGCACAGGCATAAAATTGATTTTGTAATTAGTAATATAAACTTTGTTGATGCTACCGTGTGATTTTCCGGTCTAAGACCTCTCGCCTGACTGCTCTAAGCTTGCCGTTGATCTTGCGGCCCATGTGAAAGTGGTGATCCCCTCTGCATTAACATTTTAATATGTATCTCGTTGTGCTCCTATATTATTGTTATGCTTTTTTTTCAGTATGAATGGTAAAATGTTGGAATTGAGATCATAATATAGTAATATTGGGATATCAACCCTACAGGTAATTAATTTGGTAAATCATTCCGAAAGTACATATCAATTGGCGTCAGTGACATTTATAAGTACACATTTGAATTCTCCATTCAAGAAACGAGTTCCAATAATAGGGTTGCTGTAGCATGAATTTTACTTGAACTGAACCAAAAACTTGTTTATTTACTAGCTTTTATTAACCCCTCTTTAGCACCAACCACTAAACTCGCACTTTTTCAATCCAAAATGTAAATGTTTGCAAATCCTAGTTCCATTCTTAAATTATGGTGGGATACTTTAACCATGGTGACCAAGCTTAATACAATACATCACTCTGATGAAGAGACGGGAGTGTAGAAGTATATGTTATTGCTTTGAATGAGAACAACGAAAGGACTATTACTTATTCAAACTGCTTACGATATAGTGATGGATTTTGGCTGTTTAATATAAATTGGAGCAATTAAGTAAGAGAAAACTTAGGTGACTTGTGGCCCACGCTCTCCTATTTTTCTTAATAACATTGCATTTAGTTGATCGCTATCAGCTACAAGTGTTCTTTCTGCGGCCCGGTCCAACTCTAATCGGAGCTCTTGTTTCACCTGGTCAATGCGGATTGCATTCTTGGCTGAAATAGGTATGATCCGTTCAAACTTTAAAAGTCGATTTGGACGCAGCTCAGCTGGACATTGTTCGAGGCCTTGCTCCAAGTGATTAAGAGTTTGTCTGATTTTCTTCAGCAGTTCCTTGGCCCCGTCCTTGTCTATTTTGTTTAAAAGTAAAATGCAAGGCTTGTCAAGCAAAGCGGGATCGTAAAGTTCCAATTCCTTGTTGAGCGCGTAAATATTTTGTAGGCAATCTCGTTGTGAGTGCTGTGGACTCAATCGAAAACCAAATATATCTATCACAAAGAGTAAAAGCCGTGTGCGTTCAATGTGCTTCAAAAATTTATGTCCCATTCCAAAGTTGACATGAGCGCCTTCAATCAGCCCTGGTAAATCTGCTACCGTAATTGAGCGCAAATCAGGATATTCGATGATGCCTATTTGGGGGCGTATTGTGGTGACTGGCGGCAGTAAAGTAATGATTATATATGTTTATTAATAAAAGGTAATCACAAGGACTTACATGGATAGGCAGCAATTTTCGGTTTCGCATTTGAAACCGCTTTCAAAAACGTACTTTTTCCTGCATTTGGAAAGCCGACTAGGCCGACATCTGCAATTAATTTTAAGTCCAAGCTCACGGTACGATGTTCTCCAGGTCGTCCAATAAAATTTGTTTTACTACATCCTCCGATGCCGCCAGTGGCAACAATGCAAGCGGCTTTTTCTTCATTTAAATCTGAAATTATTTTACCACTATCATCAATGATTTGCACGCCAATGGGTACTTCAATCTGTTCGTCGACACCACGGCGGCCTAAAATGCAGACTTTACTGCTATCTTCACCATTTGATGCTGCCACACGTTTTTCCTTCAACTTATACTTTTGAGCGACCTAAAGAAAAAATTACATGCAAGTTGTATAGCTCATTCCAATTTAGCAACATTTTCATTACTTTAGCCAGTGTCACACCTTCCTTGGCGACGCAATACACGCAACCGCCTTGGCCACCGACACCTCCATATTTTGGAAGTCCGTTGCCACCATGGCCACCAAGTACCGTCAGGCGTAAAGTATCCAGAAATGATGGCTTGAAGTGTGCTCGCCCTGACTATAATAGTATATATTATATATATATTAAATATACTTTTTATAATCAAACTACCTTTTTAATCGAGTTAAATAAAAATGTAAAAATTTTCATTGTTTACGCAGAAGCCGTGACAGCTGATTTATAACCACTTTGCCGGTGAACAAAAGATGGCGCAGTTGTCGCTTGGTCTTCACGTGTTTGAATCAGCTGATTTGCGCACGAAGTGCATAGTCAAATTGTTTGTTTAGAATATGGAACCTGGAATTTGTTTTATAAAAGAAGAGTTTTTGCTACCAGATTGCAAATCTCATATATCAGAGAGTTCAGTTGAAAATAGAAAAAGAAAACATGACGAAATCAACGAAAACTTAGAGACCAAAGAAACCCATATTATAAATAAAACCAAAAAGGATCGCAAACGGGGCCAAAACAAAGTGAGTTATTTTAATAATTTGAAAACATTGCATAACAGGATCAATTCGCAGCACCGTCCTGTATTTAAAGAAGATCGCACCCTGCACCTTTGCCACTCGTTGATGGAAGGGCCCAGCGCGGAGCCTTGCGCGTTTCGCAATTGTCGTTATGTGCACGATCTCACGGAGTACTTGCTGTCAAAAGGCGAGGACCTGGGTTCACAATGTCCTAACTTTACATCTAAAGGATATTGTCCAAGAGGCGTGACTTGTCGCTTTGCCAAATCGCATATGGATGCAAATGGTAACAACATAAAAGATGCAAGTTTTGTTGCTGAAATGCCGACGACGACATTAAATGGCATTTCTTCCGGTATGTTAACCAAATAATTGTTAATTGGACATCTATTTTATACAAATGTATGTTTGTTACAGAACTACAAATAAGGCTGCGAAAACGCGATTATGATTTCAGTAAAAGCAAAGGATTGGTCAGTCGTTTCGAAGCCCTTCGGGAAAGTCAAAAGATTACTAAAAGTGACCAGCAGGACGCCACAGCAATTAAACCTACCGGCTGTGTCATTGAAGACGTAGTAAAGCAAAAACCGCCAGTAGACTTTTCAAACAAACTTGTGCTCTCACCTTTAACCACTGTGGGAAACCTGCCTTTCCGTCGCATCTGTAAGGAGTTTGGGGCAGACATAACTTGTGGTGAAATGGCATGTGCAGTGCCCATAGTGAAGGGTTTGACACAGGAATGGGCATTGACAAAGCGGCATAAATCTGAAGACGTCTTTGGAGTTCAGATATGCGGTAACAATCCTACGATTATAGCGCAGGCAGCGCAGTTGCTGCAAGAAACCGCTCAAGTGGACTACATCGATTTAAATATTGGTTGTCCCATCGACTTGATTTATCAGCAAGGCGGAGGCAGTGCTTTAATGCGTCGCACAAACGTTTTAGAGCTGGCTGTGCGCAGTTGTGCTGCGTTGTCGTCGAATCTGCCTTTCACGGTAAAAATGCGTACGGGTGTTTATGCGGACAAGAGCGTTGCACACACACTCTTGCCTCTTGTGGAAAGTTGGGGTGCTGCGGCGGTAACCATTCACGGAAGGTCGCGTGAGCAACGATACACGAAAAGTGCAAATTGGTCTTATATTGAAGAATGTGCTGCCATGGCCAAAAACATGCCAGTCATCGGTAATGGAGATATTCTGAGCTTTGAAGAATACAACGAAAAGCGTGTAAGTAAAATTACGTACCACTCAATTCTAATTAAAATAAACTCCCCTCTTCTTCATATAATTTTTAAAAAGCAATTGGCTCCTCATGTTTCATCAGTTATGATTGGGAGAGGCGCTCTCATCAAACCATGGATTTTCAAAGAAATTAAGGAGCAACAAACTTGGCAGCCAACTTCAAGTGAACGTTTTGAGATGATGCGAAAATTCTGCAACTATGGAATGGAGCATTGGGGTTCGGACACTAAAGGGGTGGAAACAACTCGACGATTCTTACTTGAATGGCAATCATTTCTATATCGTTATATACCATATGAACTGCTTGTCTCACCACCGCAAAAAATTAATGATCGCCCACAAAAATATCGTGGTCGGGATGAACTGGAAACACTTATGAGTTCCTCTAATTCAGCTGATTGGGTGAAGCTTAGCGAAATGCTTCTTGGCTCAGTGCCAGCCACTGGATTTACCTTCGTCCCAAAACATAAAGCAAATGCCTATTAATTTCAATGACGCAGAGGCAAATAAACGTCAAAACTTTATTACTGCTATTTGTTCATTATTTTCTTGTTTTTGTAAATTTTTTACTAAAAAAAAATATGAAGTATAGTCTAGAAAGTTATGCTAGAAACCATGCCTTTTTTCCAGATATTGTGGGAGTAATAAACTCGCAAATACTGGAAAATCGACGGTCACAAAAATCATTTCGTCACATTTCATCGGCATCGCGACCACTTCAACCATTGTAACATTGCGGAGCCAAAATGCTCTGGACGGATGATTTTTTTTTTACTCTCACTTTTAGGGATGCCAAATGCATACAAATGTAAGTTAATGTTTCATCGCTCTAAAGACAGAAGGATTTCCTAATTCGCATTGCTTCGTACCATGCTACAAGAATTACAAGATAGTGCCGTTTTCTTTCTCAAAGAACGCTCATTCCCCTGTGGCGACGTCTGATGTGTGAGAACTAACTTAACGGTACCCGTGTTATCATCATCAAGTTATTTCTCACACCATGAGGGTCTTAAACCATTTGAGTGCTGCTCCTTCTCGTTTCTCTTACATCATCATATGTTGCTCAATCCAAAACATAAAACAAATTCTTGCCGACTGCAATAAAACGAAGACTAATTAAAGGCAAAACTTAAAATTTATTGTAGACAGATGAATTTTCGTGTGTATTAAAAAGATAATTGAGATTTCACCACGTTTAGCTAGTGTTTCGTATAGCTAAGCGCTTCCTCTACGTCGGCCTTGGAACCGAGGAAAATTGGACTACGTTCATGGATTTTTTGTGGCACGATATCAAGTATGCTTATCTTGCCATTGCTTGCTAAGCCGCCAGCCTGTATCATTAAATAGGCCATCGGATTGCATTCGTAGAGCAAACGAAGCTTTCCATTGGGCGACGATTTAGTAGCAGGATATATAAAAATACCACCATACTTAATCGTTCGGTGGACATCTGCCACCATAGAGCCAACATAGCGGGCTCCATAAGGCTTGCCTTTGCTTGGATCTTTCTTGGCAGCAACATAGTTAAAAACGCCTTCATCCCAATCGGAGGCATAACCTTCATTAATTGAGTAAATTTTTCCCTTTTCAGGCACACGCATATTCGGGTCTGTCAAAATAAATTCACCGATAGCAGGATCATAGGTGAAACCGTGTACACCAGTACCCAGACTTATTACGATGGCAGTAGCAGAGCCATACAGAGCATAGCCGGCTGCCACAATCTTATTGCCGGGCTGTAGTGCATCTTTCTCTGTTGGCGCATCAACATCCGACACTTTCCGATATATAACAAAAATGGAGCCTATCGATACTAAACAATCTATGTTCGAAGAACCATCCAATGGATCGAAGCACACAATGTATTTGCCCTGTGAAAGTTTCAAAATCAGTTTTAGAATTAAAAATTGCAAATTTTGCTTATTCAAAAACACTTACTTGTCGCTCCGTTTCCACCTCAATGACGTTCTCGTTTTCTTCGGATACCAACAGACATGTTGTGTACGAAGATTTAAGCATGTTTATGAAGAGCTCATTTGAGAGCACATCTAGTTTTTTAACTTCCTCACCCTGCACATTGATGTCGCCGGCAAATCCGTGCAGCTTGGCAATGCCCGCCTTGCGCACTGCCGAGGCGGTCGCCTTAATTGCAGTTTGTATGGAGTTGAGCAGCTGTGTGAGATCGCCCGTGGCATTCTTAAACTTGCGCTGTTCCTGTAGCACAAAACGCGTCAACGTCATTGCATTGGAATCAAAGGCTTGTCCTTGTTGTGTCATTTTTGCTAATTAACAAATTCATTTATTAATATTTGAAACATTTAATAAAACTAACAAAATTACGAAATATGTACATTTAATAAAAAGAAAAACATGCGTAGTCCTTGCAAGTGTGCTATGTAATTAAAAAAACAATTCTTTAAATTTGTATTAACTCTTGCATTATGCAAAGCAAACATTTGCTGTGTGCGTTTTTGAAGCTTGCTTAAAAAGTGAAAACAACAAAAGGTTATTAGGTACAGAAATTATAATTATTATATGTTAATCAAAAGTCAAGAGGAAGAAAACTAAACGGCTTAGAAAATTGATTGATTTGCTTGCAAAACTTACGGTCACTGTTGGCTGCGGCCATTTTGTATTCGAAGCGCTTTGTTATCTATCGTTTTAAAAGGTTTTTCAAAAAAAAATATTTTAAAATATTCCAAAATGTAAATGCATTTTGTTTTAAGAAATTGTTTATGTTTGCATTTGGAATGAAATAATGAGCATAACAGGATCTTGTTATCAGCCATAGGTACATGTTTGTAGTGTCAACCCCATCGATTCAAATAATCAAATTTCACTGGAAACAAACTTGATCTGTTGCCTTCCTCACTGATAACTGATAACCTGTTTTAGCACCAACTCTACATTGCTTGGACTTATTTTGTTTATATGTTTTAACGTGACTAGACAGAAAGCAAGGTCAAATTTAGAAGTCAAAGTATTGTATGGCCGAAATTCGATTTGCCTCTTATCTGCTAGTCTGTAATGCACAGCTGTATTTTTGTTTTTTTTCCGTTTTATTATTTGTTTTCTACACACGTGTGACATTTTGGCAAAAAGTGAAAATAAAGTTCTGCTGTGAAAGCGGTACGCGATAAAACACTTCTATATAAAACATTCAAACAGTCGTAATGCATACATACTTTTATGAATAAACACTTAAACAAAGGCTATTTTAAGCACTATTCGAGATTTGCAGAATTGTAATATCGCATCCTAACTCCTAGAAGACTAGAAAAGAAATACCTATGCCACACGATCCATTTAACGGAGTTCTTATACCATATGGATTGTTAACATTAAAAATGCAAGCAGCACTCACAATGTTATGCTGAAAAACTCTTTCTCTTAAAAGAATAAAATATTGCGACGAGAATCGATTGCGTCCGCCGGCAACAAATGAAAAAATAAGACTGAAAAACCAGACAGTTGGCTTCATCAAAGCATGCATACATACAAAAAAAATACTAAATAAACACAAAAACAACAACGATGAGAGCCGCAGAGAGCTGAGCAAAATGCGTTGATAAGCTAATATGTAAAGACATATGCACACAGCCAGACGAATGTGTGTATGTACATATTTCGTAAGTATGTAGGTATGTTGTATGCTGTAGAAAGGCGAAGAAAAACAAAAACTAGTTCTGCATGATTATTTTTTAATTTCTTTAGTAGAGGCTCGTCACTTTGAATTAACTGTATGTGACGAATGTGTTATCACAATCTACGCATCGTCGCTTTTGCTGTTGTTGGTGGTTGTGTTTAGCTTTTCTTTGCTTTCCGCTTGCCTCACTATTTTATTGGAAAAAATAAAAGAAATTCACATTGCAGTGACCTCTGCACATTCTTATTTTTTTTTTTTTTTTTTTTTGTTGTATAAAGACAATTGTTGGCGACCATTTAAAATGTAACATATATGTACATGGATGTAATATTACCTCAATTTCAATAACCTGTTGTAACTGTTGTATTTATGTAACTATATACATATATATTTATGCACGTATTTGGTACTGTAACAAAAAGACTTTTAAGATTTTTGCATTTGCGAAACGAAAAGAAAAACTGAAGCTCAGTCGCGCTGTTGGGGTTGTTTCACATTCAAACAAATGTATGCTACAAAGTGTCCAAATAATTGGACAATAGCAACCCACAATTACGTCGGCATTGTTCACAGATTGCTAATTCTCTTCTTCATGCTTAACTCATGACAAGGGTGGTATTTCATTCTTCAACCCTACACAGGCCCAAGCTTAACTTTGTTACTAAGCGCACGACATGTATCACTCTTCTTTTTTTTGGATCGTTGATTTGCCTTCTATGTAGAAATTGTGGGCGGAAATTTGTTAAACATCGCCATACCCAATGCAGGTCTATGCTGATCTCAATTTTATTGCTTGAGTTGCAGCAAATGATTATTAAGATTATTAAATGGTTATTAAATCCGGTTGAACAAAACTGATTAGAGAGGTTACTTTTCATAATATAAAATAAGTGTCAATATCTGCCTCATACATATGAATGTGTGTACTTAGGTATGTAAATCTTGATAAGAATGTGTATAAGTGGATACATTTTTTCAAACCATTTTTTTTTTTATTTAGTCATAAAATGTCTACTTACTAGCCACGTTAACAACTACGCAAAGTAAATGGAAGTACCGTTTTATTTATTTAAATACAACTTAACCGAATCGACTTCTGTACTACGCTCAATACTGACTAGAATGCTCGCTGTTACATTGTATGAGTATATACATGCATATGTATAAGTACTTATGTATATACACCTATGCAATGCAAACGTATAAATTTGGATGTAAGAGCCTTTAACCAAGTTAGGTTAATTGATATAGCTTGGCATCGCCAACGATGTCAACGTCACTGCAATCGTCGTCCTCATCGCTCTCGGCGTCTAAATCTGAATAATCATCTGTGGAGTAGTCGTTCTGCAAGAAACTATCAGCGGACATGCCCCGCAGAATTTGCATGTGTTGTTGCTGTTGCTGCTGCTGCTGCTGCTGCTGAACGACATGACGCTGTGTTTGTTGTTGGTGCTGTTGGGTTGCACCTTCACTAAAAGTCAACTTTTCACTGTCGGCGGCGCCTGTGCCATTACTATTCTGACCAGCGCCACCAATCCCGGCGGCACTCTTGCCCAACTCGGTACGTGAAAAGTCAACGGGTTCTGCGAAATAGACAAAATTTCTTAATTAAATTCAATTGGCTTTGTCTGTGCTGCAAGTATTGGTCAAAACTTTTCTAAGAAATTCAGCTTCGGCCTTTGATTGCTATAAGAGTTTCTTTGTCTTTGCGTAAAGTTTCTTATGGCTTCTTGCAAAGTTTGAAATAGTTGCGCAAAGTGTAGCACCAGAACCCAAGTGCATAACGTATACGCACTGTGTAAGTAAATGGGGTACGAAAGACTTACCATTGCCATTGTCTCTGCGCCGCAGCTGCTTCTTGTGTTTCATGCGTCGGTTCTGGAACCAAGTTTTAACTTGCGTTTCGCTCAAGCCCAACGCCGTCGCCAACTCGACCCGTTCCGGCGTTGACAAATAGCGTTGCGCCTCAAAACGTTTCTCTAGCCCCGATAGTTGTGGGTCACTAAAAACTGTGCGAGCCTTGCGTCGTCTGCAGTGTCGCAGAGCATTCACGCCCATGCCCAAACCGAGTGCCAATTCGGGCACACAGCCGTGTCCGCCGAACAGATGTCCGCCGCCGAACAGGCCAGCTGTTGAGTGTGTGGAGTTTTGTTAGGGCGAATAATTTAATTTGATGTCAGTTTTTTAGTTTTAATACAATTAGGCATTGTCGGACCAATTTGGTCGGGCAAATGTTTTTACAAAACTTTGGTGTGCCAAATTGTATGTTGATTGGTCACACTTTCGGTTGCTCGCACTTACCTTGGGACAGAAAGTACGGGTCAACGGATTTATAGGCGCCGGTCGAGGGTGACAAATAGCCAAGAGTCATCTGCAAGAAGCCATGATCGCTGTATGCAGCGCCTGGGTACAGCACTCCATTCGGTGGTGGCGGTGGCGGTGGCGGCGGTGCGCCTGGGGCTGACTGTTGACTGGCTGCTCCACCGACGGCATGCAGTTGCGCCCCCGGTATGCCACCGTAATTGCCAGTGGTTGGCGTTGATGCCGTCGGCAGTGCAATGTGCGTGGATAAAACGCTGCTTCTAAAGACGATAATGAACTGTGTTTATTGACTATGTGCGTTGCATCCGATGGTATACAAAGGGAGTTGAGGGAAATGAAACAAAAGCATGGATTGTTGCACCAGTTCTCGAAAACAAATGGCCATACGTGGTTGGCGCATAAGGTGACATGGAACTCAAAAGAGGAGCAATTTTATACTACACAACTCAATATAATCGTACCGATGGTTATGCATTAGCTTTTGATATTCCTCATCCTGGCGTCGTTGGTGCGTTAATGTTGTTTGTTGCTGCGTTTGCTGTTGTTGCTGCTGTGCGCCACTTTTTAACTTATCACTATCAGCCACGGTTTTTTGTGATTTTGCGTGGGTTTTGTTGGCTTTTTGATTTTGATTGGGGACACTATTACTATTATTGTTACTGATACTGCTAATGTTGTTGTTGTTGTTATTATTATTATTAATATTATTATTATTTAAATTCTGACACAGTATATGCTCAATTGAAAATGGCGTCTTGGCCGCGATCATCGTGTTCGTTTGTGTGCTACTGCAGTTTGTTGCCTCTCGCGCCGCTTCACTTTCGCTAATCGGTGTTGACATAATCAAGAAATCTCAATTTAAAGAACAAACCAGTTTAAAGTGCCGATTTGCGCGTTATAACTATTAACCGTTACGTTGTTTACTCGTTGACGGTCGCGTTGAGTTTGTTCAATCACCACACATCAACCGAAAATTATTCTAAATCACTCCTCATCATCAGAGTCAGCGTCAGCATCAGCATCAGCATTAGCATCAGCTACAGCAACAATGCCAACCAACCAACCAACCAGCGAACCAACTCCACCAGCACGCCAGGCCACTTCCTTGCTACAACGTTCATGTTCATGTGGCTGCAACATCCCTTAGATACCATGAAACACTCAGAATCGTCTGCCGTGCAACTGCGACTTGTTGTGGTGTGTGCTTAGTAGCACACATCCTGCTTCTATGAACACACCCATTTTCGCTGCAGTATAGTTGCCTCTGTCACACGCGCTGCAAGGCAACGAATTTTTTATTTGGGCGCTTTAATGCTGGAATTTGCGCCTTTTAACTAGGTTACATATGCCATGCAGTGCCACCTCCATCTCCACGCCTCTCCGTTGCTTTTAAAACGACCACGACAACGATGAAAGCGACATGATGAATATCTTTTCCTTTGTGGCTGCAGTTTAGGTATCAACTTTGTAGGCAGGCTACAAATCAAATGCGGAATTGTTTTGTTTATTAATTATTACAAATGACAAATGGCATTGGTGAATTCGTCGAAGCTTATATGATATGTGGGAGCTACTGTCCTGAACGGATTTCTTACTTTTGCAAGGTGTCTAGGAAGACAACAATAAAGGAGTTATAGACAAGTTGACAATTTCTTGCAAACATGATTTTGGCTGTCAATTTAAACAATATAACAGAACAGTTCAAATTTTAAAATGAATACATCATACTAAAGATTTAAAATGTATTTTATTTATAATTACGTTCTCTGAAGTAAATTTCATTAATAAATTTCAAATGGATAAGGATTACAATTGGCTATTTTCAACTGTGCATTCATAAGTAAGTATGTACATATATGAGCACTTATATTGAAAAATATATGTACATATATGCACATGTAGACGAATTCGCATGCCTTATTCTATCACAGGCATCCAGCTGCGCCGCCATTTTGTGTCAATTTTACCATAATTAACGTTGCTGATATCGCTATTGTCCCTTAACGCCAGGCCGCCAACGTTCGTTTTGTTGTAAATGAGCGTGCATTAAATTCGTTAAATGCCACAATTATTATAATTAATTTATTGATTGAAATTTGCGTAGGCCGAAGTCAGGTGGCAGGTGGGTTACATACAACACAAGTATACGCCGAGCATATGCTATGTGTGCACGTATATCCGCTATGATAGGGTGGCCTTAGCTACACGGCGTCTCTTTGAATTGATGAGGTGCCGATCTCAAACCATGCCACTTCCCTCAATGGCTTCCGTGCCTCTTCAAAGAAATGTGTTTATGAGATTCAGATTTTCCTGATAGTTGGTTATAAATGTGTGATGTAGATGGGCCTGCGTTGTGTTGCGAATGTAAAATTATATTGTAAAGTTCCGCAATGCAAATCACATGTAAAAGTGAAGAAACTCACCCAAGAGACACCCCTATTAAGCGGATGATTCTTCTTAAATCAAACTCCCCACTTAACTGGACGTGGCCAGGGCTTTTCAATGAAATTCTTAGAAAAAAACCCTCTTAGCCGGACACGAACCTCTCAACAACGAACAAAATAAAGAACGAAAATTTAAAAAAATCAATAAAATTTCTTTAAGAAATATACTAAAAACAAATTGGGGAAGCTGTAACACCAAATCAAAAAAAAATAATTACTTTTTTTTTTCTAAAATGTCTTGCTAATTTTGGTAAGAACAATAAAATCTATAAATTTAATTGAATTTCAATACCAAGATCAACCAAGATCAACAAATGGAAGTAAGGGAGGGAGTCTCTCAGTTATCACAGGGTGGCTCAAAAAAAAATGACAAGCAAAGTTCTTCAGTTTGATTGACAGTGCGTATGTGTTATGTCAACCAAATTCATTTAGAACATACGCATTCTGTGTGATCTTGAAGCTATCCTAGGATTTTTAAACTTTATTTACTGTAAGCAATGTGCTTATGCTAATGACGCGCAGTTGCTGCTCACCAAATGATAACATGCTACTTTGTGGTCGATTTAATAATACATTTAAGCCGCACATCACAGCCGCAATGTCCGTAAATTGGAAATATTTATTTTTGTATAATTAAAATTGTGAACGGATTTGCGGTGGCATATCTGCTGTTAAATAAATACGTGACTTTCTTATATCGCATATCGAATAGATAAGCTTCATTTACAAACATATGTACATACGTAAGTGTACATACATATATATTTATATATGTATATATGAGCATTCATATTTGACTGATATTTCTTTCTTATGCACTTGAGATTTCGGTGAAATTTTCATTAACACTATTATGTTCCACAAAAAAAAAAAAAACAAAAATGCTTTGAAAATTACAAAAATAAAATAAAAATAATTAAAAAACACCAAATGAGTCTCATTAAGATTTTTACGCAAAGAATCATGGCTTGCATGTAGGACTGGCAGACTACAAGAGCAAAAAGGAAAACAACAGCATAATGCACGAGAGCACACATTTCGAACCAAATAACGTATAACGAACGTAATTTGGCAAATACTTGGCACTAATTCAATTTGATGTGGCGCTGTGAATGCGCGCAGAATAACGCTACATCGTTTTAGCCAACAAAAATGGCGTACCCGGGGCTTCCGTCTGGCGGTAAGCATGAGTTTGCGGACTCTAAATGGGCGTTGATGGGGCTGACGTTGACGCTGACGCCGACGCCGACGCCGACTCTGATGCTGACGCAAAAAAGGTTAATTTCAAAAGGAGCACTTAGGTCAACAGGCTGCCAAAGTGAGCGAATACCATATAACACGCCAGGGGTAGGAAGCTGCTGCTGGCTATGCAGCAATGTGGCAATGTATGCGTGTGCAGTCAACGAGCAAATATTCGAGGGTGTTTACGATAAGTCAACCAATCAGATGCCGAGCTGCTGCGTAGCTTTGCATAGCCTTTTGTCTCGTTCACCCTTGCATATTTGGTGCGGATGCTGCGAACGGCTCTTTAGGATTAACTTTAGCCACTGTTGGGTGGGTGGCAACACTTGCGTGGGGTGGCATATACACATACCAGCGCACACACATATGCTGCCGAGCAAAGACAATTTGCTCGTTTAATAAATAAAATAAGTCGCAAGTAAGTCTAACGTCGTTATTAGGTTAAAACCCTAAAGCAGTCGCATTATTTGTCGCTTTACGAGTTTATGCAGTCTACACGGTGCACAATATTGATGCTATTTTTACGTTTCAATATGGACAAAACTTGGTTTGGCTGTAATCACAATACTCGTACATATTATGTAATACTTTATAACAACACAAAACACTATTTAAAACCATTATACAATTCTCTTTAAAATACAGTTATTCGGACCTAGATAGACCCTTGCATATGATGTGCTCTTTAAGTACACGATCAATGGGAACACAGCGACCGAGTGTGTCACGGCAATGTTTGGGCTTACATTTGCACTCCAAAATGCAGGTGCGACTATCGGGCGGTGTGTCCATTAGGTCTGTATGCAGCGTGCACGGGTTGTCGAATCCTTTGCGTAGCACTTCATTTGGGCCACAGCCCCAACCTGTTGACGGAAAAAGAATAGCTAAATTTGTAAGCAATTTTTAAATTAACTGGCACTTCGCCTTACACGAACGAGCTGCACGCGCTGGCTCTACTGGCATGAAAACTGCCAAAGCTGCCCCAACGAATGAGAGCACCAGGATGATTGCAAGCTTCATTTCGCGAACAGTGGGTTTGTGTGCCTCTGACACGGCGTTCCGTTATTTATAGCGAGCTTGCTGTCGAAAAGTACACGAGCGCGCAGGCTTTCTTATTTGCGCAGGTGCCTGTGGTTATTTTTGGTTATGGCAAATGCGACAGAAGTGCGGCAACATTTCTCTCAATGTAAAAAAGTGGGCAGCTTCAGTAACGTAAGTCGGTACTTGGTTATCTTATGCGACGCCATGCTAGGACCACGTGAGGATGTAAGCGTATGGACTCTGCGCATTTTTAGTGCTCAGTTTCGTTTGAGGTTGTTGAGTTATTTATTTATATTTCTTATTGTCATGGGCACAAAAGCGAATGAGCAGAATGGCTGACATGTCAGGTGGCTAGTCCATTCATGGCATTGCTCAAGTCTGGCCATTGTGCGAGTCTGGCATAACTTCAAAGTACATTCCACTCGTGCATTATGCTGCCCTTTGTGAACCTTTGACATGAACGTGCGGAAGAGCTGCAAATTTTTTAATGACTTTTAATAGTAGGGGAAGATTTTAGCACTTCGCTTACAATTAGTGCACGTGCTTATTTTACATTTCACATGAATAGCAATTCAGAAAAAATTAAATGAATCAAGCGGCTAAGGCAAGTGCCTATTTACGGCGTTAAACTTAATTGACCTGTAAGTCTTACAGGCATTGCCGAAAATAGCTGCGACACCTGTTTAAATTGTTACCACAAGACCCGAAATGCCGTTAAGAGGCACAGTCAGGGCTATAAGTATAAAAGCTGACTGACTGTGACTGATGACAGGCATTGGCACACTTGGAAATCGCAAAAGCCGAAGATGAAGTTTGCTGTCATTCTGGTGATAGCCTTAGGTGTGATCAGCTGTTGCAGGGCTCATGGTGTTTCAAAATGGAGTAAGTGCGTAACTCTTGTAGAGGCTCGGTGACGTGGCTAAGGCGCAAAATGTTTTCAGAACCTAATCGTTGCGGACAGAATCAGGAGTTCAGCGTGGGTGTCAACTTACCGTGCGGCTGCTATTTAAAGAGACAACCATGTGACATTGACGAGGACTGGTGCATGCCACGTTGCATCTGCAACAGTGATCATTGTCTCAATGGACAACGCAAATGCATACCTATCGCAACTGCGCATGAGAACTATCGCAAAAAGCATTGTCCTGGCAGTAAACATCGCCTTTAGGTTGTTCGCATAAACCATATTACTTTTCTTATTGATAGGCAATTTTTTTGTTAACTATTTTGTTCAATAAATGATGTCATTAGGTGCTCTACATCATCGTAAATCGTAAAACCATCTCTTTGCTAATAGTCCGCCGTGTGATTTTTCTTTACATGGGCCGCCAAATGCGCAACACGTGTACGTCGCGCGTCGCTCACGTCACTCATGTTGCCTAAGCCTAATTTTTATAATAATCAAAATGTTTGCATGTAAGCTCTGCTTGAGTACTAGAATTTCAGCTGCGGGCATTTTGTTATTCTTTTTTTTTTTTTTTGTGGTTTTAATTTTTTGCTCGTCAGTTCTCTTTGTGCATATTTATTTCTTTTCTTTTTTTTTTAATTACTACACTTTGTGTCAGTTTAGCGGCAAAATCTTTGTTGATCCTGCGGCACCCATGTGACTTCAGCTTTTATCATATTTCGTGTCTTTTTTGCAGCACACTTAAGCAGTTGGCTTGCTTTTTATACACATTGCCAATGAAAATCCCCGTATTTATAAGCGGAAGCGCTGCGGCGTGCGTGTTTGGTCTCAGGTTACAATGGCAAAGTCGGCCTTGGCCTGTGATCTTCAAGCGGTACTTGTTCGTGCTCCGGGGGCGTGCATGTGCAGCTCATTTAGTTCGATTCTCTGGAAATTAACTTTATGCGTGCTTGCTAAAAAGGCGTCTTTGAACAATTTGTTTATGCGCAAGCCTTGAATCTGAATGTGTAAGTTGTCCTAAGTGCGCATATCCTTTGGCCGCATTTTGTAACTGCTCCCAAACAGTATCGGCACACTTCCTCTGTCAATAGGGCTTGTGGGCATCTTATTGCTCAAAGTAAGTGCCGCACGTATAATGCGTTTTTGCTCACATGAAGGATTCCAAGAAAAGCGTTTTATGTTTATGAACTTTATCTCTTTGCTTCTAAGTTCTTGTTAATTCATGTATATCCGCTGCGATAATTAAATCTATTATCATCCCTAATAGCCATCAAACGCCCAATCTTTGTTGCACATAGTGCCAGTTCTACACTTCAAATCAGAACCACACCCTCTCAATTAGGACATGCTCGCGACTCGGCACCCCTTCACCTCGGCGGCCAAACAACAATACGACAAATTTACGAAATAAAGTGACATACCAGCAAATTACAATGCAGCGAACGAAAAATTAAACAAAAATATCAAATTCGTATGTAAACAGGTCATGGGATAGAGAGCAAACGTAAGCATATCCTTTGCCTACAGATAAAATCAAAATGCCAGCAAATTACAAACTGCAACTACGCACAATAATCTGATTATGAGAGAAATCCTTTTGACTTTGCTTCGGTTTGGTTTGTTAATGTTGTTGTTGAAAGTATGTAGTTGTTGTTGTTTTATTTTATTTCCTTTATTTATTTACTTTTTTTTTTGGGCTTTGAACGCGGGGTTCTGTTGTAATTTAATATGTGACACGCGTACCATGGTTGAAATTTGTTGCCGTTGTGTTAGGACAATTGAATTTTCTCAACTTCTGGTCGAAAGAGCGAATTGGTATACGCCAGAGGTACAAATAGGAAATGTGCAGAACTGTGTGAGAAAAGCCTTGACTGTCAGAATTGCATGCTGCAGTGCTTATGTAAAAACAGCATACAACGAGGTACGTTTGAGTACCTTTAAAATCAAATTCACTTGATTATTGTAAGTAAAATATTTACGTCAAAATAATTGCCAACACGTGTCCTATCAGTGATAAACAGCCACATCGCTTGCCTGCCTGTCTGCCTGCCTGCTCTTACTTGAGAGCATGTCCTGCATGTCTGGCATTGAGGGTTGTTTGCAGCCTGTCTAAGCGAGCATAAGTGCGACTGCGGCACTTGCATATTGCAGACTGTTAAGTAGCCGCGTTAACAACTGATTAAGCGATATCGCTCGATGTTTGCAACTGTGTGATGCTTTTTTAATAAACGAGGATAAACGCGCTAAGAAATGGCACAACAATGCACAGGCACGGCGTGAGATTTTCAAAGTAGCCTGTTGTGTTTCTGTGGCAATTTAATCAAATTAATAATCTCGTGTCCTGGTGATGTTGTCTTTTTATTTGCAAAAATGACTCAGCATGCTGCAGGTTAGTCCTATTTTACTTTTTTGCTCTGCTTTGTCAGTACTCCAAACGACTGACTTATAAACAGTCTAACACAGCAAATTTCCGCAACCCGAATATAACCGAGTATCTGGAATATCGTTCAATGTTGTAAAAAAAAGTTGTAACTTTTGCCAAAGTGAGTCTTCCAATAATTGAAAGACTGTCATAAATTATAAATTTCAAATACAGTTGGGCACAAATATATTTGTTGCTGTAGTTTTTGTACAAAATCTGTTCTTTTTTTGTAACAAAACATTCATAACCAAAAAAAAAAGAAAAAAATATATTTACAGAAGTTAATATAAAAATAAAGATGTGCAATACACGTCAATAAACAAAAAGAAATAAAAAAGTGATCAGTTTTTCCCTTTGAGTGTTAAGCATGAAATCATTTTATATGTCATGGATTCATATATATATGTTATGCATTGCACTCAGTTTACAGTATACAGGAACCTTTCACAAATTCCAACTTTTACTAATTCGGATGGTCCAGAAATTCGAAGCAGAACATTTTAATACATTGAATCCACTGAACATTCTAAAATTCGAAATTTGGGTTCTAATTTTTGAACTTTTTGTTTGTGCTATTGTTCGTAATTTGCTTAATTTCTTTTATTTTTTTAAGGTCTTAAGCAGGGTGCAAACTTAGTAGTCTTATGGATAAATAGTCTAAATTTATCTCATGGGTTTAGTTGCCTGAAGTGACGTCGCATAAGCCTTCTAATAGGGGCTGCTGAATAGGGGCTGAGTCTTGCCAGCCGGTTTTTATGTGCCGGGAATCTTTTGTTGCACCTGCTCGAGAAAAAGCAGATTTGGTCGTCAATAGAGACCAGGTTCAGATCGCTGTGCAAGGTCGTGTTGCGGGCGTACCAGAGTCGCAAATTTTTATTTAGCATGGCCTGTATCCGATTGCGGTTTGACTTCGCAGCGATACCTCAGACCTGTATGCCGTATTGCCAGGAGTGGAAGATGATCTACTGATATACAATTTTCTTATTACGCAGCGCTAGTTTTTTTTTCCATTGAGGAGCCAGTGTAGCTTTTTAAGTTTGGAACGACAGGTTATTGATGTATTTTTAGCACTCCTCTACTATCCAAACGAGCTAGTATTTCGATTCAACGGCAGTTCAGTAGAATGCCTGTCAAACTTTTGTTCCGTATGAACTGAATAATTTCACCATATTTTAATAAATGTATTTTGCTGACAGTAATTTTCACAAATAATGCATGATTAATGCAAAATATTCTGACTTTAACTTTTTTCATTTCCACAGTCAAAGTTTTAAGAAGCCCGTAATAATGAAAAAGCTGAAACAATATTTCAAAAAAAGCAAGAAAAATTAACTAGCTTGCGAATTTAAACTTCTAAAATCATGACAAATTTGCTTATTAGTGTGTGTATACACATACTGTAGGTTTTTTTTTTACTCATTAAACCTACCTCCGTCTGTTCGGTTTGGCGAAGGGTCTTCATCATATCCACCATGAGGTTTTGTATGGCGGTCCACTTGTCTTCTGAGTCCAACAGGTGGCTTACCAGATTAATCGGCGTCAGTAATTCCCTGAGTAGGTTTGTCACCACCGCCCTTCTGTCATCACAAATGCGGGCACACAAACAGAATGTGTCCAACTCTTGATGTCCGTGATTAATATGTGCGTCCACCTGCCTTTTTGGAGTGGTCCCACCTGCTCTGCCATATTACTATCTTGACCATCATAACTCCTAGATGTTTAACATGTGGTTTCGACTGGATTGCTGCGCCTCTTATCGTCAGGGTCGCAGTTTATACTTTTTTCCTCGAGCTTATGAGCGCCGCCTCTGTTTTTCTACACGAATTCAATTCGATGGCCTTTTTATACCAGGCACACATGAAAAGCAGAATGAAATGCTTCTAACAATAAACAAGCAGCAGTAGCACAAAGCCAAAAATATATTCTGCAGAAGATGAAATGATCAAAACTCCAAAATAAGGGCAAATTCAATTAATAAACGCACTCACACACACATGTATTTCAGACGGTACTGCCGAACAGCGACTTTTCATACCAGGCACTCATAAAATGTAGCAGCAAACCAAAAGATTGTCTGCAGCAAGAGATTGGCGCACTCGAATAATTCAATTCAATCACCACACACATTGACAACTAGAAGCTAGAATGGCAGGGGATATAGTTGGGCGCACCCGACTATAGAATATCCTGTACCCAATCAAAAATTCAATAAAAAAATTCAATTATAAATTTTTTTTTCTTTAATGTTTTGTTTTAACTCGTTTCTGACCGATCGTTCCTATGGCAGCTATATGTTATAGTAAGCTGAGAGTTATCATATTCAGGTATATAATTGGATATTATTTTAAATTACTAAATGCAAAATTTGGAAACGATATCTTAATAAACAAAAAAAAGTTTTTCTCAGTAAATGTTGTTTTTCGGCTGATTGTTCCTATGGCAGCTATATGTTATATGTTGAATATCGAGAAAAAAAAATAAACTCGTTATGCCTATGGAATAGCAGAGTCTTCGTGCAAAATTTAATAATTCTAGGTCTAACCGTTTCCTAGATCCGTTTGTTCATACAGACAGACGGACATGTCTAGTTCGACTCGTCTTTCAATGCTGATCAAGAATATATATACTTTTTAGGGTCTACCATGTGTCTTTCTGCCTGTTACATACATTTGCACATTTATAATATGCCCTTTACCATTTTTTGGTACAGAGTATAAAAAAAAGAAGAAGAAGAAAAAACAACAAACATGCGCAATCGGCTAGCCCAACAACAACTACAATCATATCAAAACAAAAAATCCTTGTAATAAAAACAAAAGTCAAACAAATAATAAGAGCGACCCCACGGAGCTCTTCTCTTGTTGCATGTAAAACCTTTTGAAACTCAATAATATTTTCTGAGGCCAGATGCGTCTTCTTGTATTTGGTTAAATAAAACTATTGGGAAAATTATTAATGAATCACAGGACAATACAAGGTGAGTTCCAAAGTAAACAGTAAACAGGAATCTAGCGCCCTCTAGTGGCGCCATCTATATGTCAACTGGTGCGTTAGAATCTGCTATCGTTTATCGACTTCCAGTAAAAATTTCATGACATTTCATCTATTGGAAGTGAGGTTATTGCGTTTTAAGTGTCAGTATGTTTTTGTCATCGGTGCGAGAAGATGGAAGTTGGCGTTGGTTGCACGATAATGCGCCGTCTCATCGATCGACGCTTGTGTCCGACTATTTGACCAAAAATCACATTTTAACCATCAACCACTCCCCGTATTCACCTGATATGGCACCGTGCGACTTCTACCTTTTCGGAAAAATGCATTTGCCGATGAAAGGAAAGCGTTATGCAGACGTAGAGGCCATTCAAAAGGCTTGCACCGATGACAAAAACATACTGACACTTAAAACGCAATAACCTCACTTCCAATAGATGAAATGTCATGAAATTTTTACTGGAAGTCGATAAACGATAGCAGATTCTAACGCACCAGTTGACATATAGATGGCGCCACTAGAGGGCGCTAGATTCAAAAAGTCCTGTTTACTTTGGAACTCACCTTGTATATAAGAGACAACCAGACAAGAATTTTTGGCAATTAATTAATAAATTTGTTTATTGCGGAACTTTATTTATTATACCCTGTACCAAAAAATGGTAAAGGGTATATTAAAGTTGTGCAAATGTATGTAACGGGCAGAGGAAGGCGTGGCAGACCCCATAAAGTATATATATTCTTGATCATATCGTTACCAAATTTTGTATTTAATTGTTTTAGCTAATGTCCAATCACATGTCTAAATATCATATATATCGGTTTACTATATCATATAGCAGCCATAGGAACGATTGCCTGAAAAACAATATTTATTGAGAAAAACTTTTTTTTTTATAAAGATATCGTTACCGAATTTTAGATTTAATGATTTTAAGTAATATCCAATCACATTTCCGAATATGAAAAATATCGGTTTACTATAACATATAGCTGCCATATAAACTTTTTTTTTCTTGAGATATCCTTACATAATGAATACAAAATATTGAAGCAACAAAAAATATATTCAGTTTTGGATTAGGTACAGGGTTTTCTATAGTCCTTTACGCCAGACTAGCCCTGCCTTTCTAGTTAATCTTTTTACTTTTCTAAAATTAGATTGTTATCATCCACATGAGTAATGATTTCAAAATTTTTCAATTAGGTACGTCGGAAGTCAACTTATCTTTGGTCTCAATCTCTCGTTTCTGAGGAACAGAAAGCCGAATTGCTATCATCTTTAATTGTAGTACTGTGAAAGCAATGCTTTTGTCCGATAACCAGGGGATAATCGCATGAGAGAGCTTTTCGTTTTTTTTTTCTTTCACTATTTGTATTGTATAAAAAGCGAAGACCTTATAATATTTAGTCTAAAATTGGATGTGCATTACGGAGTATAAAAATTAAGTTCAATATGAAACTTTTTATAATTCTTATTTCGCTAACTTTTGCGAATAATATTAAAGGGAATGTAAGTAAATTACACTGTGAAAATAAAACAAAATCAAATAAAAGGAACTATATTCTAGAGTCTACCTATAAACAGCTCTACAGTGAAATGGCTTTCTAAATTAAAATCATAATGAACTTTATCTACATCTTATGCATATTCGGACCCCTTCGAAATGAAATAAAGATAAAAAAAGAAACGATTACTAATTTCGAATAAGATGCGTGTGCTATTTATGTGTAAAAGATAGCCACTTAGTTTTTAAAAAAGTGTAACATTCATTCTCAGTTTATCCTTTCCTAATTATTTTGTCATTATTTGTAGCTCGATTTCGATTCCACAAGTCTTCAGCTCTTTACAAATATAGAAAGTCATTTGAATGAGTTGAAAACCCAACAAGAAACGCTTCAACGACGGATCAATGCATTAAAGAGGTCAGTTCAATTTATCATTAGAAATTTACTAATTGTTTATATGAATACTTGAATAGAGTTATACACGCTGAAGGCATAAATACAAAAAACAGTAAGTTAACAAAACAAACAGTAGTAACAATGTTATTCATGTAAATAACTAATTATATTCTTCACCTGTATGTAGTTCCCGAAATTATGGGAGAAGAAAATGAGAAAGTGAGTAGTATAATGCAGATAAAATGACAATTATCCTAAATCAATGTTTGACATATTTAGGATACATATGGATTCGGCAAAATAAATTTAATACAGACACAAATTTGGATGTTGAAAAAATTTCAAGAGACGATTTGCCATTAAACAATCAGGAAAAACATTCAACAAATTGTACTGAGGAAGTTAAAGAACTCAGAGCAATGATTTCGTATGTTGATTCTAAATTAAATAAAGAGATGTTTAATAGAAACTTGCCTAAAATCTGTGCGGAAATCAATGAAACTGGTGTCTTTATCGTAAGTACTCCGCCATACAAAGTAGCATGCAAAGCAGATGTTCACGGCGGCGGACTAAAGTAGTTAAAAATATGCTAGATATGACAGGTTGGAGATTGAATCTGTATTGATGCAGTATCTTTATAAACTGCAGAAACTCGGTAGATACTCTGGTGATGCAGGCGATGGATTAACATATAATATCGGACTGAATTTTAATACGTATGACCGTGATAATGATGAATCGACCAAAAATTGTGCAGAGCAATATAAAAGTGCCTGGTGGTATTTTCGTTGCAGCTGTTTAATGTGTGTATCCATTAGTCTTAGAATGTTTACTTTTAATGGCAGTAAAACAAAAATTCTTCACTGCAATCTGAATGGCGAATATGGTCACACCAAAAATGGCATCAAATACGGCGTCAATTGGGTTGATTTGCTTCGCCCACGATGTTCACTGAAGGCTGTAGAAATTATGATTCGACCGAAGCATTAAACTTAAGCTCTGTCAATGTGTTAATATAAATCTGCTCATTTTGTTTATGGTTTTTAATAAATGAAACTTGCTGAACTTTTTGGAAGAATTTTCAACAGTTATCAGAAAACAGTTACAAGAAACAAATCCGGCTACTAAGACCAGAGGATAAGCGGGAACACTTTTGATTAATTTTAATGATTTTAGAATGTTTTATTTGGTTATGCCTTAGCCTTCTTTAGATGCAGTCTCTTGTTTCGGCTAAATAGAAATTTTTAATTGTTATAAAATATTTTTTGTATTAATTTTGCACGAAATATACAGTAGTCTCTCGGTCCATCAAATCGGTCCTTCTTTCGTCGCCGAAAATTCCGTTTATTTAATAAATGACGCCAGAAATTGGAATCACCCCTGGTAACCAATTTTGCCAATTTGGCTTTTATCCCGCTACTAGATCAATCTTTTTTTTAAAGTCGGCAAGTTAATATACTATTCTATAGCTTCGTAAATTACCAGGGAATTCATTTTGTTATTAGGGTTATTCAGAGTCTTGAGCATTTGTGTACGAGCATATATATACCATCAATTTTGAACGACCTTTTTGGGTTTCTTTGCATCACTTGTGGCAAACTTCTCAAATAACAGTAAAATATTTTCAAAAATAAAAAAAAAACGAATTAATTTCGCCACTTCTTCTTCCGTCTGTTTTTTGTTTGGTTTTTCACTTTGAAATAATTTTTTAAATCAATTCTTTCATTTTTTGGGTTTTTTTCGCCACTTTTGCGAACATTTGTTAGTATGCATTTTATTTAGTATGGCAAATTTATAGTCAGGGAAGTTAGACTAGCAACCAAGCATAGTTTCTGCTTGTTTGAGACCCGATTGGTTTACTTAAAAAAAAACTTAGGAACAAACTCTGGATAAACCAAGCAAGTCTTAAACAAGCAAAAACTAAGCTTGGTGGTCATATCCACAAAATATTTTAGACCATAATACCCTGAAATAGAAACAAACTGAGAATTCTCACAGGCTTCCTTTCTGGCCATTGCAGACTACGGAAGCTCATGTTCAACTTCGGTCTTTCTGATACCGATATATGCCGCTTAAAACGCCAATACGTACCCCATCAGAATAAGATGCGTTGGCAAGGCGAAGAACAGGTCACTTGGGACACCAAGAGACGGTCGGGCATCTCTCGGCACTTAACCTCCTAAGTATCCTTGCCTTCCTGTAAGATATAGGACTTATGGAGGTTCTCTAGTTACTAGAGTCAATAGGAAGTACAATAAATCTAGCTTGGTAGCAGTACATGAATTCCAACATCAATAATAATAATAATAGTCTAGCAACTTTGCAAAAGTCGAACATGAGCATTCCTGTGTATTTTGTTAGTGTCGAGCAAAAATTAAATAGATGCTTAAAACAGAGCTGAAGTTTCTTTCCCTTTTCTTCTTTTTGTAGCAAGATTTTTTGTGTGTGCTTCTTTAATTCGCAAATTTGCCCGCCTTGGCTCTTGGCTCTAGTTTAATACACAAACCTTGGTCAGGTTGGAGTTTAAGTTGTTCACCATCGTTTCAGTATTGTTGATGAGGAATAGGGCTTGCAGAGCAAGAATCCATTCTTTCTCACTCTCACACACTAAGTGCTTGTTGTTAGCTGAGTATGAGCACTTGTAGAAAATGCGCCAGGATGCGTGTTTGCAGCTTTGTGAACGAGATCCTCCTCTACGCTTATTAATCCTTGCTGAGGATATCCGTTGTAACGATTTCCTTAACAATCTTGAATCGGTCGTGACATTGCCCATTACAAATTAGTTTATTGGATTTTTTGTGTTTGAGTAATAAAGTTGAGCTTCTCTTTTACGAACTTCCGAACAACGAAGTTCTCTTTATAACGAATAAATTCCTAAAGCACTGCAAATTAGTTACATTTTCAGTATATTTTGATCTTTTTATAACGAATTTCCTTATAGCGAATTTTTCTATACTACGATTTTTTTCTGCGCCCATAACTCGAATTCTAAAGCGTTTTCAATCTCCCTATAACGAATTTCATTTCGATTTTGGTTTCTTACCAAAACAAACGTAAAAATGTATTTAGGGGAAGTCCCGAATTATAAATTTGATGATAAAACATGGTAAACAGTATGTCATTCCTAGTTATGTTTTTATTAGTTCTTAGTTTGTAGTTGAAGAGGCTGATAGCAAGCAAAATGTGCCTAAAAGTGTATTTGCTCCTCTTAATGTGCTTGAAGTTTTTATTGAGAAAGAAAAGTGGAAAAATCAAACCCAAACAGAAATTACTAACTATTTTAAATAAAACTGTAAATAAAAACATAACTTTTTCAAACAATTCTATATTACAAATTTTCTATATAACGAAGTTTTTTTTTGGTCCCTTGAGATTCGCTATATGGAAGTTCGACTGTATTTTAGTAAACCTATAAACATGAACTCAAAAAGAAACACATAATTTAATGCATTTTGTTTATCACGTGCTGCCTCCTACATAAACATACCAAATCTGCTTATGACTGTATTTAATGAAAACATTGCCATAGCTACCTAAAACTGTCAAATACTTTATATATTCTTCAGGCCCGCGCATACCAAACCAACTGCACAACTAGTTAACTCCGATTTAACTTTTAATGGTATTGTAATTTATAGCAAGAATTACACTCTCTGTTGTGAAGAGCATATTGCTCTCAAGCTAACATAACGAAATTTTCTTCCATTTGGAACTTTAAAATTTTTTTAAGGTTTTATGGGGTTTGATTTCCTTACATGATGTAGGGATACCGAGTAAATTAAAATTCATCATTTAGATTTTATTCACTTTATTTTATTCGATTGAGAAACTTTTCATAGCATTTATAATAAAAATATGATTTACGTTTTGATTTTTATATAATTTCAATCTATCTGATAATCTGTCTCTTTGATTGATGTTGGTTGCATATTAAAATTTGTCTAAATTCATTCTGTAAATCTGAAAATTTTTATTCTTTTTCGTATTGAATAGGGTCTTATGCCTTAGCTTCTATCAAACGTACAAAACGTAATAAATTCCGTTGTTAAAGCTTTCTATTTAATATTTTCTATTTAGTCATCAAACAAATAATTTGGCAACGTTTATGCATTACATAAATGCAATGTTACATTTTTCGTTATTTGAAAAATATGCAAAGCTTTTAATTGTTTATATTTAAAAAATGCCTTTTTTTTTAGTCAAACGCTTGCAAGAAATTCCAGAAGCTTTAGGTGAAGAATTTTTTATAAGCATAATATAATACGATTAATGGACAAAATTATTTTTTTTTTATTTTTTTCTAAATTTACTTAATACACAAACTGTCCTTACTTTTGTGTACACAATTTAGTTATAATATATTGTAGCGTTTCCCCAAATACAAATAATACAAAATAATATTTTTACAGATGTTCCCTCAATTTGATGGATATGATCCTATTAAGTGCTTCAAATGTTTGTCAATTTTTATAAATGCTCCCTTAGTGAATGTACATAGATATATATCTACAATATACATACACAGAAATGTAAAAAATATATGTAGATATATCATGAAGTAGGTATTGGCAATTCCATATTCAAAAGCATAATGCCATCTAATTACTAATGAGGATGACGATAATTCTTGTGACATATAGCATAAATCGGGTCTTTCGACTATTTTTGAATTTATTAGTTTTTTAAAGCGGTTTTTATTTTTTCAAAATATAAAGTCAATAGTTTTCAATCGATATTGTATAAAGAATGCAAACATATCAATTAAACAAGCAATCATATTTAAAAGTAAATTAATTAAAATCCATTTTAATGCTAAAATTATATATCTAACATTGACAAAACAGAAGATCTTAAAATTAAATAATAATTTTAACGGTTTGACTTTTTGTTACAGAATTTTAAACAAAACGAACCTAAGTAACATATGAATTGACCAAAAACAGGAAAATAAGTATTTCCACAAAGTTAATTTCTAAAAATCATTTTCTCCGTTCATTTTCAAACATTCGAACTCTACTAATCTCAACATACGATTGTTAAACAATTTAAGTTATAAAAATAAATGCACTTAAAATGAGTTTAAACTAAATTTTCATATACAAAAGCAGGTTTAAGGACAACAGTTGCAATTGCCTTTCTAGCACAGAATATAATTACAGTAATTCTAAAATAAATAAAAACAAAATGTTGAGTAATTTTATCAGCATCCACTCTTACATGGGATCCGCTAGTATAAATTTCATTTGATCGAAATAAGCGCGTTCTTCAGGAAAAATAAGCAAATTCCTTCATATTATTGACAGGCTTATACACATCAGCGCCATTGTTATATGTATATATAAATATATATAAATGTATAAATAGAAATATTTATATACAAAAAGAAAAATCTATCATTAATTTGTGAGCGCGTCATAATAAAACAGACAGATGATATTATACGTATATAAGTAACTTATAGTGTTTATTGTTGATTTTGTGAACGAGATTCGAACATTGCGGTCATATCACGGATCGAAAACTGCGGTGAGATTTTCTCTCTTCTGCAAGGAAATCAAATGTAAAAATACAAAAATTATTTTTTTTACGGACTATAATACACTCACGTTGAACCTGAACCATTGCGGCTCCCTGCCAGCAATGTGCAATTTCCGACGTAATTTCCAGAGTCACGTATTCTTTCTCGGGCCAAGCCGCTGCCGCCACCATTGGCAAAGTCCAAGGATTTACGTTCGAACTTTTGTACAGTGGCTTTTGCGGAATATTCCTCGTATTCCGCCATGGATGTCTTTTTGTGTCCGTCAACGGAAGGTGGTTTTACGGAGTTGTACGTAGGTATCATCGCATTCGAGTAACTTGTTTTAGAAGACACGATGCCGGTAGTGCCTGTGCCGTCGCTGTTTGCGGTAGTCTCACAATTTTGATTTTTCTCATCGGATATGCTGCGTACGCGCTGCGTGGCAAATGCCGGTGACATGTTGAGTGTACTTTCTGACCCAGCATTTCGACTAAACTGTCGTGTATTATCCATATCTTTTTGTAGTGAATGCATATCACCACGGGATTTTGACTTGACACGCAATGACTCTGCGTGAAACTTTTTGTCGTCGTCCTTAGAGATTGTATTCAAGTCTGTTTTTGACCGGGATTTTATCGATTCCGTGTGGTACTTTTGCGTAAGCTGTTGACGGCGCTCCATTTTGATTTTGTCGATGCGTTCGCGATCCAACTTTACGCCAGAGAGTACGCCTTTGACGTTCACATTTAAGTTGTTCAGATCAGTGACGGGATTACCAGCAGGCGGAGCATTCGCCAAAGGCAACGGTATGTTGTGCTGTATGAGCGAAATACGATTTTCTGTTGTCGGAGTGATTTTCACTGATGTCACATCAAAATCTTCTTGTGCGTTACGATTGCTATTGCAAATTTCTTCGGTGATGGGCATACCCGGCAAACGTTTTGGCGGATTTAAAGTCTTTGGTCGTGTGAAATCGAAACTTTTGCGTCGGTTACTGATGTCTGCTAATTCTGGGAGTTGCTGAGTACTACGTGCGCTTATATCTAGCAGCTGCTTACCTCCAAACTCGCGAACAAAGGCATTCTCATCTAAGGAGCGCGTTATTTGCTGCGATTTGTTTAGTTTTTGCTTCAGGTTTGCAGCGTTCGCTGCAATTGGAACAGTTGGCGAAGGTAAAGGCAAAAGGGTGTCGTTTGTTTTTGTCTCGTTGATGGGTTGCGCTTTCTTAATGGAACCACGCATACTAAAATCAAATGCTGGTGCCTGTTCGACCGGCGAGCATTCGAATTTGTTCGCTAGTTCTTTGACACTGAAATTCGAAGGTGATTTCCGGTTGATCAAAGGCTCTTGATAAGCCATATTCTCATGGTTTGAAGTCTTCACACTATCTAAACTGTCCAATTCGATTTTATCATTTAATTTGTCCATCTCGCTTTCAAACTCAATTAAACAATTCTCTTTCATCTCTTCGCCAAGCAAATTCTCGTAGACACTTTTCGGTTTGCGAAGTTCAACATTCTCGTAAAGTAACTTGTCTTCGTCGGAGCCACCGCCGTCTTCGTCCTGTTCTAAACTGTCATCAGCCTCGAGTTCATCGTGGCAAGAGTTCAAATGTTTTAAATTATCATTCCTTTTTGTAAGCTGCAGCAATTCATTTGACATTTTTGCAGCTTTCACTACACTTAGATCTTCAATGCATTTTTCATCGACCTCTACAAGATCTTCCAAATTCAAATTGCTCCTGCGATTCTCATTCAGCAACTGATTGACTTCGGTCACAGAGTTTCGAAAAAGTTTCACCTGCTCGTAAACAGTGTTCTCGTCAAAACTAGTCTCAAGTAAAGCCTTTGGTTGTTCGTTAATTGGGCTACTTGTCTCCTTGGAAGGCGACTTGAGATTATATGTGATGCTTATTGTTGACTTGATAGGACTTGCCAGTTTATTAGCTGCGCCTGACATGGGTGAGATAGCGTTACTGGGCGTGTTCTCGTAATCTTCATACACACCCGAGTTTTCATCGGTTTCGATGAGTGAATGCATACTGAGTTGTCGCTGTAGATGCTGATAACCAAATTCGCTCGGAGTTACCGATTGACTAGTGTTGTCTGTGAAGTTTGAGTTGTTTGGCGATGGCATCATATGCTGCAATTGCTGTTGTTGTTTAGCTGGTAATGTGGCCGCTCGATTGGTGGCATCAATTTGATCTGTGGATAACTTTGTACTAATCGGTTGCAGATCAAGTGACAATTCACGCTTCAATGCATTCATGTCGCGTTGATCCGAAATATTCGAATTCGATGTCAGTTGGTGACAGACAACGCTTTCGTGTGATGTACCAAGGCAGCTGTTAGAATCTATGCCTAACAAAAGGTGCTGGTTCGAAGAGCCTCCAGATACGCCTGAAATACCTGACATGGTTGATGCAACCATTAAAGGATCCATATCGTACTGGGGCGTGTTAACTGCGGAACTATTTTCCGAACTAGTGTCGCCTACTAACAATGAATAACGCGGACTTTGTATTGGTGAAGACGGCGTCACCGACAGCTTCGACCGGCCCATCACATCATTTAACATATCCGTAGAGTTGTTTGGAAGTGTGACTATTATCGGATCGTTTTTGCCACAGTAACTGTTGCGATTCTTGGCACGTAAAAGGTCATTATTTGGCTTTGTTGCATGTGACATTGACTTTGATGTTGACTGATGAGAGTTACAAAATGAAACATTGCTGAAAGGAATAAAAGACATATTCATTATTTCTGTTGTCGATACATTTAAATTATGAAAGATCCCTGTAGTTTGGATTGATCCTAAATCTATTATATTAACATTGTGGTCAGTTTTTGACAGCTATTTAATAAAGATAATCTAAGTATGTTACCGTGTATGAGGCATTTCAGTAGCATCATGGTTAACTTGTAAATTTGTGGTATCTCTGCTATCTGAGCCCGGGTAACTGAAACGTTCTTTTGCAGCACTGCCGTCTTGCTCCTTGCGCTTCGCACCCAATTGTACAGAGGGATAGCTGTAACGGGTGCCAGAAGATGTTTGGCTTCCAGCCTTGATTGAATCCTTACAATTGCGTTCAACTGTAGTGAACCCTAAAGTTTTGGAATGCGAAGACTTGGGTGGTGCGTGAACTTGCACACTCGTATAAAGTGTTTGTGGATTCACGTTTGCATTTTCTGGAGTACTACAATCTATATACTGTATGTCTGATAGTTGATCCTCCAATTTGTAGCGTTTACAGCAACTTTCGTCGCTAGTGTTATGTCCGTGCTCTACGCACATGTCGGCGTGCTGCTCAGCGTTTGCAGTTGCGGAATTACACCAATTGTGATGTTGACCAGCAGCCGTACTGGGTGAAAGTAACAAATTTAATCGTGGTTGTTTCTTTGGACTTGGGTTGACGCTATTCGTTTGACTGGAGAATTCTTCAGGACGCGCGCGCATAATGCGACGGGAAGTGAGTCCCGAAGAAGGTGGTATATTCTCCTTGCCAACACGTGGTGAGCTTACAAGTGATTCACTCTCGGAAAATATGCGCATTTCAGGCTCTTCGCGATCAAAATTAATGCCTAGTTCAGAAAGCTCTCTGAAATAAATCGATAATATGTAAGTGAAAGCTCAATTTGGTGTTCACTTATTACATACCTTGATGGGCAGGTAGTTGTGTGACCCCGTTGCGGTGACTGCAGCAAGTCAAAGTAAGAGTCATGCGACACTGACCGTGAGTGCCCAGCGGTACGTAAACTATCAATTGAGTTCGATCTAATGCACATATCTAACGGTTTACTTATAACTTCTCTTGTGGTTTCAAACATTTCAATTGATTTGGGTTTTTCTTGATGGTGCAGTCCTTTGCCAAGCTTGCTGGAACCAATTATAATGTCATCTGCTTCAGCGAAAGTAACCTGAATAGTTTCTTTCGAATGTGGAAGAGCAGATCGCTCATTGCAATCACTTGTGGCGCCCGACTTGGAATCGTGTGCACCACCGTTACTTACAGGACGCTGATTGCGAGTAAAAAGCGACTTCCAAGAGTGAGTCTTTCTTTTCTGCCAGCTACGTGGCACTGAGAGCACTGTGTGATACTTATCTGGCAAACTCGACGGTCCGCCGCCGACTTCTATATAAGAGCCAATGTTGGCAGCATTGCTGGACACCATAGTTATAGGCATTGATTGTTTAATATCGAATCCCTCGACTTTCGAGTGTCTTTCTTGTGCCTCTTCAAGGCTAATTAGCTTTGCGCCACCAGCACTCAGACTCTTTGGTCGCTCAGTAATCAAAATTGCTTGATCATGCTCGCGTTGTTCTACTAAAAGGCTCTCACAGTCTGTAAGCGAATCCATGCGCGATTCTGTTGGAGCGGGTGCAGCTCCAGCTGTGGCAATGTAACTCAAACGCGCACTGGGATCATCAAGGGCGTCGAAAATGTTATGACAATTGCGAATCAGGTACTCTGTGACTACGGCTTGAACACCAACTCCACGCAAAGCAGCAACCCCACCGGATTCCAAGGCAGGCGAGCGCAACAAATTTGGTGCCCATACTATCGCCAGATTCTTATCGGTCATGCCAGTGCGTTCGTGATGTTGAGAGATCTTGTTTAAATGTTCCGATAGGTATTTAAGCGTCCTAAAGAGGAAACATGACAATTTAATAATATCCAAAAAAATTATTAACTATTGTTAACAATGCTTACCGGTAATGTGGTGGAGGCAATTTTAGCACTGTTTCTTTCATCAATCGCAATCGATCTTGCGACTCACTTTTCATTTGTATGGCTTCCACAAAATTGTCGTAAAGTTGGTAAGTGCAGAGTGGATTCGGCAGTTCTCGAAAGTACATCTTAAGTAGAGAACTCACAGCATGTATATCTTGTTTCATCTCCGGATTGCCTAGATCAGGCACTCGTTCTTCATCGAAAGCTCGCCGCAAGCGTTGTATATTCGATGTAATGCCAGACAACCGGTATATGCCATCTATTATGCCATAACTCTCAATGAACTCAGCACAAGACTTGAGCACCATTGGGATTTCTTGACCACTGTTAAGCAGATGTTCCGACAAATCACAAGAAAACACACGCTCTCGATAGATGCCGCTTTGTTTAAGGCGTCTGCGCGAGGGTCGCGACAATATAAACGATCTGAAGAATGCAATGAGTTTGCCATGTTTACGTAGCACAGGTTTCGTGGGCGACACATCCAGTTGGCCTACCAACGGCGCTGGCATAGGAAAGTTCCGTGGTACTTTATCGCCAATGGTGGCTACACACGACTGCGGAAAGAAGCCCACTTCATAGTGGGATTTCTGCAAATGAGACTTTTTGCCACGCCACCAAATAGATTCAGCTGGGCTGGGCATATCTATAACGGATATCATGTCGCCCACCTCAATAGATATTTCATCCGGAGCTTGGGCTTGGTAGCGCCGCACGCCATAAGCCGCGCCTACTGCGGGCGTGTTTATTGTGCGTTGAGTGTCACCATCAGCTAGTGGAAGGCGACGGCCTTTGTTGTCTAGCTGCAGCCAGGTTAATATTGTGCCACAAGTCAACGAGTCTGAGGCAATCTTTGAGAATCTTTCCAAATACTTTGCCACCGCATATTCGACATCTTCTTCACTCTTGAATTCTAATTCCTCTAAATTACGCAATCCACTGATTTTACGATCATAAACGCAACGGTGCAACATTTTGTCGAACATTTGCATATTTTCGAAAGAACGCTTTACCAAAAATGGTTCGCAACGATGTGGAAAGACCTTGACGATGAACCAACAGTTACTAGGCGAAAACGAGCGCAACGACCCCGGTCCAGCTCCACTTAGTGCTGTATTCTGTGCCTGAGCGATGTCGCCGCCAATCGATTGCGAAGCTATGCTGCTCGTAAGATGTTCCGACTTATCGTCCAGCAGTTGCACGGAGAGTGGTCCCAGTTGTACGCGTTCATAGTGAAAATGCGCACATTCTTCTAACTTCGGAAAACGGCAGGATTTCTAAAAGAGCGAATTAAAAATTAAATATAAAATTAACATAGTAAATTACTTTACATTACATTATCATTTTATAACGCATATTAAGAACTTTTTTTTTATAATATTTTGTGTATCATTTGGCAAAATTTGTAAATTGTCGCTCATAGATTTTCCCCAAACAAATTTAAAAATATTTTTGAGCGCAAAATAAATACAATAGCTTCTGTACAAAAAGATAAACAAAATTCTACAAAGACAAAAGGTAAAATAAAAAAAAAAAACCTGACCCACATTACCATAAACTGTGTACCCGATGTGGGCGGCATAGGTGTTAGCACAGTTGAATATGCTTTTACACAATAGGAACGCTTTCATACGACAGTTATTTCTCCGTCGCTACAAATGCGCAACAATTCTGTTTGACAAAAGCAAAAGAACAAAAACAGAACATAATGAAACAATATCTCAACTTTTTTTATGCCTGAAATAGACATGACGTCTATGACACAGACAATAACATGACGTATACAGAAAAGTGTAAGGAAATTTAAGGCGTTGTCATGACCGACTACGAAGTGAAGAAAACCAGAAGTAGAAAAAAGGACATTAGTTTAAACAGCATTAAAGTAAACAACCTTAGATAAGGCGTGGCTCAAAACAACTTACAAAGTCAATCCACAGAGGAAAGCAACAGTTGCTGTTGCAGTCGCACATACCAAATCAATAATTGCCACAATTTGCGCCCGCACACACACTCCCAAGCGAAAGCCTCTTATCTTTTATAAAAAAAAATGCAAAAATCCACGGAGTGTCATGTTAGATACAATATTTGACCTACATTGATTTCGTTGACGCCGGGATGACTTTGTTAGACGATAAACATAAGCACAAATAACTTGCAATATAATGCACATTTATATTTTTATTGCGATTGGACAAGTGAGCAAGCGTCGGTTGCCTTGCTGAGACACCAAAAAACACATCTCTCTATTTTTAAATCTCCAAAGCAGAGGTTGGCTTTATTGAGCTTTCTTTGTGTAATATTTGTTGATGCCTGTTAACTCGGTTTATGGCTTAACAAAGTTTTCTAAGGGTGCCAGTAGGCGGCAGAGTCATTGTTCATAATATTTCCAAATAACTTAAAATGCTAAACAACTAATCAACTGCAAGGATTTTATAAGTAAGCAACAATTTAATTAGAACATTAAGAGTGGAGTGGACTACACTCCTATCCCAATCAATGGCTTTAATATCAGTTTTGTTTGGCTGAAGAACTTTTTGAATTATAAATTATTGTCAATCTTAGGTAGAAAATTAAATTTTTTTATGCTATGAAATTTCACATATGCTTTGTCTTGAAATGCGTGTACGAATCGAATTGAACATATTAAAATTGAATAGAAATTAGTTGCATGTAAAATACATTTATTCATGTTTTTGCACTTTATAAGAAAAAAGAATGGAATTTTAAATATGAGAAATTTTTTTACCGGAACTTACACTCAACTCAACCTAAGAACTGAACTCAACAAAAGTCGACCAAACTGAACTAATCAGAGTATGGCGACGAACTGACAACAACCTAAAGCATTGCAAAGCCAACAAACGAATGAATGAACGAATGGCTGTGCATAAGAAGGAAGCAACAGAAGCAGCAAATAACTACATAAAACAGACACACAGTGTTTAAGTATGGGAAGATCGTCCACGTTCGAGGCCCCTAAGCCCACTAACAGCACCAGCACAAGTCAGTCATCTGAGCTGCGACTGATTTTTTAGTGGAGCAGCGTGACGGTGATGTGAATAAGTGGCATGAGTCACGCTACTTTTATCTTTAGGTAAGTTAATATATACTTCTCGTACTAAAACGTAACGTTAGATTTTCGTACTTGCACGATGAAAAGCCTATAGGAACGACATGGAAATGAAACATGAAACATGAAACATACGTTGTTGAGTCTTCAAGCACAGCATAAATGTGATTTTATGCTCGAATGCTTTTGCTCGTTGTTAATGCATATTTTTTTCTGGCTCAAGAAAACAATGGCAGCGTACGATTGTGAAGCAGTCGCATGTTGGCGTTTGGCTCATTTACCCGGCCGGACTTGTTTACCTCCGCCGTATGTGCATATGCTAATGCAGTTCGGTACTCGTTGTTAGTTTTGATTTTTCTATCTTAACGTTGAAGTGAATTTTCTGATTATTGCTGTTGGTGCTGCACTTTTATTAAAAATTCAATGGATATGAAATGGTATTGCCTGTTGTGAATGTGTTCATTTACCTTGTTGATGTTAAAACGCGCTACAAAACATTTGATACACATGCTTAGCTGCCATACGTCGGCACTATAAATTCTTTAAAGCGCACACAATATATTATTGGCATTTGGCCAAGCTTTCACGGCTTTGAATTCTGTTCTTTTTATACCCTGTACCAAAAAATGGTAAAGGGTATATTAAAGTTGTGCAAATGTATGTAACAGGCAGAAGGAGGCGTGGCAGACTCCACAAAGTATATATATTCTTGATCAGCATCGAAAGGCGAGTCGATATAGCCATGTCCGTCTGTCCGTCTGTCCGTCTGACCGTCTGTCCGTCTGTCCGTATGAACGCACGGATCTCGGAAACGGTAAGACCTACAACCACCAAATTTGGCACGAAGACTCTGCCAATCCATAGGCATAACGAGTTTATTTTTTTTTTTCGATATTCGATCTATAACATATAGCTGCCATAGGAATGATCGGCCAAAAAGCCATATTTAGTAACAAAAACCGTTTTTTTTTTATGATATGTTTACAAAATTTGGGATTTAATTGTTTTACCTAATGTCCAATCACATATCTAAAAACTATGTATATCGGTTAACTATATCATATAGCTGTCATAGGAACGATCGGCCGAAAAACAACATTTATTGAGAAAAACTTTTTTGTTTAAAAAGATATCGTTACCAAATTTTGGATTCGATAATTCTAAGTAATATCCAATCATATTCCTGAATATGATAAATATCGGTTTACTATAACATATAGCTACCATAAGAACGAACAGCCGAAAAACGGTTTTTGCTAAAAAAAAAAATTTTTTTTTCTTGAGATATCCTTACATAATGAATACAAAATATTAAAGCAACAAAAAAATATATTAAGTTTTGGCTTCGGTACAGGGTTTTCTATAGTCGGTTACGCCCGACTATAGCCCTGCCTTTCTAGTTTTTTCTATTTTTTTATGCGTGTCGTTTATAAGCACTTAGGCATAATTAATTTGCCGCCGAAGGAGTATGAAAACATTTTCACAAAGTTATTAGCGTTAACGCCTCCGAGTATTTGTTTCATATTCAACGATGCGTTAAGCTCGTCATCACTAGTTAAACGCGCCAATAAATTCATGTGTTTAAAAAATTATTATGGCGGTAAGCCAACAATAACGTCCGTCTCAATAAGCTGTAAAACTAAAATAAACCTTTTCCAATCAATTAGGCCCACTTCGCAGAGAGAGAATCAGTTAAACGCTTAATAATTATGCTGCTAAATGCGCTCTAAAGTATGCAGCAGTTATTAAAATATAGAAAATGAGATATTTTCAAACTGAACTAGAAAGGCAGGGTTATAGTCGGGCGTATCCGACTATAGAAAACCCTGTACCCAATCCAAAACTGAATATCTTTTTTTGTTGCTTAAATATTTTGGATACATTATGTTAGGACATCTCAAGAAAAAAATGATTGATTGAATAAAAGCCATTTTTCGGCCGCCATTTTTTGGCAGCTATATGTTATAGTAAACCGATATACATAATGTTGGTATATATAATTTGACATTAGCTAAAACTATTAAATCCAAAATTTGGCAAAGATATCTTGAAAAACAAAGCGGTTTTTGTTACTAAATGTGGGTTTTCGGCCGATTGTTCCTATGGCAGCTATATGTTATAAGTCGAATATCGCAAAAAAAAAAAAAAGGTAAACTTGTTATGCCTATTGATTGGCAGAGTCTTCGTGCAAAATTTGATGAATGTAGGTCTTACCGCTTCCGAGATCCGTGCGTTCAAGAATATATATACTTTATGGTGTCTGCCACGGCTCCTTCTGCCCGTTGCATTCATTTGCGCAACTTTACCATTTTTTGGTACAGGGTATAAAAAAGACTACATAAAACATAGCATGGCAAATCACATATAACATGGGAAGAAGTGCATTTTGACACTCATATCAAGTAAAAGATAATTTTTAAAGCCAGATAATCTTTGAATTAATTAAACAATAACAAAAGATCAAGATCGTCCTAATACGAAGATAAGAGCAAAGTAGAACCTCATTCATATATATTCTAAATTGTAAAATCATTAAGAAAGTGAGAGCTATGAATTCATTATAATTTGATGTTCATGATTATGATCATTTATGCAACTCTAGTTATTTAAGAATATGCCTGACCAACTACTTGAAAACTATAAGATAAGCATTTAAGTGCCATTAAGTAGCACTGCTTCTCAAGTTTTCCAAAAATAATCGACTAATTGGATTCATAAAGTGATAAATCAAAATTGTTGTGCATTTTTAAACACAAAATAAATAGTTGAGATGTAATCAAACTTTAATTAAATTAGCAATATTTGCATATGTATATAATTATTTAATATATAATGCTGTAAAATTGCATTTTCTTTATATTTGCAATGAAGGAAAAAGAGACTACAAACTCGATCGATATTTTAACAGGCAATATATTTACGTTTAAAAATGTCTGAGGAAACATGCTGAGACCCCAAGAGTATACAACTCACAATCTTCATACATCATTTGTATGTATGTATGAACATTTATTCAGGCACAGCACATGACAAGAATTTACATTTAAATACATTCTAGACAAAAATCGTATTAGTGGCAAAAAAGTTCAATCTACATACATAACCATGACGCCAAACTTCCTCCTCTCGCTGTAAAAAAAAAAAAGAGAACGGAGTCTTTTCAATGCCAAGCACCAAAAGTGAAAGACAAATTTAAAGTGATATAAATATGTATGGTTTGTATATTTTTTCTCTTTTGGGGTGGTTCAAATGTGGGGTTTCATTCGAAAACATATTAGACTTCGTTAATGTCTAGAATTACATCAAGCCCCTGCAAGCAGTCAAACAAGAGACTCAGCCTCTAACGACCTGGCAGTCAGGCAAGCAGACTTAGCGCATTTAAAATGAATCCTAGAAATTGAAACTCGCGTCGCTTTGTCTAACTTTTCCGTTGTGTGAGTGCATGGAAGTGTGACGTTGTGCATACAAAATAAACAACATACTGCACATAGAGTGACTGAACACGCAGTCAGGAGTTGAGTTGGCGGCACTTGGCATACAGTCGATGGCGTAGACACTCCTCACTTATACTGCAATGAAGTGCCGAACGCAGCTCGAGACGGATTTCATGCGAGTTGTTTTTGAAATTGCAACAAAAACATAATTTACCGGTAAGTATAGGGTGAAAAAAAAAAAAATTTAGGAACTGTCAAGTTGAAAGAAGCAATGTAAACTGGTTGCCACTTTCTAGACAGTTAACACACAAGGGTGATATTGTTCCAACACGAAGGTAGCAAGGAGGTTACTTGCTCTGGTAGGGTAAGTTGGAGAAGTGATAGAATGTTGACTGATTTGAATTTGTGAAGTATATATTACACCATTAAACGGTTGATACGTTGACAATAATGCATTATTGAATGCAGGAGGTAAAATAATATGAATATATAACATATGTTAATATATTATTGTTGTTGAATGTTTAACATATAAATCTTTTATGCATTATGCATTTTATCTTTTCTTAACTGCAGCATACAATTCGAGAGATAACAATTGCAGATTAGGTCGATAATATTGGATGTTAGTTGTACTGAGATATTTTGTTAGTTGGGTTTGCATAGAAATGATGAAATAAGGTTTACTCACCCCAGCAACGGATTGTGCAGCCAAGTGTTTAGTCGATCCGCCGATAGATTTTACAAAAACGCCGCTGGCAGCAGCAGGACTGTGAGACATTTGCATGCAAACGGAGTCATTGGATGTCGAGGATATCTGTGATGTGTTCATAATTGAATTAAGTTCACTCAGGCCAGTGACCAAGCAGCCAGCGCCATCGATGGGCACAATTTGAAAATTCAATTGGGCAGAAATCGTGCTAACGCCTGCTGTCGCAGGGTAGTCCAAAGCTGATTCTGTATCACTGCTGCCAATAGCGCTTGCGGCAGCTAGTGGGGACGTCATATCCCCAGCGGCAACGCTGATTGGCGTCACTGGCTGTACGTGTCCACTGTCACTGAAAGTACTCGATATCAGCGTAGGCGTGCTGATAACCGTGGGTGTGGCTGCAGTCAATGTGTGCAAATTACCGCTTGTCAAATTCAATGAACGCACTTTTTCAGACATGACTGCGATTGTTATTTTTGTATTTGCTTTAGTCGATCCGTGGCGTTGGCTTTCCTAAATATTTTTGGCTTTAAGGCTGCATGTGTGTCTGGTTAGCTGCGAATGTGGTTGTACTTTATTATCATTGTATCAAAGACCATACTTGGTTATTTGTAGGTCAGTCTCTGTTGATGAAGTTTATCCAGAAAAACCTGGTATTTGTTTGCTATCCGAGTATAATAATTAAGCGTCAGTCCGTCGTCTCTTTATTTTTCGGCCGTTTGTGAGAGATTCATCTGCAAAAAGAAAACGAAAATTTTTGTCAAATTCTTGTGCAAAAACCAACAAACACGAAAGTTATTTTGCCAGTATCAGTCGACCCAAAACGATTTGGTAAAAAAGAGAAAAACAGAGTGAGGGAGAGAAAAAGAAAGATCCACACGTTTTATGTTTATTGCTGAAACAATGCTTTTTAGCTGTTGTATAACCGATATGCATAGCTGCGCATGTGCAACACAAGTGATGTCGCGACAGCGCCCTTATATGGTCGAACATCGAATTCAAAAGAACGTAGAACATAAAAACAAACCTTCAAACAGTAAAATCCATAGAAGTAGAAGTTACATGCCACCTATTTAGCATATTGAAAGAAAAAATATACAAGTTCGAGCAACTTTGTGTGTCTGATGTTAGTCAATGGGAAACGAACAATGACAAACTTTGGACGGCGGCTCTCGTGTCAAATGCAGCCTTTGTTGCTTTTCTTGCCGACCAGTCTTGTGAGAAGTTGTTGATAGATGAGCCTTTTAATAGTTCATAGATAAATGTTAAAAGAAAAGATTATTTAACATTTTAATGAGCAACATACTCTGATGGCGAGACAAGAAAACCATGGCTCAAAGAGAACATGTTGAAATATTAAACCATTTCACTGCATAATACGTGATTCTTTTGGACACCAGATGACAAACAACTATTTGAACAATTTTAATTCATAGTGCTAACGATTTTTTAAATGAAAACTTTATGCTTTGATATCTGAGCACACAATAGCGCTCATCAGCCAGAACATTGATCAACCGCTAATTTATCAAAACAGTTATTCAATATATAATCCAAACCAAAGAAATTCCGACATAAAGAATAGAATAGAACAATAAACTAACTCAGCGTGTATTGTATTTAATCTTAGTTGAATATTGCAACAAAAACAATATTGTAATAAAAATAACTTAATTACGTAAATATTGTTAGCATCCCATTACAATTACACGAAACTGTCAGAAACTCATATCAAACACTAATCATACATTCCTCTTAAGTTTAACACTTAATTTAAATTTAAAATAGAGCAAAAAAAAAAAAATTCAAATAAATAAATACATTTTTATGAATTTAAACTACGAATATGAACTAATATTGTAAATCAAATTTTTGTTCCCAAAATTTAATGAAGTGTTTTAAAAACACTAAGAATATATTAAAATTAGGTAATAAAATCTTATTTCTGTTTTTTCTTTTTCAATCTGTGCTTATATATCGAGTTCGTTTTATAGATGTAATACTGTATTTTGTTCTTTTTTTAGTAGTCTTTTTTTTTCGATTGTGCATGACGTTTTGAACATTTAAATAGTAAAAACCGGTTGCACACAAAGCTTACGAAGCCCCAATACAAATTAAAACGAGTAATCATAACTACTGCATTACAAAATATTTAGTAATGTTAAAACACAAAAAAGCTTCAACTGAACTACGCTCCCTTTCAAAACGGGCATTGACAATTACTCTTTTTTTAATGCATTTTAACGAGCGTAAATGTATCCAGCGACAACCAATAAAAAAAAAAACAAAAACAAAACAAATGAATAAATTCATTATGTGCTCTCACCAAAACTACATCCGTCCGTTGCAGTCCAAAAACGTGGCCAAACGCGTTTCATCGCGATGGTATGTATCTATTCAATACATGCAGCAATGTGATATAAGCAAACGGGCGAACGGACATCTACTCGTACATAAACGTGCTCACACAAATGACTTCAAAATTAAGAGAAATAAAAAATAAAAAAAAAAAAAATGTAAAGAAAAACAAAGAAAAACGAATGCTGTTAGTTCCGGTCAATAACTTTCGGTTTGCTTTTGCAACACTATTTAAATTGATATTTGCTTTATTCGCTGCCTATATCTTGCGGTTAGCTTATGCATAAAATTTTTTTTAAGTGTGCGACGATTCGGAGCAGTAATAATTACAAATTTCCAATTCCATTTGATTTTCTTACAGCTGCAGTAACAAACAGGTGCCCTTCTTTTAATTAACAACGCGATCTGCAGTGCAATGGTTATTCTTTTATAAATAAAGGTTCGAAAGTAAAAAAAAAGTATTTGCTTAGAAATGCATCAAACATTTAAATATGTATATCAATAAGCCAATATGGTAGTCAATTTATTTATGCTTTTTAATTTTGAATTTTTGTTTTCACATTCTTTAATTTTTTTGGCACGTTGTGGTGCGAATTGCGTCAGGTCTGTGTCTGTGGGTCTGTGGCACAGATGTGCTGCATATAGAGATATTTATTAATTTTTTTAAGCCGCAGCTCAAGTACAGAGCTTGTGTTAAAATACTTAGCGGAAGTCATTGAAATTATGTCATCTGGCAGTTTGTTTTTTAATATTTTTTACTTATATATTTTTATTTTTTTTTGTAAGAAATAGTTGATGGGGCATGTTAAGGCAATAACAGTGTATGATCCAATTGAAAGTAGAACAAGTAAGCGGCTAAGAACTTTGTATACAACATAAAATTAATTTATGATGCTATGTAGTCAGTATGTCTGCTGTATGGTGGAGTAGCTAAACTCAATGTGAAATCTGATAAGGAACGCACTTAAAAAATTACAGACGACTCAAATGCACATACCCAGCAAGACACTGATATAGCCATAAACATTTTATATCTACTGTTTTCTTGTTGAGCCCTACACCGCTTCGCAATTTGAAATGGTTTTAGTGCATTACTATTTGTTGTGGAACTGAACTTTTCTGTTGAATTGTATCTGCACTCAAATTGAACGTGAAAGTGTCAACTTTGTATTCAAATGACATTCGTTATGTAAATTGTCCAAATTTACCATATTGCGCACAGACTGAAAGTGAATATTTTATTTGTATATCTATATACGAGGGCAGTTTGATAAGTCAGTGACTTTTTGAATTACCCGTGTAGTAACTTTAAATGCATCACTGCTCCGCTCAACTATCATCTGTTAATAGACTACTGTCAATTTTTGAGTAATCTGCGTCACTTAGTTTGTACTTTATGTACAGCCTTTTAAAGCTACGCGTAGCGAATATTGCCTGTATTATGTGTGTATGACTGGTCGCAGAGAAATGTCACAATAATTTTGTATGATTTGTAACTTATCAGAGCGTAAACTAATTTTTTTAACAAGAGATAGTCTTCCATAAGAAAGGAAATTGTATTTTTGTTTTCATTTTCATCTGTTTTTTTTTTTTTTTTAGCAGTTTGTGTCTAATTCGACACACGTGGCAGTGTGTGTATGAAACTTGTAAAATTCTTTAATAATTAATTTCGCAGACAGCATCTATGTTACATATATAATACTATATATTTATATATATATATATAAGCGAGTAAAATGTTTTTTGTTTCCTTTTATCTACTAAGTATATTTATATATATATGCATGTAAAATCGAGTAAAATGTTTTTTGTTTGCCTTTATCTACTAAACCAGTCTGCGCTGTTTTTGACAGTTGCGTTTGTTTTAGAGAAACATATTTGTAATTTTAACTGACACTGACCTCGTTTTTTCTTTCTCAACTTATTGTGGTCTACGAGTCGACATGGATAGAAAAAACATATATTTTAACGTTGAGCAGTAACGGATATGTGCAAATATGATAGGGCGATACAAATTCAGGCAATTAGTACTTTTTTATTTCGAAAACAATATTTTAAACTCTTTAAACATATTCAAAATTCGGCGCAGAGAAAACATTTCAAAAGTAGATTGACTGAGAAACTGCTGCTCTTCTCTACGCTTGACGACGCGGTAAACAGCTAACATACGCGAATTCAATGAAAATTTCATAAAACCCTAACGAGCCAAAATACACAAAGTACTTCAGCGTAGAAGAAATGAGTAAAAACATACAGAAGTCAACCAAACGGGCAATATCAATGTTGCGGCTTGTTATATTTAAAAAAACACAAACAACAACAAAAAAAAAAAAGGAAAATTAAAATTTAAAAAAAAAAAAAAAAATAATCACTTAAAATGCGCATCGCGTACATATTGAAAGAGAAATAAAAACCGTTGTCAGTGTCTTCAATTGGAATCAGAAATCTCCAAGCTTTGCACAAAAGATGATAAATTCCTCTTTCTGATTAGTATCTGCCAGGCGGCATTTTTCTTAGTTAACTTAATTGCTTTTGAACTTAAATTTCTTTTTATTTCTCCATCTCTTCTATTACGCTGTATGTTACTTTATGCAGTAAATAAGTCATCAAATTAGAATTGAGCAAAAGTATTTGTGTTTTAGTTTGTCGTATATCGCATTTTTGTTAAGTGAATCACTGTGGCTTGGCCAAAATATTACATACAATATTATATATCTCTATTTTTATTATATGTATATGCTACGAGCATTTGGAAGCGAGCCAGTGAAAACGTATGCCGCCGTGCACAAATATGTTTTTCGCTTTGCTTAATTGTTTTTATTTTGCATTTTCAAAATATGTGCGAAATGTTTTTTTTTTATGAATACACATTCTTTGCTTCGTATTGGAAAATGGACCGCGCCATCGCCATTTGTGCGTACATGTTGCAAGATTACACATATGCAACGTCTACTGTATAACAAAGTAAATTAAAACAAAAAAAAAAAAAAGATACGCAGACCGTTAAAAAACTTACAATTTGTGGCGTAAAAACAAATAAATAAAAGAAATTCATGGCACAGAACAGCAGAAGAAAGTAATGTAAAAGTTGGCATAATTAAACGGAAAGCGAAATTTCTGCTCTAAATGGCTGTTGTCAACAGCATTGCAAAATAATAACTAATAACTTTGCCATTTTGTTATAAATAAACAAATAGCGTTACTTTTATTGCTTTCAGCGCCAACCACTTTCAATTTAAAAATAAAAAAAAAAAAAGAAAAGAAAACACCCAATATTGTATCTATCTTGAATCTCATTTTATTTGCGTCGTTTTTTTTTGTTTTTTTTTTTGCTGTTTATAATTTGTATACCTTCTTCGCATACTTCATTTGTAAGAATTTCGAATTTAAAATTTTAAATATTAACTTCTGTCGCTTGCGTTCGCTTCAATTTTTATGTTTACTTTTCGTTTGGAAACTTTCGCTAGATGCGACAGCTGTATTTGGTTTTTGTTTTTTATGTTTATATATATAAAAAATTCTTATTATATTCATCCGGTATATGCAGTAAACGTCTGCGCTGTGTGAACTTTCACTGACATGCGAGATGCTTAAATATGCAATAAAGGTAGTCAAGCCAAATTTGTTGATCATGTACAACAAATTTACAACAAGAGTGCGATGCAGTTACAAGAAATTTTCGGTTTTATAACAAAAAATTAACTAAAAGGAAATGTAACAATTTTGGAAGTAAGCAATAAACATATACGCAAGTCTAAGCAATAAATACTTTTTGCAACATTTTCACATTTATCACATTTTTTAAAATTCATACTCAAATTCGTTTTGCCATGTAAGCAAAGCGCCACAAGGTACTCCAGGTGCTTTAATGGATTAGTAAACACCATTGTTTGTTTATTTATTTTTTAGCGACGGTGGTGTGGTATTTTTAGCAAAGCATAATTTGTTTATAATCGAACAGATTCTTATGCCCTTCTCATACCGACTGAATATTATGTGCGACCAATCGTTGGCATTTCGACTTTTAGGAATTATTATCAGTTGAAACTGTTGTTGAATTAACACGTATAATTTCAAACACTTTCAAGTGCTTGGCATCCACTTGAGCTAACTGCAGGCTGGGGCAGCAAAATCAATATAAACCCCACAGTAGGAACCAAACTACAAAAGAGATAAGTTCAACTGCTTGTGGCGATGATTTGCCATTTAGAGCCACTAAAAGTTTTTTTTCGTTTTCTGACTGTTTGGTGTTGTTGTTGATGTATGGGTGCTTTCGGTTGCTTTCCTTCTTTGTGTTCTTGCACTTACGATAATAACTTTTTGACTGCTCTTTGTTTGTTTAATTTGCTTTTGTTGCCTTTGTTTTTAGTGTAAATTATTTTCAATGTGTTATTATTGTTTTTAGTGCTGCTTTAATATGAATTCTTAAAATCTTAGATATTTGTGTCGCATATATGTATTTAAATACGTACACCCATATTAATTATAAGAAATTAATTGTGGGTTTCTTTGTAACGCTTTCACGAAAAATATACTAAACCGATGTTATCTTATTTTTTTTTTAAAGAAGTGGCATATTTATTTTTTCGATTTTTTAAAATTACATCTCCTTTGTTTTAGAATTCAGTTAAAAAAAAAAACAAAAAAGAAAGCAACGTTTTCACAAGCACTTTGATCATAACATATTTTCACCTCTCTTAAATTGGTTTGTCGAAGTAGTCGAGCAACAGGAGCGAAGTCAAAATCAATTTCTAGTATTTTACATTTTAGAACAAAGCCAGTATGTGAATTCATTACTATTGCTTAAAAAGAAAAATATGTGTTTCATTGATGATCCCCCATATTCGACATTCGTAGAGTGAATAGAACCGCCAACGACAACACCTCCACAACCAAAAGTACATATATACGAGTGTAAAATCAAAAACCACAACAGCAATTCCATGTAATCGGGCAAAATAGCTTTGTCTCTTTTGCTCACATTTAGCATCATGTTCACAGATGCAACGTTCAATTGATTCTACCTTCGGTGTCAATTTGCGTTTCTAATAAACACAACAGACGCTGTTGTTGTTGTTATTTGCTTTTTCTGATTATATATGTGTACATTCACAGAGCTTTGGCATGCGGTAGACAACAAAAACATTTTGCCTAAGTGCTTAATTATTTATGCAAGTTTTTGGTTGGCGCAGCACCGCACGCTTGCAATATTTTTTGATTTCATTAAACAACAACATATTTTGCGAATTAGCGAAATTTCGACTTTTTAAAATTTATAATTTTATTTTTAGCGAAGGAAATATGCTCGTTACAAAATTGTCTTACAAACTATTTACAATGCACAGCAGCAACAATTACAATAACCCATACTTCCTAAAATTATCGAACCAAATATTGCTTTAATTATTTTATATACAAAGAAACTCATTTGCCGAACTAACGCTGTAAAACCTATAAAAATACTAAAAGAGCTTTAGAGAGACATAGAATGAGAAAGATATGAATCACGAGCACAAATAACTAATTAAATAACCATTTTAAAAAACTCCGCAATGGTGAAAATCTTTTTGCCATTGTTTTAAAGTTTAATTGAAAATGAGTTGTAAAGCAATTCGAGTCTTCCTTATCAGCATTGGGCAGGAAAAGTATTTTCCTATTGTTCAAAAATAAATATATTTATAAAAGCTGTTAGCTGCACTAAGCATATCAATTGGAGTTTAGACACAAAAAAACAACCATGTAATGTTCAATATGCCACAGCAAAGAGCTAAACTTATTTTTAAACAATGTATATGCACGAAGACACGAGACGGACAGGCAGAAAAAATGTTGCAGACGCTTGCCAGACCATGAAAACAATTAAAAAAGTTACGCCGCAGAGTATGAAGATGGGCACGATAAAATATGTACTATAGAAATAGCTCTTTCACTTTTTTCTTGTCTATAGAAAACCAGAAAATTAAATATAAAAAAATATATATATAACATATACAGTGCAATGTCGGTATTATGCACGTTTATTAAAACGAATATACGAAAATACATACACTTTTCTACATTGAGAGGTTCGAACAACATTCATTTGGTAAAAAAAAAAAAAAACAATTTTGCAGCTTTAGTAAATGTTTTAAATTCGTTATACCGAGTATGCACTGTATATGTGCAGAAACAAAATCATGACATGAGAAATTTATTTTAAAAAATTTTTCTCTAACGTCGATTGCTTTTTATTATTATTGTAAGTTGCTGCCAAGCTGGCATCAACCAATATAGGTTGATGAATAGGTTTACGTATAGAATATATGGTAATGCCAGTTTAGAACTCACCTAAAGTAGCAAATAGCGAATGCATTAGTTGCTTGTAAGCGATTAATCAGTCAGTTTAGGGCGTGTCACGGTATTTTGTATAATACCTGCCGCAGCTAATCGTCATTCGCACTGGTTTGGGCAGTGATTAAAAGCTTTGACCACCTAACAAACCACCAGCTGATTGAAAATGTTGGAGAAATTCGTGAAAAGAACTAAACAGAAAATGTTAAACTAAAAGAAGAAAGTGCTGGTTCACGAACTTGAGTCAACTGCTGCTCATATGTGTTTGCAACAGATGCTCACATCTTTTAGAAACTGACTGACTCTAACCGTAACCGGTAAACAAGGCAATCTGCAAAAAAAGTAGCAGCAAAGGAAATTCAAACTGCGAAAAGTAAAAAAAAAACTCGTTATTTGTTGCAACATTTCATATGGGCTTCATCTGCGAGCAAACAGCTGATTGCGGCATTGCAAAGAACCACTCAGATCACGTTAAACGTTGTTTTCTCGAAACATGTATAATACGTCACTTGAGACATGCGTTTTGATTAGGATTTTCACAGTGTTTAGACTATGTCTCGTCAAATTTTAGCTGATTGTGAAGGCTCTTATATAGGTGGAAAAAAACGGTAAAGATAAAAACGTGCAATCTGTTTTTTTTTTTTTTTATGGCCATAATAGCATTTTTTATTCCAATTAAATCATTGAAAGTGCAATTAAGCCGTAAAATAAGAAAGCCAAAGAAAGTAATTGCAAAAAAATGGAGAGAAAAATAGAAAAAACTAAACGCAATAAATCTAAGAGAAAAGCCATGCCAGGCATGCAAGTATGGAGCAACTTGTCTGTCATCATTAATCGTTTTGAAATAATAAAAATATTTCAAAACATACTAAAAAAAAAAATATACTAAACCAACTAACCGCATAAACAAATAATTAAAGTAAACCTGAAAAATATTAAGTTACAGTTCAATTCACTTATAGTGGTGGACTTTTAGTTAGCACACCGCGACTGATAAACATTCTTTTAGTATATTTTATATTTTATTTAACTAAACATATTAAATAGTAATACTTTTTTAATTCTTGCTTTTTACATATTCTTTTTGGCTTTTCTTTCCACAGTTCACATTTAAGTGCCACTACTACTAATTTAAGCTGGATGCTTAGTGGGTCGAGATATCTTTAATAAAATTATAAATATTGATTTTTTTCCCACACACGGTTTGCTCATTCAAAGTCCACTATTGTATGTTTGCTTAGTAGTATATGAACGATATGTGAGCTGCAAGCAAAAAAAAATATATATATGTATGTACTTTCAATTTCTCTGCGTTCTGTAAAATTGCTTTTAATGAATTTAATAAACGTAATATGCTCATAAAAAAAGTCACGCACATATCTCATTAAATATATATCAAATGAAAGATATATGTATATGTACATACATTTATATGTATATACTTTGATCTACTTTCTGTGTCCAACGAACTACAGTAGCTGTACGAGACACGAAACTTTCCTTATATACTCGAAATGCCTTAAAATCTTCTCTTTGACATATTACAAGTCAGCCCGACATTCTAAAGCTGCTAACAGATACAATTGTGCACGAACTTGATATGCTGAAACAAAGTACAGGTGAAAATTTATTTGCTTATGGTATTCAGCTGAAACCAATTCTATATACACAGCTACAAAATTCGTGCTTAAAAATACAATTAAACTGAGCTACAGAGACGCTTTGCGATACGCTGCGTTGCATTTGCTGCAACAATTGCCAAGTTTAAGTTTCGAATGAGGTCAGTAGTACTGCAAGAGAATTATTTTATGGCGTTTGGACATGCTGCCACTATAAGCAAATACCAAATGAATATACTCAAAACGCATGTGCACATCTGCACATTCTCCACATGCGTTTGAAAAAAAAAAATAATAATAATAATCAAAATGCAACTACGATTTACTGGCATAGGAAATATTTTCCGGTTCAAGAGAAGAAATTAGGCCAGCGACATTTTGTAACTGATGCACGACAATAACATGACAGCATGCCTGCCAGAAATCGCTTTAGTAAATTGTCTTTTGAATTGGGTTGTGCCAGAATTCAATTGATTTATAATATTTCACTTGATCTTAATAACTTTTGATGTACAGCGGACAGCCAAGTCAAAGTCAACATTAATAAAATCATCATGAGTACAGCTTACCGAACTGTTAAATCATTTTTCCCCAAGTTGTGCTGCAAAAAAAGAGAGAAATATAGGCTATAGCGTCAATATTAAATTATATTAGCTATGATATAAAATCACAAGAAAGCATTTGAAATTAAAAATCTATTTACGCAAAAGATGTACCTTAAATAAATAAGTAACACGCTTAATGTTTAGTTAACTGACAAGTTGACACAGCGCGGCATAGTCATAGGAGCTAAAACTTCTATAAATGACGTCGTGACATTTCCCAGAAGCGAGACACAATAAAATCATTTTCCCGTGACTAAGCGCTCGTTAAATGTAAGGCCAATGTGTACATAGGGAAAGTGCGCAGTGCGCGAAAAATCAACATGAAGAAGAGGAGTTGAGCAAGCATTGATATGACTCAATACCTTTAGATTGCTAAGTAGTTTTTTTGAAATTATACAACTCTAATCTATTTAAACATCACGATGACTAAGGCCCCATTTATTTATTTTAATAAAAATCAACATTTTGTAAGAAAAAATTTAAAAAGATGAGCCAAGTAAGTGCATAACGAGGAGGTGACGGGACCGTGGTTTAACCAATGCACTTTAATAACAACAACAAAGCCGGCACAAGCCTTTCTCGCATCCATTCACTTTACAATGTCATGGGCAAGTACAGGGTTGCCGCTAGATCGGTAACAGGTAAAGGTGAACCGACATTCGGACTTAAAGAGGCAAATAGTTTTATTAACAATAATGAAATAAAATATTGGCCTAAAAAAACTTCAAGGGGAGATTGCAAAAAAAAAAAAAAAAAGAAACGACAACAACAAAGTTGTTCTTGAACTTCATTTAAGTTAAATATTTTTCCATCTTCTTTCAAGTTTAGGTTTTATTACTCATATGGTGGGCAATGGCTTTCAGGCGCGTATTTGACCAGTTACAAGTTACCAATTTACACATATTAACCTCCCAATACAACTAATGTACGTCATACGTGTATTTGCATTTCTCCACTAACGGCATATTGCTATGCCGAAATATTGTTATGTATTTATGCCACACACTACACTGTTCCCAGCAAATGGTTTGCATGCATAGCGCATATTGAATATTGCACAAAAACAAAACAAAGAAAAATATAAGAATTCAAAAACAAATGTGCCGCACATATTAAGTGGAAGTCGAAGCCAAAAACCGACCACTGTGAATGAATTTTTACGGCTAGCGGTGCCTTGTAACAGCGACTACAGCAATAACAACAACAACAACAACAACATAAATGGCGTTCATAACTCATAGCAGCTTTCAGGCTTTCGTAAATTAAGCGACACATTTGCGAATGCGCGTCGTTCCAGCGTTTGAAGCGGGCTTGGCTGTTGCTGCCGGATGGACAGCGTGAAACAAAACAAGTTTTCCAAAAATAAAGAAATGCAATGCAAGAGCCAAGAGAAACTTAAGAAAAACTATTAGCTACTTTAAATCTTAACGGCGCAAAACCTGTAAAGGAAACATAAAATGCAAACGACAGTAGCGCTTCAACAGATTTGGAGCGAATTATTAGTTTCGATTGCATATGAAGAGCGATAAAATAACAACTCTGATTTGCAACAATAAAAAAAAAAAAGAATCATTTTAGTTTTATTTTTATTTAAATATATACTTAATGTGTTAGCAAGCAGCAATAGGCTGCAGCGAGAATAGCAAGACTGATAGCCTTCGGTTTTTTTCGGTTTGCAAGACAAAGAGTAGACAGCTGCAATAGTTGGGCAGTTCATGCGGCTAAGCATGCAACTATCAAAAAGCAAAATTAATTGGCAGAAGAGCCAAGTTTAGCTTCCACACGCTCACAGCTCGCATGGCGATAAAATGTGTTGAAATCCTAAGTGTCTGGGGGCAATTTTCGCAAGACACATCGAGAGCATAAAAATCAATAGTAAAAGCCAGTTGCAGTCATTTTAAAAATAAGCTTTCCAATTTTATGGGCACGTCGTCGCCAAAGCCAATGAACAAATAGTGGCAACAACTTGGATTGGAAGCAACTCAATATGCAATAAAAAAAAAAAAAAACTAGATTCAAAGCCAAATAGTCCCACATATATTCGTAGAATTTTTATCCAATTAACGCACCCACATTTAAAACCAATTCGCGCTTAAGCAATATTTTTCAAGCGCAACACATTTTATCATTACATAAATCAACTCTACAGCAACCGCGGGCGAAGCTACTCGCAACAACTTTTCCTAAATAAGACTACGGTTAGCCCTGTAAAAGCTTCCCCGTTCGTAAAAAAAAAAAAAGAAAAAAGGGAAGCCAAATCAGAGAAAACGTACTTTGAGAAATACACAGTAAGAGTTAAGCTTGAACAGCTTACATAATAAACAAGCATGACAAAAACTCAAGCCCTAGTATTGTGTGTTTTCAATGCGGAGTTCATTTTTCTTTTTCTTTGCTGTCTAGGTGGGAAAGGTCGGCCACACAACAACAACATCAAGGCAAAAAATGACAATGAGTTTATAGCGTCACCAAGCAACAAGCTTGAAGCATCATAATCAATCTACACTTTTAATAAGCACAAAGATATGTTTAAAAGATACAATAAGCTAAGCACACACATGCATTCCCATGGTGTGTGCATTACGTGTTGATTCTAAGAAATAAGTGCGTCAATTGGGTCAGGGTCTGTGTGAGAGCGTGCACACGATCTTCAGTGAGCAGTGGCAGCCATGGGGGCAACAATGTATCTCGTTAATTTTGTGAAAAGCTGAAAAGTTGCGCCAACGGATATGGGTGGGACAGCTGCCAGCACTGAGCTGGGAACTGGTTAATTATTCATGTTCGTTGGCCACAAGCAAGTGGCAGGCAGCGTTACAGGCACAGGCTGATGCCATAAGCACAATTTATTAAACACAAATGAATACGTTTCGTATTACATATAAACAATTATTTAGTATTTCACGCAAGCTAAACCGACCAATGAACCGAGCAATTTGCTCCAATTTCATTAAACAAAGGAAAACATTTGCAAAAAAAAACGCAATGTATATCATTTCAGACAACATGGAATTGTATGATTTAAGCTGGCCAACTGGCTTAGCATCGGACGAGAGTATAATAAGGAGGGAGTAGTGAAGTGTTCGAATTGTGAAGTGGCCATTGTCAGTATTTGATGTCTCTGAAGTCACATTAGAACTGCGACAAGCGCGAGCGGCAAAACTAAACCGGATAAAACTGATTGGTGGACTAAAATCAAGCGAACACAGGCAACCTGCCCGCTTCCGCCCAAAAGAGCTTGTTAATACGGTTCTCCTTCTATTTGAGAAAAAAAGATGGTTAACCAGACCAGACATTTTGATGCCAAGCCAAACATGTTACCGCCTAAGAAAACGGCAGATAGCACCATGCAGCACACTGCATCTCACTGCATCTTGCCTTTTTTCAGTTTCTATTGCCAACTACGCGAACTATTCAAGTTGGATGGTGTGCGGCGGAGCACGGAGGGTGCATAGAGTGCGTAGTGCGCATGTTCAGCTTTACTTTTTATGGTTATGTGGGTCATCATTATCGTCATCGTCATCGTCGTCTCGTTGTCGTTGTCGCCGTCCACATCATCAGCGCAATGCGCTGTACAGGCAAAGTGAAAAAATATTTTGCCGAGAAGAACAGCAGCCGGCGGCGAAGGCGCAGAACCAGCTTCCAACTGTGCTGACTGTTTCCTGTCATGTTGAGTCGCTGTTCCAGCAAGTGGCCGGCATTATATGGCAGTTTATTTTGGGTTAACTTATTGAGGTCAGATGTGTTGGCTTTAATAGGTAAAAATGGGTCGAATGCGTGACAATGTTGAACGAAATAAAGTAAAGGAGAGCAAACGGATATGCGACACAATGGAGCTAATAATTATGTTATAATCAATTAGGTTTTTATTGAAAGCATGATGTACTGCAAACAATACTCAAATGCAGGTCAGGTCAAAAGGTTGTCTACTTATCAGTGCGAAAAGCCACAGAAAAGTGCACAACTTTCACTCATGTGACAAAACTGTCAACTTTTGCAGTTTGCCAACCATACCCAAACCTTTCTACTCATTTATAGGCAGTCAGTTTTCTGCGATTTTGCAAATTCTTATCAAGATTTTGGCAAACGTAGAAAAGAAAATAAAGAAAAGTGTAAAAAGTAAAGTGTGTGAAGTGAATCTGTCGTTGATTTTACAGCTTGGAATCTTATAATAGAAGCGCATGTGCTACATTAAAAAAATCAAATACAGTAAAACAAAATTAAAATTTCATGTTTGCTTCTATTCTTAGAAAAAAATCATCTTTAACACAAAAAAAAAAAAAAAAAAAAAAAACAAAAAAGAAAGGAGCTTAAAGTAAAAACACGAAAAAATATGTATAAAAAAGAGAATTGATTTGACAAGTGTTTTCTAGACAAATGTGAAAAACCATAATTTTCTGGATAAAAATATACAACAACGCATCGCAGTTAAGTGAGTAAATACAAGGTTTATTAAAAAACAAAAAAAAAAAAACAACCAGAAAACCCATTGCAAAGAGCGCATGATAAACAGCCGTTTCTAAATGGACGCAACATTTAAAAACTTACTGAATATATGCTGACATAGTCGTGTAGGGTGGCGGCACATTGTTGGCGAAAAACAAAAAAAAAGACTTGAACACTTTGCCAAGAATGGTGCTCAAAGTGGCAAGTAAAGAAAATTAGATACTAAATGCCGCAGTTGAGCATGCTGGCAGCCATAACTATGCGCCGACGTCATCGATGGACTATTTTTACAACTGCCATGTCACGTTGCGTAATAAAACACAACTTTGTCGGCCATCGGCGAGCTCTTCGGGTGAATGACTGCATAGCCCGCATAATTATATGCGAGTACGACGCAGCACATCGTTTGACGGATATGCGCATTTAAAAACTATTTTGTTCGAATTTAATAAAAGCCCTACGAAATGCATTCTATAAAGACAAACGCTAATAACTGACATGCAGATATTGCAATCCGCGAAAGAGCAGGCGGCCGTGCTTATTGGTTAGAAGGGCTGGGCGCACTTAAGGGAGCACTGAGTCACTCATGCATGACAACTGAGACCTGAGTACTCTAGACTGAGGCATACAGGGTGCGGCTGCGACTGTTCGAACCGCTACACGTGCGTTCAACCTCATTTTCTTGCATGTGTCACATAAACAAGAACGTGAATCGTTGCTTATCAGCTTATACTATTAGAGGGGGGCTGCTTCGCTATCTACACTGCTGTCAAGGTGATTGAAAATTCTTCGCTTAACTAACACGAGCGCCACAGCGCGTGTCAGAGCGACAAACAACACTCAACTCTTGGTTATCAGTTTATCAGTCAAGTTGGCAAAGCAGAGTCAGTGGCCGCTTAGGCCGTCTCCTTTAAGCAAGTGACATTGGTGCTATGCAAAAGCCAACATGGAATATTCTAAAATAGTACGTCTTATAGTTGACCCAATGTACTAATGTGTGGTGGGCCGGAGTGAAGATGCGCCGAATAAAGTGCAAGTACGAGATAGAAGTGCACACAACGCTGAGCTCATAGATAAATAAGCATAGATAGCGCACTCGAGTGCATCCACAGTGAGTTCCGTGGAGTGTATTTGCAAATTAGTTGCGTTCTCTTTTTGTGGTTTTCGCGGAGCTTGCACGTCAGTCTGAAGAAAAGCGTATTGCGGAAGAGCTACGAAAATAGCCTCATTGTGTCATACTTTACAATAATGCTGCACCCATTCCCGATCTGGGCCTGTTGCCTGCCAAGAAAGAGTGCACAGAGTGCACAGTTTTCTCCGCTGTTGTCGCATGTTCTTTGTGTGTGTACATGATATGTCGCGTGATGTTTTCACATTGTAATTCTCCTCCCACTCTCCTTTGCACACTCATAGTTTTGTCTGGCTGCTGGCTCAGTTTTTGTATGTGAATATGTATGCACTTTGCTTGGATTTTAATTAAGTTGAGTTTCCAAAGCGCATTTGACCTGCGCAAATGATTGTAAAGTTTGTTCAAAAAGTAATTTGTATCTACGCGCCTTTTAATTGCGAATTCTAAAGGGAGTTGTTCGAATTCAGACTCTGAATTGGTTCAATTGGCTTGTATAGTGGCTGATGATTGGCGTTGTGCCAGCTCAACTTGTGAATCAATGCAGAAGTGCATGATTAAACTAGACAACGAATGAGTAATACGAATTGTGAATCCCTCGCTGATTTAGTGTTGTAAAATTACTTTGGACTAAAATAAAAATTACTTTAAATGTCTCAAAGCCATCAAAGCCGAATTATCTAATAGGCGCCTTTACATTTACTTTACATACAACTTTCCCTAGACAGAAATAAAAAACTCCATAAATAGAAAACAAAAACAAAAAAAAGAAAGAAAAAAAAAAAAAAAAACATTACAGATATACATAAACATGCATTTGATTGCATACAAAACGCTTGCCACAACACAAATTACTGCAAAATGATGTACGTGTGTTTTCTGCGCCCGTCGAAAAGACAAAGACATCGATGTGGGAGAAAAAATAAAAGGAAAACTCGACCAGAGTCGTTGTTGTGAAATTTGCTTGAATCCCATTCCATTCCGGGTTCTCCAGACGCTTTTTCGGGTACCGAACTTGAATTAGGAACTGACTAACCCCCAGTAACAGGAGTACTGAGAGTCAGCCAAACAGAAGCAACTTCAACTCAAGTGAGCACTGTTTTTTGTTGTTTATGTGTGGCACTATTGTTGTAACGCTCGAGCTCACATTCTTCCACTCTCATTTGACTTAATGCGAACGGCAGCATTCGAATTTCGAACGTTGGAGTTTCGACGGAAAAGCGCATTCGAATGTCAAAATGTGACAATCGCATGGTGAAAAAAACAGCACTTTGAAGCTGCATGGATGAATGTAAGTATAAAACTCGAATTTCATTGTACAAATAAACATAAAAGTGCAGCAAAAGCTACAAAAACCTATGACAACAAACGACATGAGAGTTCAGAAATAATAAAAAAAAAAAAATGGAAAAAAAAACACAAATAGTAAATTTAATAGCGCCAAAGTGGCGCGCAAACAAAATTTAATAGCGATAAAATGGAAACTTTCAAAATATTTGCACAAAGGTCGACAAACTTACGAAAAATCAAAAACAAAATGCTATTGATAATTTTCGAAGCTGATTGCAATTATTAAAAAGTTGACAATCAGTATTATCGCCAGCTTGCCTTTGTGCCGGGCGCGCTGGCAGCCGAACAATCCGAGGCGCTGCGGCGATGAACCGGCTGCCGAAAGTAGGCGGCGTCGATATTAACGTAATTAAACCGGTTCGGGGTTAATTGATTTGAAATTGCTGCTGCCCATTTTACAGCATGTCATTCGCGTCACTTTTCGCTTAGTCAAGCTGAAGTGGCGAGTAAAAGTAATAAAGGCGCAATAAAAAACGTGCACATAGCAAATATTTGCCAAATGTTCGCCGTGCGTCAAACGGGCGTTGAGACACATAACATACTTTTATGAGGCAGTGTGTGCAAATGCCAGCGGGCGGCGGGTGGCGGGTGGCGGGAGGCTGGTCGGTTGTTGGCACAACCTTATGTCGTTCGTTGCCGATCGTTTAGCTTTGGCAAACACTTCACTGGCGCAAAGTAGTGAAAGTGAAAGTTTCAATTCGTTTCGTCGTCCATCCTGCCGTGCATTCATCTGTGTCTGCTCTGGCAGGATGACAAACCTGCACCATATGCAAAGTGGCAAAGCGTACAAACCGAACTGAAAAACCACGTTTCAGTTTGCACTCATGCATGAACGGTTCAACTTCGGTTCGCTGCGGCTGGCACTGCTGCTGCTATCATGGCTGCTACTTCTGCCAACACGACAACTGCTTACCGAATGTCAGCTTCAATGCTGATCTCAATGTTGGCGTGTATGCAGCTCATTAAGGCATTCGTGATTCAATGTTTGCCCAAACTATGACAGCTAAGGAACCTTTGAGCTCCTGCGATCACCTTGCTTAGCTTTTGTGAAATTATGGTTCTGTTTTTAAAGTATGACTTCAGCGTTGCCCTATGATTAAATGACACTAAAAATACATAAATGAATACACTGGTGAATATATAATAATCCCATGCGTGCATTATTTTAACTGCGTAGGCAATGTTGAGCGCTGAATCATAATATATATATAAATATATATATATATAAAATAGCGCACAGTTTCGTTGGACTGCATGTCAGTTTTAATTAAACTCAATTGAGTTTAATTATTTTTATGCAATAAAAACTTTTAGCTTAAAGCAAACACTGAACATACGCAAGAAGCGTATTCATCCGTACATATGATCCAAAGGCGTAAACTGCGACGGGATTGTCTTGCTTTTGGCCTATACGCATGAAGTTATATAAGCCAAAGCCAAAGCACAAGCAGCCAAATTAAAAAGTTTCTTTTTCCTTATGGCTTGACTTCGTTTGCGATGCTTGTAGCTGTCGATAGTAATTTATTACAAAACTACAAAAACTTAAGCCCATTCGTAAATGTAATTAACGGCAGCGAATGCGACTGCGACTCCGACTCCGACTGCAGCTTCAACTGCAACTGTGAGCGTGTCAAGAGTGGAATAGTCATATTTTGCGTCAATAAACAGAGCCAAGCCCAGAAATGTGTGTTCGTTTGCCATGGGTCCAACACAAACGGGCGGCGAACGAGTGTTGCGTAAGAGTCGGCCGGTAGCATTATTGCTTGCAAGAAATGCAATTTCTTCTGCAGCCAATAAAACGTTTTGAAGAAAAACAGGAAAAAAGAAAACAATAAAGTTACGTTATTAGATAATATGCACACGACTTGATAATTAAGTCGACTGAAGGAATGGTCTGCATGATTGTGGATCTCGTTTTGTCAGCTATGAACGTCGAACGTTGTTTTTTTTTATGTATGCACTTAATGTTGATGACTTAGCTAAACGAAAGCCACTGCAAGCTCATTCAAACCGACTTAACTCTTCCTGGCGCTGTAAATTGCTGGTGGAATTTTTTTTAATTTTATTTATTTATTTTTTTGTAACTGTAATCAGCCACAAGTAAAATTTTAAATGCGCAAGATTTAAATTAAACACCTTTCACTTTCAGCTGCTTGTTGTAGTTGCCCTTGTCGTGTACTTACGGTAATATCCAATAAAACAATAAAAAAATAAACCAAGAAAAAATATATATGTTGTATGTGTAGTTGCTTATATAGAGAGTTTACTGTATATACACATATAATACGTATGTACATAAACATCACCTAAAATTGTGAAATATTCTTGCTGTTTCTTGTAATTTTTGGTTTTTTTAATTGAAAATCGAGCAATGTCAGACGCTGCTCTGCCTCGAACTCATTTTTCTTATGTTAATTGTGAAACGCGCAAAAATTGCTTGCGCTTGTCACTACTTGGGTCGGTGACACATTGTTTTGCTATGTGCTAGGGGCGACAATGATGATTATGACAAGTTATTGCCTGATGGTGGTTCACCCATTTGTCGCAAAGGTATACAAAAGCAGCGATTCAACGATTGTAGGCGAGTTGTGACAGTTCATAGAAAACCGCACAGTCGATGGTTCATAAAATCATTCGAATCAACTACAAAACATGGCAAAACTCAACTGAAAACATGTGCATGTAATAACAAAAAGTAAAAAAAAAAAAAAAAAAAAAATTAAATCCCAATGATTGCAATTGCGAGCGAGCAACATTACAGCAAGTAAAAGTTACACAAAATTAACTAGGGTGGCCATAATGTGTGGCAATATGGTTGACGACCGTAACCATAACCGTAACCGCAACTCGAGGCGCTTAGTAACCGATTTCAACACACAAACAAAGCTACACTCATGACGCTAACTCAGGTGCACAAACTGTATTTCATCCGCTTACTTGCTGAACACAGTACTGCGTACTAAATTTAATACCATTATTTCGTGCGCGCTTATGGGCAGCCGTCTTAAAAGGCAAACACGTTGCAGCTTGTTTTGTTTTACCACAACAAAACAGATGTTGCTGCAGCTAAATTACCCGCAAACTAGGCCAAGTGCGCGGGCGCAGCGGCGCGGTGCGGTGCGGTGCGAACACCGGCGTTATACGATGCCTCGCACATATACGCTTCGTTGGCAAGTGAGCACAGCGAAGCAGCGCAGTAGCCGAAGCGCATCCAATCAACGAATTGAGCCAATAACCAAGCGAAGCCAGTGAGCGCATAACAAGACGATGACGCTACTCACTTGAAAATCAAAACCATACAAGCCTTCAACTTTGAACTCTGTGTAAGGCAGCCAGGCAGCACAGGTGCCCCACACTGTCACTGCCTGACGCAGATTAGACTTCTTTCCTCGAAAGTATGACAAACGGCCGCATCGGACCCCAGCGAAGCGCAGTGACATGCGCAGCACATCCGCCTGTCGGCTTGCAAGGCGATATGAGCGCGCTGGCGCAACATGAAAGCCGATATGTCAATTTCCAGAGCACAGCCAGTTGGCATTTAACAATAACAACTGAAAATGTGTCTGTGAAGTGTAAAGCAAATGCATTGCAAGCTCAAAAGTGCGAATAACTGGCGCATGAAACACGCATAAGCAAAAGTAGGAAGCAGACAAAACTACCGAGGAATGTATTTTTTTTTACAAAACGGGTTTGTAGGCGTCCAAGACCAATTTGGTCACAGCTATGTAACAGCCAACTTGGCTGCAGTCTTAGAAACTGCGCAGGTGTAGCGTAGAATTTAAGAGTTTTTTTTAATCTTCGTTAATCTGCCAGTGAATCTACGAATATGAATGTGCACTAAACTTTTTGGCGTGGTGAAGCAGTTCAAATTAAACTTGGCTTTTGAAGCAGCCAAGTAATTGCGTATCTGCTAAAAAGCAAGAGCTCATTTGCATTTGGTATTTATTGCATTGGACTTATTTTGTTGCGTATTGGTTAAAGTACACACGTCGTTTTTGATAATGCACAAGTGCGATGAGAATTATCACATGATGATAGGCAATGCAAAAAATAAAACAAAGCACATAAAATTTCGTAAAAATGAGCAGAACGAATTTAAAAAGAATTAAAAAGAAAAAAAAAAGAAAAAAATTATAAATTATCAGTTAAGCAGAATCAACGAAGAGGTTGATCAGCTGATAAGCTTGACCAAGAACAAGTAAGGCATATTTTTAAAAGAAATACCTTTCGTTAAAATGATGAGAACGCATTTGTGCAGTTCCTTTGCTGATTTTCATTTTACAGTTGAAAAAACCGATGGGACACTTTGGGGATTTAAAAACAAAAATAAACAATTCTCGTATTAATTTGCAACAAAAGCATTCGTTGAGTTTTAAAAATGTTCGTTTCAAATGTTTATTATGATTACCAAATACAGTATATAAGGAACTTCAAGGGAGCGGGCAAAATGGTTCGTTATAATCGAAGTTCGTAAAGATGTTTTGAGCCATTTTTCTCTTTTCTAAATGTATTTGCTTTTTTTTATACTAAAATGTATATATACATATCTTGTTTAAAAGATTGAACTTTATTGAACTTGCACATGAAAATAAAACCTATAAAAACTAATAATATATAAAAAATAAATAAAAAAAAGGAAATTAAAAAAAAAAAATTAAATAAAAATTTGAGAGAAAAGTGTTTGGTAACGTTGAAATGGAAAAACTTTTCGCTGAAAGAAACATTGCACAGCGTGTTGCCGCCATGCCACTTTTCTCTTTGTGTTGTTTCTTTGGGTTGCGCTGGCGTTGCAAGTGGCGTCGATGTAGCAGCAGAAGCAGCCGCCACAGACGACGAATGATGCGCGTGTTTATTTTGTAATTTTTCGCTGCAGTTTGCTCGTAAACAAACAACAAATCACGATGTGCAATAATCATTTTTAATAATTTTTTTATGGTTTTTTTTTTATTTTTTGTTTTTGTTTTTTTTTTAAGGTCTTTTGTGAAATGCGAAGCTTTTTGGTTAAAAGAGAGTGTGCAAAATTAATGTCAAAATGTGCACGTTGGCAAAGAAGCACACAGCAGCAGAGGCGCATACGACATCGGCATACATATGTGTATTTATGATTCTGACATGGAACGCTTCTTGTTTGTAATAACAAACAATGGAAGTACAACATTGACGACAACAACAACAACATCTATAAAATAAATGTGTAGATGACGATGATGACATCGATCAGAGCGTAATAAAGTTGGCCGAAGCTATTGTGAATTCACCAAAACCATTGTCACGCTGCCGCTGTTCGCTGTTGCCATTCCCCACAAATATCCAAGCTGTACGATATGAAGCAAAGAAGTCGCTACCGTCGCTGACGTGGCCGTCGAGGCTCTGCATAGACAATGCGCGCCTAGCAGCAAGACAAGATGTGAGCGTGCGAGCAAGCGGCCGACTGTATCTGCATGTGTACAATGTGGGTTGCTAAAAATAAACTACATACACAATAACAACGACATTGCAACAACATCAGCAACACCAACAACGACAGCGACAGCGACAACGACGTAGACGGAAAACAAGGCGAAATACATATATAAAATAAATTTCGTGTTTGGCATAGAGAAGCGACACAAACAGCAATAGCAACAACAAGAGAAACAACAACAACAACAACAGCGGCTGACTGGTTGGCGTTTGAAAAACTTATTTCGTTTTTGGAAAAACTTACAAGAAAAGAAAATAAATCGAATTTGAATGGTTGAATAGTTAGGCATGTGGATGTGAAGACGGGGCGCGGCGAGGCGGCGGGTAGACGAATGGACGAACTGAGCCCAGCAAGAGAGAAATGTCGCGCTCTGCACGCTTTTAACATTTAAATGCAGTTAATGCAGGCGAAGATTTATGCGGCAAGCAATTTTCGAAAGTCTCCCGACTTGCTAAGGCATTCGAAAGCCATAAATTATAATATTGTGTACAAGCGGCTATCTCAGCGAGACGATGGTGGTGGTGGTGGCGCATAAAGGCATCCGATGGTGGGGCGAAGCATATCAGACCGGGGGTTGGTCGTTGAGGCGAAATAGAAAGTTCAATGTCAATATTATGTATGTAGCCTGCCAAAGTAACAGGAAATTATAACAAAAAAAAAATAAAAAAAATAATAATTTACATGTAATGGGAACACAATTGACAACTCCTGGTGATGCAGTGCCATGAATTGTGGGTGTCGAATTTGAGTAAAGGGGCTTTTGGCGCACGTAGTTAAATGTGCAACTTCCGGTACACCGGGCCCGCTTCGACGGAGACGACGAGCGTTGACAGCCAATTGGCAGCGCCTAATGAGCATTCCAAATATTTGAAGCATATTTGACATTAGCTGCAACTGAATGCGCAAAATGCCTACGCATCGTGTACCCGCTGTTAGTTTATGCTAATCATTTCAAAAAAAAAAAAAATAAAACTGTTTCGTCAATTCAACAAAACGCCTCATCACAATTATTGAAAGTATTCATCGCCTGGTATGCACGCACCGCAGTGACCCGCCCGTCCGCCTTGAACTGCAACGCGCTGCACGTTGCTCGATTTCGAAGTCGCTTGACGCGCTTTGTATTGGCGGGGCTGTCAATCAAATAAAGCTTAATCATTCGCCGCAGCAGATTTTGTAAATAAACATTATGTAAGCTTAGTAATCATTTGTTATTGCGGTGCAGAGCTGTCATACATTTATATAAAAAAATGCCCCAAGCGAAACTTGTTAAACTTTCTTTCTATTAATGGGTCGACTTCTCAATACTACGAAAATTTATCACATCATTTAAAAGTAATTGTTTACGTTTGGCGCTTTGCACATAATGTGTAAAAACCACAATTACAACAAAAGCAAAGAACGAAAGAAAAAGATAACCGCATTTAAAAAATACTACATTTATACTTTAAAACTGATAGCAAACCCAGAAACGTAGATTTTTTTTTTTAAATTTTAATAAAATCTATCTAAACATTGTAAATATAATATAATAAATATATATGCACGCAGACAATTGACTACGAAGAAGGGTAGTTCAAAGCACGGTAAACATATGCTTACTTGATTGTTGTTGTTGCGTCGGCTCAGGTGGCAATAAGAGTGGCGACTGCTAGTCCGTCGAAGGTATAAGGGTGACCACAAAAGCAGGGTGAGGGGTGTAGGATTTCAGTATAAACATTTTCTTTCTTTACGCACCTTCTGCGACAGCCGTTTGCAATATTGCAGCAAAAAAGAATCCTAATATGAAAAAATTCTCTTTTTAATGTGGAAGGATGTGGCGGCAATGTTGGTTGACGATATGCGTATTAGGCAACTGGGCGTAGTTGCTCCAGCTCCTACTGCGCGTAGCCTCTACTATTTTAGTTTGTTTTTAAGACGCGAACGCACTTTCACATAACTTTTGAATTAGGACTAGCAAACTGCACAAGCACTCACAATTTTTTTTTTGCGACTATGCTTTTTCAACAAGCATCTTAAAAAGAAATTTTCGTTGTCTCTTCTTCTTTCGTTTTTACGAAGCGTTTGCACAGTGCATTTGCTTTGCCTTTTAAAACAGCAAATGCGTACTAATCAGGCAAATGAATCTAATTACGTATAAAAATAAGTTATCGGCATGCACTCTCGTATAACGCGCACTTTATAAATGTTTCAATTAAGAAAACACTTTTTTTTACAATCTTGACTGCAGACGGAAAATTCACGGACTGCTGTGAACAACGTACACTCGCTCACTCTGAATATTATCGACATACTAAATAATTTTAGACTAGAAAACTGGCTGTAGTGTTGTTGATTATTTCAGACCATTGTGGTCTGCATTTAATCTGTATGGTCGATAACGATCATGTGTTCGCATGAAATATTGACCACTCTTTAGCCGGATTCATTTGAAGCTGTAGTATGCGCGAATGTGACAACATACGCATAAAAGGCACTTAGCAGTGCTATCACGCTCTCTCATCCATGAACGCTCTCACAATAGCACACTGACGCTCAATAGTAAACCCAATCAACATTTAGGAATCATTTTATATTCCATTTAAATGACGACAATTGGTATGAATTGTAAATCTATTATCTGCCCACAACAATTCTTATTGATACTTAGTAGGAAAAGCATTGCCCGGATGAACAGCTCATTGGCCGTATGCTACTGCGAAATAAGCGACAACCAGCAGGAAAAAGAGAACCAAAACAAAAGGATTCAAAGCAAAAATTCAACTATTGGCAATGACGAGGACTCGGATAACGCGAATTTTTTAACCACAAGACGAGCAGACAATTAGTATTTCACCTTAGAGAATTTACAAGTAATGAAATGCTAGCAAATAAAAATATGCAAAATTTACTCAAATTCTATGAAAGAAGTTTTTTTTTTATTATTTTTTTAATTCTCATATAAGAGTATTTCGATTTGTAACAATTGTAATAATTTAAAGCAAAAACCAATGTTAAACAAGTCTCTTATAGCTTTAAGCACCTAGCTAAGTTGTTTTAAATTAATAGTAACCAATTTAATGCATAAATATATTTAGCAAAATTTAATTTGATTTTTTATCGTATGTGTATGCCTTATGTTTTTGTCCAATATGACCACGAGTGGAATTTTGACAATCTTTTGCTTTTTCTTAATATTGCGACTATCCCGGTTAGTAAAATGTCGTTAAAATTCGCGAACTTAAGAAGAAGATAATGTAGTTTTTGTGACAATAACTGCGAAATTCTCCTCGCGGCAATATTGAAACTATTTTATCGAAATATCTGTACGAATAGCAGTTAGAGAGAGATAGATACATGACTCCAGATTGACTGACATCAGTGAAGAAGAAGCGAAACTGTACACTCACGGAACTTCAAAGGCAGTTGGCAGCTTATACTAAGTTCGCGTAATTTAAACACGTTAGAAATTAATCTTGCATTTCAAATTTTAAACGAAATATTAAGCAAATGTTTAGTTTGTCCAATTTATTAACAAAAGTTAAGTGTATAATAAATATTCATTAAATAAATATTCAATAAGTTAGTAACAAAGTGTTACGCGAAAAGTGGATGCCTGGTAACAAAGTGTTACAAAAGGAAGCAAAGGTAATCTTCAATTAAACTAGATAAATACTAATTAGTAAACAAATTAATTAATTAAATCATATAATAAATATTCATCAAATAAATATTCAATAAGTTAGTAACAAAGTGTTACGCGAAAAGTGGATGCCTGGTAACAAAGTGTTACAAAAGGAAGCAAAGGTAATCTTCAATTAAACTAGATAAATACTAATTAGTAAACAAATTAATTAATTAAATCAAAAGTCATTAAGTACTGAAGCTTCAATGGTAGCTACTTATCAAAGCGCGCTTTGCCTAAATTACAATTACAAAATAAACTAAATTACTTAACTAAGCGAGACATTGAGCACGCAATTGGCAGCAAAGCAAGAAGAACTCTTAGTGTACACTAAGCTTTGCCGAAATCGAAACAAAAGTGTTTCCAAAAAGAAAAACAAAAAATAATTATCATTAGATAGACAAAAGTATAGAGACCACTGCGCGTAGTATGTGACCGCGGATCCTGAGCTGGAAGAGCATTGACCGCGGTGCTAAAATTCCAATCGCATCCCGATAAACCGGGAATTGTCCAAGTTGCGAAGCGGCACCTTGCCGTGCCGGGTAGCCTTAGCTGGCAAACATGCCCACGGTGCGTTGTTTGCCATGTGCTTGTGGGCTGCGAAACACAATGAATGCACCAAAGAGTATGTAGATGGTCGAGAGCAGCATCAGCATGGGAAACGAAAAGACGATGCGCGCCATCATTACTTTCGGCTTGGCGGCGTCCTGCGCCGTCATGGGCATATAAAGCTCTGCAAAGGTAGTGTAGATCAGCAGGCTAACACAGGCAAATGCAGTAAAGGCATCCTCTTTATACTCACCATTAAGGCTTTTAGACTCGCAGCGTTCGCCAATGTAACCGTCGGCGCATTCGCACGAGAAAAAACTGTGATTGGCCACCGGATACCGAAAGCAGCGGCCACCGTTGAGGCAAAAGTCCGTCAGATACTGGCCACTGCATTCGAGCAACAGCACGTCGCGCATAATGCTGAAGACATCGGACTTGTTGAACTTCGATGTGCTATTCATCAGCTTTGGTGTCATGGTGTCGGTGTAGTTAAATATGCTGACGCTGGGAGTACTGCTGTGTTCGTCCGACTCCATAGTGGTGGCGGAAGTTGTGCTGGACAAGAACACCCCTAGGGGGGGTGCCGCAGCCGTGTCGAAACTCTCGGGTAGTTCCTCCTGGCTGAGTGTTTTGTTGAACTCCAGCTGGGTAACCAAATGGGCCACGTGCTGCTCGATCTGCTGTTGCAGTTCGTGTGCATGCTCGTGCAGATGATTGTGAAAATTGTGCTGAACAATTTTCAGGGTGTGCTCACGCAGCAGTAAAATTCGGCTTGAACAACAATCTGGCGTCGAAAAGCGGTCATTGTGTGTGGCACTAAGCAATGTCTCCCAATCTGGAAGGCAAAAACTCACCTGTGACTGCGACAATTGTTGACAGCACGAAGATTACCTCGAAGAATGGCATCCAAAGTTGCTTGAGCATTTTTTGTTTTCGTTTGGTTTGATAGTCAGTCTCGGTTGGGGTAAATTTATGTTTAAGTGTTTGGAATTCGAGCCACTGGACGCTGGGTGGCCCGATTAGAGTCTCGAACGTTTTGATTGGATCTGCTGTTGGTGTCACGGATTTGGCGACAAAGCATTGGGAGCCCGCAACAGGAGACGCGTATTCATTTGCATTATTCACTGAAATTCTACTAAATTTGAGAACACAACACAGAAATAGAAATTGTTACTTTTTATGAGCGCTGCGTAGCGGGGCGAGCGCGGTAGCGCAGGAGACGACGGTGACAAGAAACGACGAATAAATGGCGCACATTTTTGTCAAGTCGAGTAAAGAAATTAGCTTGTGAAAATGTTGTGCTTTATATAGATTTATTCCACGATTTTGACTATGGCGATGGTGATGGTATTATTTCCCCGAGACTTTCATTAGAATTGTTTTTGTTTGCTGCTGTTGCTTTGATTGGTCTTGTTGTTGTCGTTGAGAAAAGCGCGACGCGCATATGACGCGACTTCTTTGCAAAAGTATAGGCGAACGTACGAAATGAGACTGAACTAAGCGAATCGCAGTGAACTGAATTGATTGTCGCCATGTGTTGGAGTGTGAAAGCGTCAAAGCGCTCGACGTCGCGCGCAGTGGGGCGGAGGAAGCACGATCAGCAGACAAACTGAATGAGACATGTAGTAGGCGTGAGAAATGCCAGAGGCGTCGCTAGTTAGCATATGTGAGGTTTTTGGAGCCATTGATAAAATTTGATTAAGTTATGTTAAGTATTACCATAACTGTTTCAAAATATTTTAAGATAAGCAAATTTTTTCCATAACTTATATTTTTGGCATATTTTCTCACTAACGTTTAACAGAAAATGGGTTACTTTTGATTGCATTTTGATTGGAAAAACAAAATGTAAGAAATTTAGTTTTTCTATTTTTTTTCTAATTACTATTGTCTTTGAATTTTTAAGGAAAAAACAAAGCGGTTGAGTTTTTAAGAATTAGATATATAATAACTGTATATATAAGTATTGCGTTTTTGAAAAGCCAATTTGTAAGTGGACAATTTGGAGATAAAATGACCGTCATAGGAAAACGCAATATAACTGTAAATTATTGCCAGTATCTCTAGATTCTTGTACCTTGAGCAAAATTTATTTCAAATTTCTCTGATCTGGCAACTATTAGTAAATTGCGCACAGTGTTATCATCTCCTATACCGTTGTATCACAAAATTACACTGTCTTATAAACCAAATTGCAAACGATGGCTCGAATTGGAAATGGAAGCACATTAGGTATTTGTTATTATCCTAAAAAAAAAACCGACTGAAGCAAGAATGCTGACAATACATTTGCTGTATTTTCTGGTCAACAGAATTCTGTTTGATATGGTGACAACCATATCGCCAAAGGGTTGCAGTCATCAGTCAGTGTGTTCGATCATCAGTCATCACATATCAACAGTATAATATAGGAGCACTGTCTTATCATTAAACCAAGTTACCAACATACTGCTTTAACATATTGCTACAGCAATATTCTTCAGTTTTCATTATGCTTTGATGCAGGTTGGATGTGGGTCGGAAATATTACTCCGCGGATGTTAATAAAATAATTAAATGCGAATAAAACCAATAAGCAGTAATCAAAAAAGAAGCAGTGCTGTTTTCCACTAAACATATATTGGCATTATAATAAAAGTGTGCCATCAAATGGCAAAAATTATGCAAATAAAGTGCAAAATAATTCCTTTAGTGAAGTGCAATACCAGCTGCGCGTTTTGTTGCCACTGCCCCTCGATTCTCTGTTTCTCCTACTGCTTACCGGCATCATATTGGAAGTGCAGTAAGTTTCGCCGCTTGCTTTGCCACCCCGGTGTGACCTTCGGGGTCTATAGTGTGCTGTTTGCTGTGTGCTGTGTGTGAGCTTGTATGTTTGCTTCCAAGCAGAAGTGCTACTTTAGAAGACTTGCAGTTAAATTGGTCGGCTTTGCTCAGGTGACTTTTCTATTCGCAATTGCAAAAGATGACATAAACTTAATCAACACACAAAACAACATTAAAACAAGATGGAACAACCAAAATCAAATAAAACACAATGCTGCCGATGACTGCATTTGGCTCGTTTTAAGGTAGCAATGCAATGAAACAGCAAATGACAACGAAAAAAAAAAAGAAAAACCACTTTTAAATTAAATGTTGTCATTCATGTTGATTGCTTGCCGTCTGACGTTGTGCCCTCCAACATCCATCAACGTTTCGATATAAGAAAAATGCCCTGGGCAGGGGATACGGGAGTGAACGAGGAAGATATTGACTTGTCAGCGCGTCAAAACCTGTTTCTGCTGCAGAATATGCACCCTGCCACATCCGAGTCCAATCTGCTGGGCTGTGGTCTAGTTGGATAGCGTCGATTTACGTTTAGGTAGCATTGCACGCCAGCGCTTTTGATTTCGATTTGTGAGCAGTGTAGGGGTTCGTGTTCGCTACTTTCATTTACATTTCATGGGTCTCACTGCAAGTAAGCTTCCTTCACAGTATCATTTCTATGACTTTCTTTGTTGGCTCTGCTGCTGTCATTGAAGATTTCACGTGGTTGGATTTATTGCAGAAAACGTGCCAAAAAATTAAACAACTACGTCTGTCCTTACTTTGTAACGTTAAAAGAAATTCAGCTCAGTGGTTTTATGTTGGATATACCGATGTCGCGATCTGTCGATTGACGTTTTGGCATGCAGGTTAATTTCTGTAGTATCACCTCCCATTGCATTCTTCTGCTATAAATTGATTACGCGACACAGCAACCGACTTGACACTCCAGATAATGATCCATAGACGAACCATCATTGATTGTTACCGCTGTGCGACTCGGTGCGACTCCTATTGCCTCTTCTCGTTGCGAGCGTCGTCGTCGTAACAAACAACACCAAAACCTACTAAACCATATTAAATGTATCAGCCTGTGCGCTGTAAAGGATTTTACAGTGGGGCGTGTGTATCCCATGCTTGCCGATGGCTGTCGTCTGTTCAAATCAATTTTTATTGCTGCTGCGCACAGTGTGCTCATATGCTGAAGAAAAGCACGATTTAAGTCGAAAATGCGATAGTCGCATGGTTTTCGTTACACTGTGCGATCAGCTGCCTGCCTCATTACTGTCGCTGCTGTCGCGGCTGTTACCTCTGCAAAGGTTAGATGGAAACCGGTGAAACATGTGCTTGGAAGCGAATTTATTGCCTTTGCAGACGAAAACTTAAACAGCCAAAGTAGGAGGTGCGCTCGTCAGCTGTGCTTGGTCGCCGCGCTCAGCACGTGTCTGCTGAGCACAGCTGAGCGAGCATGCTTTCGCCTTCCAGCTGCACAGCTGTTTCGACGCGCTGAGCTGCCAGAACCCGCTTTCGCGGCCCCCTGGCTACCGAGTACCTAGCAACAGCTGCATGCGCTGCTGCTCGCCACACTTGAGGATAAAATTCGGTGCTTGCGCTTTGCAGACGCGGATAAGCGGCAGCGGCAGCGTCAGCGTTAGCAGCAACAACGGCAGCAGCTACAGGAAAAGCAGCAGCAGCAGCAGCAGCAGCAGCAAGCAGCAAGCAGCAGCAGCTGTTTGCTCAGTGCGCATACGCCGAATTATCCCATTTGGCTATTGGCTAACAGTGACTGTTAGGGTGCTGTAAGTTTGGTCCTTGCCGAAATTGCAGTAAACCGACGTTAACATTGACTGCAGGCAGCGTTAACATCCAGCAACCAGCTGATACTTCGGCTAGCTATCTCTTTCGCACGCACGCACTTCTAATACGCAAACTTTCAAGTAATACCGGAAAATGTTTTCGCCTACACCAGAGTCCCATGCCATCCGTTCCACCTGCGCACTCTACGGCTACTCCATTGTCCCTCCCCGTTGCTAAGCGCTCACAACGGCAAAGCTAACTGCTGATGGTGGGTCTGCCTGCCTGCCCGCCTGCCTGCCTGCTTGGCTGGCCGTCGGTGATTCGGTCGTTTCGTCGGTTCGTCATTCGCACAGTCGGCTGTCGTTTTCCTGTATACAACTCGATATCACCATGCGGTGCTCGCTCTGGTGTGGAGGATTTCTGCGCTTCAGCTGACACTTTTCGTTTTAGTACCGGATCCGAGCCTTCGTTGTCAACTACGCGTTGTCCCTGCAGTCATTAGCTTCCAAGTTTGCGAAGCGTGCGGTCGTGTGCTGCTGCAGCCCCAGAACAGAGTTAGGCAAGAACCAACAAATTATTTTAGTGGCCAACGAATAGCCAGCATTGTCAAACCTAGCCAACAGGAAGCCAAATTCGAACTCTTTTCAAATTTTTGCGTGCTTTAAAGTTCTTCATTTATTTTCTCGTTTCCATTTAAACATTGCGCAATTCTAGTATGAAAAGTGTCTACAATTGAATTAAAATAAAAAAAAAAAAGAAAAGAACAAGCTGCGGTAATTGTCACGAGTTTAAGGAAAAGTTCATAGAAAATTTTAAGTGCAAGCTGCGTATCGGTGGTTTTTGATAGTCATCGGACTTAACACGAGATTTTGTTAATTCGGCTGCGCTGCTTGTCAAACTTTTACAAAACCGGCTTTCGTTAGCCAGTCTTGGTCCGTCTGGCCGTCTGACCGTCGCAGCGTCCGTCTGCCTATCGGTCTGTCTAGTATGTCTTGTCTGTGTTACTTTGGTAATGTGTCGGTGCCGCTGAAAAAAGTCGTTTTACCTCTTTTTAAGTATTTTTTGTTTTTTTACATTTCTTATATACTTACTTTGTTTAATTTTTTTTGTCTTTTTTTTAAACTATTTTCTGGCTGTTTGCTTTTGTGTGGGTTTCGTTATTTTTTTTTTGTTTTTAATATTTTTTGTGTTTTTCATGCTATTGCCAAAGTCGAACAAAAAATCTTTTATGTCGCGCATGCATCACAGTTGGTCGGTCGACGTCCGTCCGGCACGCAAACTCACGCGTAATTTAACTGTTGTGCACTTTATGCTGTAATCGCAAAAAAGAAAATATATATCAAAAATAAAAAAATAAATAAAAATAGTAACAATTACGCAGGTTGCTTGATTTGTGTATTGAATGCCTTTTGTTCTGCGGTTTATTTTTTATTTTTAACGCTTTTCGCGATTTTTGTAAATGATAAAGTAACTTTGTGTGCTAGAGCTGAGTGTGCCTTATGTTGTATGTGTGAGTGTGTATGAGTTTAGTGAATAGAATTTAAAAAAAAAAATAAGCAAATGTTTAAAATTGTTAATTTTTATATTTGTCTCTTTGCAGTTTTCATTTGTGATAAAAAGGCTTCGGGCGTTGCTCGCTGTATAAAAATGTAATTAAATGTGTAAATAAACTCGCTGTAAAATAATCAACCAATAAAATAAAATCAAAGAGTTAAAACATTTTACTAAAATTAACAGAAAATAAATACAAAAATAAAAAAAAATAAATATATATATACATATATACAAAGCAAAACAAAACCTTAAATACAAAAACCGTCAATATTTGTGTGCTGTGCGTTTTTTTTAAATAAAACAAAGGTAATAATAAATTTAACTCATAAACCAGATAAAGCAATTATTAGTCACAAAACAAAACAAAAGTGTAAAGTAGTGTAAATTAAAAAAAAAAAAGAATTTATCCAATAAAATTATAATAAAGTATTCATTATAGCTGTGTGTACTCGTGTATGTAAATTAATCGCTCGCCTTTAAATAAATTTTTTGCGTGCAGCAAACAAATATAGTTAAACAAGCGCAATGAAGTACCAGCTGCATTTCTCATGAAGGTGAGTAAACACAATTATTCAATCAATCAATCAAGTTTACACCGTACAATAAAATGTAGGAAACAGCCCATGCCCAAAATACTGAGCCAAACCGCTTTCACGCGTTTTTAGCCAAACAAGCCAAGCTCCATCCATTAAATTGTTATTCAACTTGATACCTAACACACGCCTGATTACTGGAACAGGAACAGGATTAGTAAGAGTTACAGTAACAATGTGCTGGAGTTAGCTTTTTTGTTTTTGGTGAAACCTATTTGTTGCTTGTCATGCAGAAGAAATCTGTTAAATTCTATTAAGATTAAAAACAACTTTTTTCCCATTTAACAATTTTTGAAAAGTTGTGCACTTCAATAAAATCAAAGATTAGGTTTCAATTTGAAAAATAGTTAAAAGCATACTAATCTAAAAAACAAAAAAAAAAAACGTTGCTAGAAAATTACTGCCGAGCAAAAAGGTGTAAGAGCTCGCAGTACATCTTTATGTAATTTTCAAATACAACCGCAAAAGCAATTAAGAGGCTGTAAGATCTCTTGAAAATGAAGTTAGTGATGCAAGTGCAAGTACGGCTGAGATAAGTTTTTTGTTTCGCATTCAACTTTTGACCTTTGACCATTTTTTACTTGGGTTAAGCGCTTGATTCGCGTTAAAGTGTTTTATATGAATCACGACAAAACAATTCGTATAGTCACGGTACCAATGCGACAAAACTAGTTTTAACGGATTATGCAAATCATTTTCCGACTTTTCAGAAATTTTCAAATAAAGGCAAAAAAAAAAAAAGAAAAGATTTTTACACATATCTTGTTTATAAAGACTGGTACCTACAACTCGTTTGTGACAGACTGTATATACATAGAATATTTATATAAAGCGTGCCTTTAGGCTTGGTGACTCCTGGTGGCTAGGTCTAGTGGTTTCACTGTGTATATGCAAGCATTTTGGTAATTGCCAAAGTTGGAAAAGAAATGCGCACTTTGTATTATATTTTTTTTTGCATTTGTGTAAATCTTTTTAATGCATTTCAGCTTTTTGTTATTATTTTTGCTATTTGCAGTTTTGCAAATGCAAATGAATGAATAAATTGGCATATATTAAATACCGCATGTAATAATAATATTAAATTGTTCTTTTTATTAGATTAATTGTTTTTTGTTTTTGTTTTTGTATTTTGTATTTATTAATGTTTTTTTTTTTGTTCCAGATATAAAAATCATTATTATTTAGCACGTTTGCGCATTTTTTGTGTTGTGTGTTTTTATGCTTTTAGCTGCTGCATGCAATAAACTTTTTTCCAAAAGTTTTTGTGGCTATTTGAAAATATTTTAATTGCCAATAAGCGTTCGGTCGCGCGTTTGCATTTGTGCGCCTGGGTTGCGTTTAAATTGTTGGCAACCCACTTTTCTGTTTCTGTGTCTGTTTGAATTTTTTCTTTTTTAAATGCTCGTCAAGTTAAGCATTCGCTTCAACACATAGCATGTGAGGCAGACGCGCTGAAACTTATGCGAAACTAATTTACACACAATAATTACTCAAGCTCATAATTAGCTAAAAGTATATTATGTTCGTGAGGCTGAGCATGGGTATGCCTCGGTGTGACAGACACCTCGCGCGTAATATTTTCACGCTTAGCTTTTCTTGCTTTTTGTTTTTTTTTTTTTCGAGTTTCGCCTTTTATATTTTTAGTGAATTATGTAATGTGACACACAAAGCGGTCGCATGTAAAAAGGCAACAGCTACCTGTTTAAATTGTTTGAAATTTTCACATAATTAATTATTTAAATATAATTACATGCATCCAACATACCTACATACCTATATAGGCACACATAATTCATAAATGTCAGCTTGGCGCTGTATGCATGAACTCATGGAGTTGCGCTTGACGTTTCGCGGCTAATGAAGCTGCCAGCGTAAAACACTCGCATGAACTGGAGGAGTCAGCTGGCTGCGATTGCTGATGATGTTGTCGATGGCCCACACAGTGGCTTCGAGTTGTTATGACTTTGCCATTGTTGCCAGCAGAAAACGGGCCCCATGCCTATATGTATGTGACATTTATTATGCATTAATTACTTGATATTTCATATTAACTTTTTCTGCCGATTCATTGCGTTAAGTTGTCTTTTTTGTCGTTTGCAAACGCTTTTGGCCAAATGAGACGCTTATTGGTATTATTTCAAAGCAACAAAAAAAAAAAAAGAAAAACAAAATGCAAAAAGAGGATAGTTAAGCAAAACCAAAAAGCAGCAGAAAAAACCAAATTTGCTCAAATTGCAATAAATTATAATGAATATAAATGCTAGCGCAAAAAAGTTCAAACAATTAAATATAAGCTTAAAAATTCGCGCAATTGTAGCCATGATAAAACATTGGACATACATAGATTGTTTGTTGTTTCAGGCATGCAGAGTATCAACAACAACAACAGCGAGAAAAAATAAATTGCAATAAATAATTGATTCACAATAAAGTACGACAAATGCAGATAATAAAATATGCATGTTCTGCTGCTCTGCTGCTCTGCTGCGCACATTGATTTGTAGATTTTAATGTTGGCTTTAATTATTTTTGCAGTTTTAATAAATAAACACAAAACTGGTAATTAAAATTAAATTCACTGTTGAATTTATTGCAATCCCTATTCGAAACTGTTGAACACGACAATCGCTAAAAGTAAAAGCTTAGCAAATGTGGCATTTTTTAAAGCGTCGCAGCTAAGCTTTAAAAATAAACTTGAGAACAATAAAGATAGTTAAGCGCTGCTTCGCACACATGCTAAGCGGACAATTAAAAAAAAAAAAAAAATTAAAAATTAAATTAAACAAAGAAATGCTCGTGCAGGTTCTGCTTTTTTTTTTTTGTTTTAATGAGCGCGCAGTATGCTGTTTTTGATTTTTCTAGTTTCCTTATTCATTATTTTTTCTCTTATTTTTGGTTTATCTATTGCCAGCGTAACGGCATTTTAATTGCTTTCCATATTGAACATGTCCATGCAATTGAGTTCATGTCGGCATGTTTGACGATAAATTACACTGTTACACAATAAACCAAAAAAGAATAGAGTCAATTAAAAAAGAAATACTAACAGCAAGAACAAAAAAACGGCTTAAACTGCTGTCACTGGTGTTTGCTTAACTTCAAGCGCAATAATGCTTTTGCTACAAAATAGTGTTTTTTATTTGTTGTTGAAACTTTTGGTTTGCTTGCTTTTTCTCTTAATTTTTTTTTACTTTTTTTTTGCAAAGTTTCATTTGTTGTGTGTGTTGCCATGAGTTTTTCAAAGGCATTAGTCATAGCGTTATTAAAACTATGCCTGAGCAGCGCTTGTGGTTTGAGAAAGTCGCGGCAAGCCTCAGCTGCGATGCGAACTCGGGCATGAGGAAGAGCAAAGCTTTCGCACTTAGTTGCCAACTGAAAAGTACTTAAGCGTAGAATTTCTGCAGCAGCGAAGCGGCTTTTCGCTTTAGACCAAGCCAATTGGTTGGCACTGTAAGGCAGCAGTAACAACTACAGCCGGACAGATGAGAACATAAGCTGTCATCTTACACATGAAAAGTAGCGGAGCGTTGTGCCAATCGGCATGCAAGGTCACCAAACTTGGGTTGGATGGACTCGTCTTGACAATGACTGTGTTGTTCCTTTAGGGTCTTATTTTTGACTGTAGTTTGTTTAGAAATTTTTGATATGTAATATCGTATAAATTTAAGTGCAACTTAATCGCTTCCATTTGCTAATTGCCAAGTTTATACGTCAAAATGAATGTAACAATATACAAAATAAAACAAAGGGTTTGCTTGGTTTTACACTTACTTGATTTAATAAATTATTTTGTTGTAATGCTTACATAGATTATAGATAAAGCAAACCGCAGGCTTAAGTTTAATTGTATTCCTTTTGCATCAGCTAAACTTAATTGCATTGAAAACCATTTGAAAAGTTTATTTTGCAAAATGTTGGAATTTTTTATTTCAGTATATTATTTTATTTTTTCATCAAAAACAAAATCAATGCAAGAACAACAATAATAACAATATCAATAACAAAACACAACAAAGCCTGCTGCTGACTGGCTGGTGTTGTTTCAATTTGATTAAAGTTTGCACATGCCAAACACTTTAAGCAAAAAACCAAAATCAAATGAAAAAAAAAAACAAAAACAAAGAAAAAAATAACAAAACTTAGCTCAAGTGCCAAGTTCGTTTATTTAAAATTCGAGTATACGAAATACGAGCAAGAATTGCAAAATGTTTTATTACACAAAATCAAAAGCAAGCAACGCACACAAAAATACACAACAATAATGAAGATAAATATTAAATGTAAGGTAGACAAATTTAATTAAATTGGCATTTGCAACTTTTCACCTTAAGCTGTTCGAAAGACTTTCGCATCGGTGATGGCCATTGGCCAATGCCTGCCTGCACTTGACTGTAGAGTGCGTCTTCAAGTTTCATGACAGCGAAAGTGCACTGCCTAACCTTCAGTGTGTTTGCATTTGACAGTCACTGTAGACGCTTGCTGTGGCCATGATCCTTCCGACTTCACCAAGTAGACGGTGGGATGGCGATGCGGCAGGTTTTTCGGCGCTTTCATGCGTGGGCACTTAGGGTTTGATGATTTATTTAGACTAGCCGGTTTACGCAAGCAATAGTACACAAATGCTTAAATCTTAATTCTAGTGACACAGACATGTATACCGATTAGGTAAATATAGCAATTAGTAGCTAACGATGTGCGTTATTTGCATATTATGACATAAAGCAAGCGTTCGACCGTACTTTATGGTTATGGCTTGGCAAAAATCAGAAAAAGAATGACACGAAATGTTGTCGAAGTAGCAGAATTGTCGAAAATATTTTATTTAAAAAAAAAAACAAAAGAAAAAAATCGAAAACATTGCTACAACTGTACAAAAAAAAAATTTTCAATTTATTTCAGCGCACAATTTTGACAAGTGTGCCAAATATTGTTTTCGGTTTTTTCCTTATTTTTGTGCTAAATGGCCTCTGCCGCCACGCCGCAAAACGTTGCCTTTGACAGTTGAGAAATTGTTAATTATTATTACAATTTTCTTGTTTGTTTAATTTTTATTTTGTTGCGCTGTTGCCATTTGAATTTGAACGGAACCCAAATGAGCACGACTGTAAATACGAAAGAAAAAAAACTTTTAAGCGCTGCGTATTAATTATAGATGTGCCCAGCCATGCAGCTGTGCCTGCTCCAAAGGCCCAAAGCAAAAGGAAGAAGTTAAAAAACAAACAACGAAAACAACAACAAAATACCAGCACAAAGCAAAAAAAAACCGATATCAGTTGTACTAAACGCAATCATTTATATTTTACTATAATTTATTTATTTATGCATATTTGGCGTTCTTTACTGCCATCGCCATCGCCATCGCTGCCGCCGTCGTCGCTGCCGTCGCCGCCGCCGCAGAGAAACTCCAGACTCGTGCTTAGCGCACACGTGATATTTGCTATACTGGCATTCTCGATTTCGTGTACTCGCTCGCAACGCTTGTGTTTTAGCTGTTGTCCATTTTGTCGCTTGCTGTTGATGTTGTTCTTGTGGCTGTTGGCTCTATGCTCATCTCCATAACTGACAGCTGACATTTGACAGTTGACAGCTTTTTAATATGGACAACAAGCACACAAAAATCCAAAAATTTGGTTTTAATAAAAAATTTTTAAAACAAATCAGAAACAAAGCAAAACCAATAGAAAACAAAACGAAAGAAAACAAATTCAAACCGGCGTACACTCAAGTCCAAAAGCGCTGAGCACATGTACTCTCGAAATATTTTTTCTAGTTCTGTGTTTGTTTATTTGTTTGGCTATAGATAAATTTTCTATATTTGTTTTCCAAAGTCATGCATGGGTTTGACACAAGTTTGATTGCAAACACATTGCCCACAGACTTGTCCGGTTTTATTTTATTTATTTTTTAATTTTTTTTTGTTTTGTTTTCCTTACTTGTCTTCATAGAAGATGTACAACTGCACAATATTTCAACTTTATATAATTTGTTGGCTTCGTTTTCGTTTTGTTTTGCGTGCACACCTTTTTCCTGTAAGCTATTTTGAGCGACGTTGTTTTAGGGGAATAAATGATGAAACAAAGTCACTTGTTGTACATATCGATTGTTAAGTTTAATTTTTACACGTTCGTTTAGCATTTGGCATTTGTCTGTATTTAAATTCTGCTCATAATTTACATGTCAACGCACAAAATATCCAGCAGAGGCAGGAAATAAAAGTATTTTAATAAATAAAAAAAAAAAAAAAAAAACAGCAAAATGAACGACAACAAAAAGAACTTCTTCTTAAGCTATAAAACAGCATTTTATTCCTCTTCAACTGCTTTTAATGAATTACAATCATAAATTACTCAAGAATCTGTCAAAAACTTGTGCCAAAAATGATGACATGCAAAACATGAAATAAGAGCAAACTTTTGCACAAGTATGTAAGCGAGCAAGTAGGCAGGCAACCAGGCAACCAGGCAGTCAGGCAGGCCAGCAGGCAGGCTGGCTGCACGAAGCAGTGTGTATGGTAATATTTAGGAATGCAGGCAGAAGAAGTAGCGCAAGAAGTGCAAGAAGCGGTAGCGCAATGACTGTCTCTGGTTTGTCGCTGGCGTTGGCGCTGGCGCTGGCGCTGGCTTCGTCTCAAACTTGCTAACTGCGGCTGTGTGGCTGTGGCTGGCTAGCTCTGACACTGATGCTATTTGCCAACTCTGTGTGAACTAGATGTCAATGCGAAAGAGAGTTGTGGAAGGCAGACGCAGAGGAGTAGGGTGAGAGTGAGAGAGAGAGAGAGAGAGAGGACAGGAGACAACCGACAAATTATGAAATACAAGTTTTTCATATCTTTCTGGAGGAAAAACTGTCAACGACAACTACTGACGACTAACTGACCAAAAGTGTACGAAGATGCGAGCAACGAGTGAACGAGTCAGCGACCGAGCGACAAACAACTTTAAAATAATATGCAAGCCATTTTTTTGTTTGTTTGTCAGACTGTCGCTCGCTCAGTTGTTGTCGCTGTAGCTGTTGTTGTTGCTGCCGCTGGTGTTGCTGTTGACGACATTGTCGTTGTCTCAGTGGCTCTTGCTGACTTGGTTGGCTCCGCGTCTCTATGCTCGCTTGCGCCTAGTTAAGCTACTTGCGCTGCCACTTGGCTTGAAATGCACTTAGCCGAAGGTTGTGAATGCTTTAAAGTATTGCGAGTATTTGTAAAAAAAAACTTTTTGAAAAAGTTTACTTTTTTGCTTAAGCTTCAGCGCTGTTTGCTGCCGTTCCAACGTTTCTTCTTATTACTCTCTAATGTAAGTCATAAGCAAAATATTATATATAGCTAATATGTACATATGTATGAATGTATGTATATGTTACGTTATTTTATAGATTGTGTTTTTTGGTTCTGAAGAGAATGCAGCAGAGCAAAGTGCGGCGTAGATTCCGCCTTCGGCGGCTGCTGCTGCTGCTGCTGCTGTCGCTACTTTTATAAAGTATTTTGCATAAAATTGCTTAAAACAGCTGCTGCCCAGCAGCAGCATCGCCACCAGAAGCAGAAGCTGAAGCAGTAGCGGATGCGTCTTTTGCCTTTGCCTTTGCCTTTGTTTTCACTCTTGCTTTAGTTTTGCAGTTTTTCTTTTATAGCCAACACTTCGCCAAGTTCTACTACCACTATTTACTCATATTCTTGTTGTTGTTGTTGTCGCTGACATGCTGCGTTAGAAAAAAAAAAAAAGAAAAGAAATGAGATAAAACAAACGAGTTGCAAAGGAAAAAACTGTAACCAGTGGTCGGACGCAAGTCCGAGAACAAAGAACTGAGTCAAGTCGAGTCGAGTCGATTCGAGTCGAGCCCAGTCAGTCAGTTGCCCCGGCTACTCTGTTAGTACGAACTACGTAGTGTGCCTAGGTATACACTGAAGTTACAAAAAAAAAAAAACAAAAACGACGAAGACTTGTCTAAGAAGAGTCAGCCAATAACAGCAACAGCAACACCACCATCACCAGCACCAGCACCAACAGAAGCTGATGTGCGGTAACTTTGTAGCCATAGTTGAAGGCACAAACAAAAACAAAAAAAAACAAAAAAAACGAAAAAAAAAAAAATAACAAAAGTCGAAGCAAAGAAGAAGACAAGTATCTAAACTTGTTTTGAACGTGTTACGTTGGCGTTTGGAACGCTCGTCTACAAGTTGAAGTCGCTAAGTGCACAGCTTAAAAGAAGCTTCGGGTTTAATGGTTTTGCATGCCCTACATGTAGCTTTCATTCGTTCATGACGCCATATCCTTTCAATTTAACAATTGTTAGCATGTCCCTTCGAATCATGAGTGGGCCATGTAATCGCTTTCAACTTGCTGTACAAATTCTTTGACTTTAAACGTGTACGTAGAGTATAGCCATAGCCTGATTACGCTAACTTAGGCACTCACAAAATGTGAGGTGTTTATAATAATTTTCTTTTTTTTTTATTTATAGTTGCTCAAAGTTATAAAACGCAAACACTTTTTCCGTAGTTTTGTATATATGTATGTACGTATGCACACACACATATATACTTTCTTTCTATTCTTCCTTTTTGCAGAAAACAAGTTAACATCCTGAGCTTGCAGTTGGCAACTTTATTTATTTACTTATCTTTTTGCTTGCTGCATGGCTGATTGACTGGCTGCCGTTATTCAGCAGAACATCAGCTAGACGCTGACGTTGCGCAAATTAATATTTTATATGCAAGCAACAGCGTTGGGTGCTAATAGATATTTGCTGGGGAAAAAAAAAACCCAATAACATAACAGGACACGAATACTTTTAAGTTATGCAATTTTAATTTCATAATATTGAAATTGTAACACCTGCAAGAGAGTTTCAGAGTGCATACTTATAAAAGTTGCAATTACGTACTTTTAATATTTTCAGCTAAAAGACTGAAACAAAAAAAAAAAAAAAAATAAAAAAAAAGAACAGGAAATTCTTCGCCGTAAACGAAACTTATAAAAATAAATTCAGAATTGCCTTGGACGTGTATACGTGCATGTGCGCTGCCACGCCCGCACCGCAGCCGCTCGTTTTGCTTTTTATTGCGCACAACAAGACAAATTGAGGCATACCAAAGCACAGAGAGCAGTCAGTCCGTAGCTGCCCCGACATGCAACTGACCAACCAGCCAACCAGTCAACCAGCCAACCAGCCAACCATCCAACTAACCAAGCAACTAACCAACCGACCTAAGATATTTGACTTTAATTTTATGTTTGTGCTAAACGCATTAATATTCTTTCGATTTTTATGTGGCCACATGTTTGCTGAATCTCTTGGTCCGTGCGTCTTTTTCGGCTGGGCCGAGTGTTCGTTTGGCGTCCTGGCGGCCTGACTGCATGGCTGCATGGCTGCATGGCTGCGTGGCTGCCTGGGTGCTTCGTTGCTTGTTTTTGCAACAGTTTTTAGCTGTTTTATAATTTTATAGCCCTTGCATGGGCCCTAAGACACTCGTGCATGTGCTCTCATATGCAGTAAGCACGAGAATGCTGGTGTGTGTGTCTGTGGAGCGGCTTTGGTAAGTACCTTTACCTACGACACTTTTATTGCTATTTAACCTGTTCCTTCGATGCGGTGCGGCTGTATCACGCTGCTGCAGTGCGGCCATCGGTACTTGCCACGAATACTCGCGGGTTCGTGTGTCCGTTCGTTTGTATGCTTACTCAGTCAATCTCTGGTCTGAGTTGTGCGTATCTGCTGTCTACATGCCCAGCTGTGCGCGTTCCTCGTCGCCTTTGTCGCGCTGTTAGCTTTGCTGGGCTTTTAACAAGTTTATTGCCGCTGTCTATTATAAAACTTATGCATTTAGTGTCTTCCAAGAGCATCAACGTCAATACCGGCCTCTGCGGCACCAGACTATGTCTGAGTATAGGACTTAAATTCTGCCGCAGAGACACTGACTTTGCTTGAGCATCAGCATCATCATCAGCAGCAACAACAGCTTAAGCGACAGCGACGGCTTCAAGTTCACCTTTTGCCATTCAATGTGTCATACTCTTTGCCTCGCTTCGTCGCAGGCTTTTCTAAACCAACATCATCATGGCTACTTTTTGGTTTATTGCTTTGGTTATCTTATTGTTTGTCCTTATGCTGTTATCCTATTTAAAAGTTGACTTTTTCGTTGGTGTTTTCTTTGTCTGACTCGTCGCTTTTGCAGTTTTATGGGTTTCCATTTTTGGGACCAAGTCATAAACTTTTTCCTTCATTTTTATCTTATACTTTTAAAATTTTTCTTAACAAATATTTTGTTTATTTATTATATTCGTTGTCTTTTTTTGGGGATATTTAATTATAAAATTCTTCTTCTGAATACTTCCATAATTCTCCCTTTGAATGAATATTTTGGAGAGTTATGCCCGTCTTTTGTCTTTAAATACTGCTGGCTTGAATGATGTCAGAACTGCTTTGTTACAGTACCAATTTATGAACCGGCAAAAGTTACATTTTACCAAGCAAAGCTCGGAAAAGTTCTCAAAACTTGCGTCACATGAAGTTGAATCGCAAAACTATTTCTGATTTTCGTTTTCAAGCATGTGTAAGGACATCTCTTGAAAAAACTGTAATTTGGTATTCTTCTAAAGTTTTCGCCTGTTTGCTCGTTCACGCTTTCGCATGATGAGCAAACCGAAGTAAACTCAACTTAAATAAAGAACAAAAACAAAAAAAAAAAAAAAAAAAAGCGTACATAGAAGAATTTTCAAATTTGAAAGTAGCATAAATCCGTACTTGATGCAATAAGCAAATTGCGCAAATAAGCGCCCACTCGAGCTTAAGTTTGCCAACTGTGGCAACGTTATGAACACCTCCCACTTGCACCCATCAAATCAAAAGAAGCAAGAAAACAAAACTAGGCAAGCATAAGGAAAGGCAAAATGTTGAAATGTTCAACATTATAAATATACTGAAGCGCACTCGAGAAAAACACGTCGTGGTCGTCAGCAAGGTCCAAACGGCTGACCCAACAACAACAACAAAGTGCTGGTGCTGATGACGGCGCAATGATCGACTCTTGACTGGCGTGTGCCGGAACGAGACTACGTGCAATTCGCAATTTGTACATTTTACTCACAGTGCAAAGTTTGTGGCATGAAAGAAACGCAACAAAAACGAAGCGTCAATTCAACTGCTGCTGCTCCTACTTAGTATACGAATATTAGTAGAAAACCAACATCATCATTGCCATGCGAAACTACAGCATTAACTAGCTTAGTTCCCTCAGTTCAGTGTGCCTGCATATTATCGTCATCATCAACAACATAAACAGCGTTGCCGTACAGTGACCCAAGTACATCATTTGCAATTTTGTGCTTGAGAAAAAAAGGAAAACCAACAACATCAAAACAAAAAAAAAAAAAAAAAAGCCCTAAAATTCAAAACCAAGAAGCAATGTACAAATAAAAGAAAGGCAGGCAAGCTTCAAACAAAAAGTTAAAAAATAAAACAAATAAATAAAAAAAAAAAAAAAAAATGAAGAAAAAATGAACAACGGCAGCGTGGCAAGCAAGATTTTCCAGCTTTTGCTTGCGCCGCACCCACCCAGAAATGCATTCAACTGAACCGAAAATGTTTAAATCAGCATTATGCTTAACGTCATTCAGTCGGCTACTAAGTTCGTCAGTCCATCAAATTGTCTGTCCCTTTGTCGTTTGTCGTTCGTTCAGCCAGCGGTTATCCTTGCGCTGCCCCATGGCCACACAACTTGCCTGCAGCATGATGTGTTCTCTCCTTATACGCTGCTGCGTTATACTGCACAGTCCATTGGTTTCCTCATTGGTTGCTTTTGGCCATCGTCCTCTATTTGGTCTATTCGTTCGTCATGCATTTGTATATTGGTCGGCCAGCAAGTGTCCGATTGTCTGCACGCCTGTCTGCTATCTGCTTGCTGCTGCCTGTCTGCCTGAGTCTCTCTATCCGACAGCTCGCCTTGCACTCCCTTGGCAATGTTGTCCTTCAAATAGTCGGTAATCTACTTCAACATTTCCACACTCGTACATGACAAGGTTCCATGTTGCCGGCGCATATCTCAACTTTGTTTCAATGTACTTAGTGTCTAGAAGCATGAGTATATGAGCTCATCCCGCTGTTTGCCGTGATAAAATTTTATTTAGTAGCTAGCCAGCGAGCCAACTAGCCGAGTGTAAGCAGCGTATAATGCGACAGCAAAGCTGCAAAGAACAGTCACTGCAACTGAATCAAATAAAAATTGAATAATGTGCCATGCTGCGTCGCACTACACCGCGCTGACGTTCATCGTCTGCCTTGGCATCTCTGCTCCCAGTATCTATGCTCAATACTGTTTAACTCGCTTACAGTTTGTATGCTCCTATGTTATTACTGGTTTTCACTTTGCCAAGTTAACATGTTCAACTGCATTCACATAAAACTCTTATAAGACTTATTTGTATAATTTTGTTTTATTTCCCAAATGTGTAAAAGTCAAATTTTAAGAAAATATCAGGTTTCTAATTAAGTGGTCTGGACAATTAGCCTACAGGTAGGTGTAATGTTCTTGCTCGCTCTCGCAGGATACTGTATTGTTCTCTGCGTGCAAGGTGGGACTGCTTTTGCAAGTCTCATTTGGGTGGGTGTTGCGTTTGATGTGTCGTCTTTTTAGTTTAAGTTAATGGGGCGTCGTCTTTGCAGACTTTTCTTCTCGGTCAAGTATTGAAAGCGTATTTATTTTGTTATTGTGTATTGTTGATTTGTGTATGCTTTTCCTATTATTTTAGTTGTATACAATTACTATGCTATTGCAAGATTTTCTTGTCAACGTGTTTATTAATTTTACCACAATACTAATTGCAGCCTACTGGAGTCCAACAAGTTTGTTAAATAAATAGAAACAGAATGTGCTTTGCTATAAGTCGAAATCAATTCAGACGTTTTTAGCAGTTATGCAAATACGGATGAGAAGGAAAAATAATGATTTTTTGAATTACAACTTATGTATTATTTGCGAAATGTATGCAATTAAAATTTTCGCTTTAAATTTATTGCTGCTGCTTCACTGATTGATGCACGAAACTATTAAGAGCGAAATGAATAAAACTCAAATGACATTAGTTTTCATCAAAAAATCGTTTGATCGCTTCGTTTCCTTTTTCCTTTTTTTTTTTTTTTGATTTGTTCATTTTGCTAAATTCAACAAACGAAAATAATAATAAATTCCTATAAATTTTATTGCAATTCTGCACACATTTGTTTATAACAAGCATAAAGTTGCATTTGCACAAATATTGCAACCAAAAAAATAAAAAATCAAAAAAATAATAAAAATAAGTGACATAAAATAATACAATTGCTATAGAAAAACATGCAGAAAGGTAAAATTGCAAAAATTGATATTATTTACGATACGTATATGCGTTATTTGTTATTTGTTATTTGCATATACGAAATTCACATAAATGCATGTATGTACATGTTTTTTCATGCTGCTTTTTAATGCTAACAAACACCTAATGCTCTGCGAAGTGTGGCTGTGGCTACTGGGGCGTATGTGCAATATTATATTTGTTTGAATTTCTGTGCTCATACCTTTGTTTGTTTGATCGTCCATGTGTGCGTTTCGTCACTTGTGTTTGTATTTGTGTGTTTGTTTGTTTGTTAAAATTATTATAATGCAAATGGTGTGTTATGCTTGTGGCATCGTTGACACGGTAGGTCTGAGGACGCATCTTTTGCTTCTAAAAAAAAACTTAAAATATAAACACATCAATTTCATTTTAGCACTTAATGGATATATTTGCCTTTTTTTCTCACCAACATATTGCGTTTGCCATCTTTTTTCCACTTTCGAGTTTATTTATTTAGTTTTTGCTAATATTGGATATAGCCAGGCGCCACCACTTACTTGCTTTTTTCGTGTTCATTTGAAAAAGGTGCCTGGTGTCCCGTGCAGGCGTACGTAGACATACATATGTGTACACATTGTAGCTTTTCTTTTGGGCCAATTTTTGTTCACATTGTGTCATACAAATTGATGACGCTTCACTGTCGACTGTTCCAAACAAAAAAAAAAAAGAAGGATATTTGAAGAGAAAAAACGTTGCAGACTCGCTGCCATTTGCCATATCTTTACAATGCTGCTTTATGCGCAAAAGGATATTGATTGACTGCCTACAAAATGCCTAAAGCGTTGGTGCGACCTAGTGGAGGGTGTTTCATTTTCGCTTGTTTGTATATCAATATTTCTTTATTTATTTTAGTTGTTTATTCAGTTTTTATTTTATTTTTTTTTTCTCTTTTTTTTTAAATATATTACGTTGAAATTTCATGCTTAGCCTTTTGTTGTCGTAAAAAACGTATTTTGCATGTTGCCAAGGCATTTTCAAATCAAATATGGCGTCCCAATCGTGCGCTGACAAAGCAACTGAACCTGATGTGGAAATCGAGTTGAAGCTGAAGCTGAAGTCAGGAAATACAAAATTGAAATTGATATTTTAAAAGTTTCCTTAAAAAAGATGTGACAAAGACGACTGTTGTGCAGAATAGCATGACTAAGGACTTCATGCTCGGAATCCAGGACTCACACGGCTGTTGGACGTTGGTACAGTATCGCAGAGCGCAGGCAAAGGATATGCAAAGATGGCTGCCATTTTTTGTTTGTTCGTTTGCTTCTATTTTGTTATGTTGATTATTTTGCATACCTATTTTGCTGTCCTATGGCTGTCCTCGCCTTAGCCAAAGTCGGAGTGGGTTGTGTAGTTGCTACATATACAAAAAATGCTTTATGCAAAATTTGTGTTTATTTGGTAGTTTATGCTGTTGTTTGTCTGCTGACGAGCTTTTAACACGTTTGTGGTAGCACGAAGAAAATTGAGTGGCAAACTGAAAGCGTCAGCAACGTGCCATGACACATGTCTTAGTCAGTTTTCATGTTTGCTTAAAAGTATTTCATTTCTTTTTTTTTTGTTTTTTTGCATGAAAAGTAGGTTTTTATTTTGCCACTACAAAAGTTGTCAACATGGTTTAGTATAAGTTTAGCTCAAAGAAACAGCAGCAGGAGCAGCTTATCACACGGAGGTTATATACATATACATACATGCATTTACGAGTATTTGCTTTTAAAACGTGTTGCTACTGAGAAAAAAACGACAAAAAGAAAAAAACAAAAAATACAGCGAACTGAATAAAATTACTCACAAAATTCCTTTTGTTGTATCTTGTCATGTTGTATTGCCTTGTGCTTGATGCGGCCAAATATTATTGTCTGCGTTGTGCCTTTATGTCCTTTATCTTATGCTTGCAATCGAGCAACACTTTTAAAGGAATTAAACAATAACAACTACAACAACAAGAAAAAAAAAATAGCATTAACGGCGACAGGCAACAATGTGTTTGTCCTTGCTGAAATATCTCAATGACTTGTCCGACAGAAATTGAGTTGTATGCGACATGCACACCCACAACCACAACCACATCTACAACCACATCCACAACCACATCCACAACCACAGCCACAGCGACATCCATAGCCATATCTAACACTATAGTTGGGCTTCTACACGCGAGCACACACATGCTTAGTAATTACGAATTTTGTTGTTATTTTTTTCTATCTTTGTCTTATTTTCTTTTTTCCTTTTTTTATTTTATATTTTTTTTTTATTTCTGTATTCTTGTTTTCTACGATGTTAAATATTTCATAAGCATTTCGTGTGTTTGTCGCTGCCGTCAGATCTGCGTGCTGGCATGTGAAAGGTCGCAATTAATCACAAAACACGAAATAAAAAAAAAAAACAAGAAAAAAAAGGAAAAAAGAAATAAATATAAAAAATGCTGCAAATGTTAATGTCAAATGTGTGTTGTTGTCGCTCATGGTACGTCCTTAAGCGCGATTCCCATTTCCCGCCGGTTTGCTTTAATCTTCACTCAAGACGCTTTCTTTTACTTTGTCTTCGGACGCGCCCGTCATTTTTGAGTGCAAGCTAGATATTTTTTCATGTTGGCATTAACTTGCTTAATACACAAGCATTCTGTATACATTAGAATATATCAATGCTGGCAATTCGCTTTAACTTTGTATATATGGATGTTTATGTATGTATATTCATAGTAGCTAATACATATTTGCAAATATGTATGTATGCAAGCTGCTGTGTAAACATCCACGCACATCCACTCTTTGCATAATCTCCGCTTGTCAAGCACAGTACAGCATAGCATAGCACAGCAGAGTACAGCGCAGCATAGTCGTTCGATCCATACTTGGCATATTCTGGGGGCAAATGCTGTTGTCGCTGACATTACTTGCTTTTGTTGGCACTTTATGCTTTGTTCGGGTTCATCAATCACAATTCAATTTTTATTTTTTTCCTTGGTTTTTTGTTTTGTTTTATGCTTCTGTGCCGCTCTGAGGCTTGAGGGTAGCGTGAAAATAGGACAATAATTTGCCCCAACAACGCGTCCATTATGCTAATACAGTGTACAGAAACACACAATAATATATTTTACACCGCCGAGCCGCACTATGATGGCAGTTAACTTGGCTTGGCTCAGTTATTTTCGATTCGGCTCATTTAGTACCTTAATTATCTTAAATTGTCAGATTTGCGCGCGTTCGCGTTCGCGTTCATGCTTGTGCTTGTGCTTGGGCTCATGTACAGACCAATACAGAAGTAGACGCAGACGCTGTCGCTATCGTTGACGCTGACGCTGACGCTGACGCTTTGTGTCATAAAATAATCAAGTAAATTATGTCATTAAAGCGTGTGTAATTACTTTGCGAGCGAAAATGTTAGCGTGCGTCATCGGGTAGTTGGGCTTTGACGTTCTGATGCGATGTGGGTGTGAACGCCAGACTGTCTGCCATGGCTTCTTGGCGCACAAAATGTAGCGATTTGACGAGCGGACGAACTGTCAGACTGTCAAGTCTGTTGGTCGGTTTTGTCGGCTTTGTCGATTTTTGTTAGTCAAATCGTCATTTGCTTTGCTTTGAGTTATGTGGTCGTGTCATCTAACGATCGATAAAAAAAAGACATAAACCTCAGTAAAAAGCAACAAAAGCAACAAACAAAAGAAACTAAAGTCATTTGTATGAAATGGCAAACAGGCAAACATGCGAGCAAGCAGCAAACAGCGAACAGCGGCAACGCGCGACTAAGCAAGCAGGCAAACAAATCAATTCTACACACATATCTACATGCCACTTATACACAAACACACATCTACATATATACAAAATTAAATAAATAAAGAACAAAAATAAAAACAAAAAGAAAGAGCAAAAGAAGGAGAGGGGAGAGAGAGAGAGAAAGAAAACAACGATGGAAAGAACACACACTCAACTAATTCGTCATTTTAGTTGTGTTTGCGCATTTTTATATTTGGGTTTTTTGTTCTTTTGCTTTTCGTTTTGGTTTTGGTTTTGTTGAGTTTTATTTTATTTACATGCGATATTATTATCTTAAATATAACGTATGACGATGATTCGAACGATTGTGTTCCCTCTTCAGGCATACCCAGCCGCAGTGTGCCAACGTTGTTTCGCATTGCTTCGACGGTGGCGGCATGTTGAACGGCGATTGCGGTGCCTTTTGCGCTGAATGTTGAGCGTAATTTGGCTTTAATTTCTGACTGTATGCGAAACGGGAGAGCGCGAGGGTGACTGCGGCCGGCTGTCGTTGCGTTTGGGTGCGAGGCATGCGGCATGGGTTGCGTGGCATGACACAGCTGTCTGCTTGTGTGTGTGTGTGTGTGTGTGTGTGTGTGTGCTCGTGTCTAACTATGTGTGACTGTGTGTGTGTGCTGGGAATGTGCGAGGGGAAAAAGCGTGCCGCACATGAATGAATGAAATGAATTTTAGTTTCGACCTTGGCATTGAAATTTGTTCTACCGACTGAGCGCACAGGCGGCGACATCCGCAGCAAACGTTGGCAGCAAAATAACAGCAAAGGCGGCAACGGCAACGTCAGCGTCAGTTTTGTCTTTTCGTTGTTTGTCTGCCGTTAACGTCCTCGCATTTCGATTTGTGTTGAGTTCGTGACATTTTTAGCAAGCACCCGCCAGCGCATCTTCTACATGTACATAAGGTAATCAATTTAAGTGAGTCCGTCATTTTTAACGTGCATATATGTATGTATATTGTACAGAAAAGTTAAACAATGCCTGGGAATTTCCGTAAGAATTTAATGCGTTAGACAAGCATTTTGTCTGTACTTTTGGCAAATCTTAAGTTTGCTTTTCTTTACTGCTGCAGTGTTTTTTTGTTTGGTGTAAAGCAATAAACCAAAGAAAATGTAACGTGTTTTTATCAATTTCATTTACTCAAACCAAAGAATAATTGATTGCTATAAAATTTTTAAGAAGCTAAATATAAATTTATGTATTAATGTTTTTTTTTTTATTTTTTTTTTGCAGGTAAGCTAAATCAAGCACAATGAACACAGTAAAGCCGAAGTCAGATACATACATGCAATAATAAAAATGTAGCCCAAAAAACAGGAAAAAAAGAAAAAAAAAAACAATGCAATGAGGAATCGGGTGTACACCATTGAAAACTTATCACTGACTCACGCTTGACACAAACTCACGTGATAATTATATGTTGTATTTTGTATGTTTCTTGTAAGTGGCACTTGTGGTTTTGACAACAACACACAAGAAACAGTTACAACAACAACACTAACCATACAAATATAGGTGAATGAATGTAAGGAGTTGCAAACGGTTTTCTACTTTGCCCAACCAAGGAGTAAGATTTCGCATAAGGTCCGTAAATAAAATTGGGCACTAAAAAATACTAAGCACGCAAGCATGAGGCGGCCTTCTTGGATTTGGTTAGAGATGATGTGTTGCTCGGCTCGAAGCTTCGCTTTACGAAAAGATGGCTTCACACATTTAGGAAAAAAGAATAGGCAATGAACAAAAGCAAATTGTCCCTTCAGTTGCACCCGTACTCATCCAGCCGTTTGCACGTACGCTCATGTTCGCTTGCCTTCATTCAAAGTAATTAATTGCCTGCCAAATAAACTTGATTGCCATAATTTTATTTTTTGCTTTCATTTTTCGTTTTTGCACAGTTTTACAATTTATTTTTAAACCACAAAAACAACTAGCAGTGAAGGCAACAGCAACGCTAGCGACGACAGCTCTAGGGGCAGCTGAAAGTATGAGCAGGCAAATGTTACGTATTCGTCAGGTCAATTACAGCTTCACAGCACAGTTGCCGATGAGGCAACAAAAGCGGCAACAAAAGCGGCCTCAAGCTCACTACACTTAGCGTAGCTTAACTGAGCTAAACTTGTCTGGACTTGTCCTCCATACGTGGTGCGTAGCGTTGCAGGTGGAGTGAATTCAACTCGACTTGACTCGCTTCTTCTCGAAGCGTCGCAGCTAAGCTCACAGCAATTCATCTCATTTTGGCGCAGCTCAATTTACACGGTCTCTTTTGCGATGTGTCGCTTTGCCAGCCCTCGTCTCTTTACGTCACCGCACGGCTCTTCTCGTCTCTTATCATCTCTTTTCATTTCGTTTGGTTTGATGGCAACAACAAAACTTTCGCAATTGCATTTTCGCACTTTACAATTTACAATTTGGGTTATAAATCAATGAGCAATAAATTTGCAATGTCGACGTCATCGTCTGTCCAAATGTCTGTTGGTACCTCCATGCGTTCGTTTCCTCATCGTCCTGTTGCTGGTGATCCTGCGTCATTGCTGCTCTTTGCTTATTGCCTTCAACTTTGTTATCCAAGTGCGATATTGCGATGTCGTTCTGCGTTAACAATTTTTCCACCCAAGAGCCAGCTCACACACACACTTACTTATACACACACACACACACACACACACACACACACACACATACAAGAACACACAGTGATACGCACAGACTCACAGCCAGCTGCACTTCTTGCTGTTGCCTTTGCTGTTGTCGTTGCTACTGTTGTCCGTGGTATTGTTGCTGTTGACCCTTCCTGGTTGGTTTTACTCCGAAAATTCATTGCGCTTGCAAATATTTTTACCTACATTTTTTGGACTCTCCTTTGCCTACTGACTTGTCTACAATGTTTTTTTTTTTTTTTGTTTTTATTTTTATTTGTGCAAGCGATTGTTTGTACATGTCGACTGAGGCGTCTTTGGTTATGTTGCTGCCGCAGTCGCAGCCGCTGCCAGTGTTGTTGTCGCTGCCGTTGCCTGGCCGCCTGACTGCCTTACTGCCCGTTGTTGTTGTTGCCTTTCGTTGCACTACTGGCTATATTGTTGCAGTCGTACATGTTACAACATTTTGCAAGAAAATCCGGTTTTTTCGCTTGTATGCATCCGTCGCACAAAATTAAAATACCGAAAAAAAAAAAAAAATAAAAAAAAAAAGATGAAATAAAAAGCAAGAAAAGCACAGAGCAGCAGGAAAGAGTGTGTAGTAAAATAAGAGGATAGGCTCTGATGTCGTAGAGGTTGAATTACCAAATGAAATGTGTTATGGTCTGAGTGCACGTGTGTGTATGAAATGCCCAAAAGCGGGCTTAACTCGTATATTGCACTTTGAAATTTAAATTTGTTTTGTTGTTGTTGTAAGCATTGGCTTTGCATTTAAATTGGTTAGCTTGGTGTAATGCGTGCAAGTTACTTTTTAATGCTTAAAAACACATATATATATATATTTATATTAATAATAATAATATTAAAATATAGAAATACAATAAAAGTTTTTCAGCCATTCGACGTTGCCATGCTTTAATATGATTCCTTGAAAATTTTAATTCTAAATTAATTGGCAAAGCAGCTAACTTCGGAACCTAACACTTGTAAGCGTTTCACACAAGAAGAAATAAGAAATAAACATTCTTGCAAGCAAACATTGTCGACCAGGATCGGGCAGGAAACTTACGCTGGCACCCATGGGTCTTATTATGCCTTACATACGCAACGAAACTGCTGCCCTCGAGCGCTGTTAGTTAGAGTCGGGGGTAGACTGCACGAAACGTTGTTGCTGCTGCTAGAGAAGCAGCCGAAACAACACCAGCAGCATCGAAGATTAAGACCGACCGGCAAACAGTGTAATGCACACCGAGGCAGCGAACTGCAACACCGCCAATGCCAGAAAAGAAAAAAGCCAAATGCGAATAAAGCATGAAGTTGCGCCAGATTTCACTACCTTGTTTTCCTGCAGTTCGTACATTGCACGTCCTTCTCTGTGTGCATGACGGCTGCCGTGTGTGTGTGTGTGTGTGTGTGGGTTTGTTAGTCCTCCTCGTTGTCGACGAGCAGCGAAAAAAAAAAACGAGAACGCTGAAAAATGTACATAATCTTGATTGATTTTCGGCTGTCGGCTGTCGGTTGTCGGTTGTCGGTAGTCGGTAGTCTCGTGTGCAAAGTCGGCCCACCGCACTGTCAGCAGTTAGTATGAAGTGTAATACGAGCTCAAAGTTGGTAGTTAACAAGACGCGCACGCGAGATAACGTCCAAACATGTTAACGTTTCATGCTTAAGTGCCTATTTTTGGTAGTGTTTTAGGTTTTTATTTTTTGTTTATTCGTTTGTTTATTTTTTGGGTTGTTGGGTTTCACTGTATTTGTCTTTTTCATTACTGTGCAAAGAAATGCTGAGTTCTTCGTATTATTATGTTTTTCTTATGCTCGTTTATATTTTTTTTGTTTTATTTGTTTCATTGGTCTATGACTTGAATATTCAGTGTCTAGTCACAACCGTTTGTCAGCTACCCAATGTTTAACGTATTAAGTGCTCCGGCATTCTATGCTTGCTGATGTTCAATTTTCACCAGTGGCCACTGGCTCCCCCTTGGCCACAACAAATAATCCGCAAGCAACGACAACAGCAAAATATTTAAAATCGTCAACTCGATGATGCTACATGGACTAAGTCGCTATATAATCGAGAGCAGGTAATGCGGGTAAGCAGCAGCAAGGCAGGATTGGCAGCTGGTTAGCGGAGTAGTGGGTACGGAGTGTCGGGTACTTGGTCCGTTGGTTGCGTCGTTGCTTGCTGGCTTGTCGTCTTGTCAATTTCAGGCAATCCTTTCTATATTGCTGCTTACCGTGGCTGACGTTGATGCTGTTGACGCTGTCGTTAAAAATAAAAAGTGTAGCAATGCAATGGCACTTCTATTGTTGTTGTTGTTGTTGTTGTTGTTGTCGTTGCTGTATGCTGCGGTCTTTAAGTCTACACCACTAACCTGCGTCACTCATGCAATAATTTCATTTGTTTCCACTTATTGCAGATGCGCTCTTCGCAATGCTTTTCGACGTGAAGTAATGCATCGTCCTTTGTCCTTCGTCCTTCGTCTTTCTGCTACTTAACAATTGAAGTAGTAGTGCGGAAAATAAAGTCAACAAGCAATTATCGCACTTTTCTGTTTGTTTCGAGTGCGGCTCACAAAATAGGAAAAAACATGCAGCAAATAAAGGAGTAGGAAAAGAATACAAAAAAAAAAAAAAAGTAAATAAACAAAAAAAAAAAAAATAACAATAAAAGAAAAACAACAAAAAGAAGGTAAATACAGTACAAGAAAAAAATCAAAAGCAGAACACAGAAAGTTTGTAAAAGTTTACGCAGTTAAAAAGTGGAAGTCGTCGAAGAAAACGAAGTGCTGGCATTAAAAATGAAAATAGAGCTAAAGAAGCAGCATAATAAGAGGAAAATACGTGGCTAAGTAAAAAGGACAACAGTAGGACATGCTGCTGTTTCTTGGGGCTTCCGCGCGTAAGGATACTAACGAGTGTCGTCGCCGTCGACGACAGCATGAACGTGGTCGGTGTCGTCTTTGTCTTGCTGATTTCATTGTATTGTTATTTATTTTTCGCTCGTTTTGCAAGGCTTTAATTTGGTTTGGTTTAGTTTAGCTTTGTTTGCTTTCGTTAAGAAAATAATCAGAATGTGCGCGAATAAACAGCAGCGAGAAGAAATGTTGCCTTTGTATTGTCCTGGCTGGTGGCTGGGTTAACTTTGCGTTACGGTCCACTCCAATTAACAGACCAAGTACGCAAGATGCGTGTGTGTGTGTGTGTGTGTGTGTGTGTGCGACTATGTGTACGTACAGAAGTCAAGCATTTGCTTGATTAAACTAAAGTTGCTTCATAATTATGCTGCTGAGTTCGCTGACATCGATAGCTCATTGGATCAGAATAGAACATATCAAATTAGATCAGATTATTTGTCAAAAGCTAATCATCGACACGTTTGTATTGGCTTGACCTCTGCCAAAGTCAAGCGGATCTTGCGTAACCTTTGCTCTCGAGCTTGGTTAGCACCTGCTAATTTATGTCTGCCTTTTGTTTAAGTCCACCCCACTGACCACTGGCTGCTGGCCACTCTTGGCGCTAGCTGCCACAGCAATGTGTGCGCAAAGCAAAGCCAACCAACGGGAGCAAGGAGTTGCTTGTTTATTTGCGCATGTGTTCGGCTATCTGCTGTCATTATCAGCTCGGAAATTTATGAAGCGAGCGGCAGTTAGCCAGGAAGTATGCTGCAAAAAGCGATGTTGAGTGCGATATCCAACTGAACTAGGTTTGATGAGCTTACATTGGGGAATAATTCAATGCTCGTTAATTTCTCATTAAAACGAGCAAAAGCCTTGGCATCGTTGAAAGCAACTGTCGGGAACGTCTTGACAAAAACTGAAAACTGTTTGCACCTTCACTGTTTGGCTTCACTTCTCGTTTTGTAATGTAAAGTTGTTTCTTAGAAGTCTTGCCACTCAAATCTAGCTGAATTCAAAAGCATTTAAAAGCCAATAAGAACAAGGTAAAAGTGGCAGCTGCTTACTTTGATAATCAGAAAAAAAAAAGAAACAGAAAAACAAAAAAAAATGTAAAAAACAAAACGAAAACGTTTCCAGCAACCAATTGAACTTTTCTGCTTTGGCTCAATTGCGGAAGCGATGTTTGCGTATTTCGCAACCTTGTGCTGCTTTTCAGCTTCGCTTTGCTTGCTTGATCTGCTTATTTACTATGTGCCATGCTGAAAAACTTACTCGTATGCGAAACGAGGTTATGTGTAAGAAACACGGACCCGGAAAATGTGTTTTCCATTAGTTTCATAATTTGTTCATTTGAATAATCCATTGCCACAATATTGGCTTATTGATTGATTATGGCTTAGACAGACAAACAGACGGACAGACCCGCAAATCGAATCAGCTGCCTTTGCGTCTGCGTTTGCTCACTTTCAAATCATTCAATGATGATTTATTGATTATTATAAATCATTGCTGTACAAATACGCGTGTCGAGCATGTTTGCTCATTAACTGCTTTTCAGTGCTGAATTTCAGCGACGGTAAAGTTTACACGCCTCGTTGGCAGCTGAGCCTAGCTGAGCTTTGAGTGAAACTCGTTTGCAGATTGGATTCAGTGTTGTTTTTTTTTTTTCATTTCTATGCTTTGCTGTGCCGTTCAACGGCGGCACCAACACCGTCGTCATCAAGAAGAACTGACATCGGATTGCCTGCAAATTAACACGTTACCATGTGCAAATGCCGCTGTCTGCCCATGTACCCCGTGCCGCTCCTAGTTGCTGGCTGGCAGCATGCTTTGGCGTGTTGTGAATGAGCGTGCATATAAATATTTTTCCGCTGAATTTTATTAGCATTGCTATAAACGGCATATAGCGCTTGATTTTCTTTGATTTTAGTTGTTGTTTTTTTTTTTTTTTTTTTTGTTTTGCAAACATTCTTTCACAGCATTTTTGAAATTCTCAATTTTTGTTTTTGTTTTATTGCGTTTGTTGTCTCTGGGGCCGCTGTTGCTGCTGTTGTTGGTTGGCTGCATTTGAATGCAACGTTTTCAATTTCTTTACAATAACATTTTTCCACTTCTTAGTCATTTCGTTTCAATTTCTGTTTTTGTTTCAGTTAAATTTTTCATTGTCGTTTTCTCTGTTTTCACTTCAGCGTAAAATTTGCAATTCTATTAGAAATTTAAATGCACACATTTTGCTTTGTGCTCCGTTTTGCTACATTTAGTGTCGGTTCTGGCGATGAGGTAGGAAGTAAAAAATAAAGAAAACTGCTGAAAACGCATTTTCCGCTTTGGTTCACTGACATTTCTTCTTCATTTCCTTTACAAATCGCTAAAGATACCCAACGCATACGCTATCATTCGCACTAAGTCAGGCTAACCGTTCGACCCTTCGAACCGCCTGCCGTGCGTTCGAATGTCTTTTGTCAGAAGGGTGCCAACATTGGTGTCGACAGCGACAGCGACATCCACAGCGACATCGACAGCAACTGCAACGCCAATGGCAAAAGCGGTGATGGCGGCGGTACGATGATGATGATGATGATGATGCAGATGACGTCGGTGGCGTTGGTGACGGCGGCATCATCAACAAGACAATGGCAACAAAATCAGCACTAGCAACAACATCAACATCAACATCAGCATCAGCATCAGCATCTGAGTGAGTGCTACCGCCACAGCACAGCCACATCGAGCAGCCACAGCTTTAGGGATATGGATTCAGAACACGGCGTAGCGCCCATTGCCACCTTGGGTGGCATCAACGACGCGTTAAGCAGCGTGTAAGAATCTTACAAATGATTTCTGCTTGCAGGCGAAAACGCATAAAAATGATTGAAGTCTCTGCATGTTATGAGCTGGGATTTAATGTGGCGCGAAAATGCGGTCGCTTTATGTGTTGGCAGCGTGAACGACGTTGGCGGTGGACCATTTGAGGGCTGTCATTAAAATAGTGGATGTTGGCTGCAGGAGCTTAGGTTACTTTGTTTGTAGCTTTATGCTTCGCAGTTGCTAAGTTACATGCCGACTTTCGTTGGCATTAACTGGCAGATCTGCTCTCAGCTGGCTTTCAGCTTGATTTTATATTCCGCAGCCAAAGATATTTTCTAAGCCTGCAAAATGAATTTTTCCATATATGGCCAAATGGCTTAAAATGTTGTGTCCTATGTGTATTTGCTGCAAAGCATTGGATGAAAGTATAGAAAAATGAAGAAATCTTCTTCGAGTGTGATATATCCTTAAATTGGAAAAATTCTTCTTTAATATATAATTATATGTAAAAAAAAAAAAAAATTAAAAAAAATGAAAGGAAAGAAAACAACATAAAAAAAATAATATAAAATAAAATGGAATTAAAGAAATATTTAACTTTTCAAATTTGATTTGCTGCTTGGCTGAATGGCAGTCGGTTTGTATGTCTGTCTGAACGTTTGCCGGGCTGCCTAACTGTCATTCGTCACTCACATTTGCGCGCTTTCGAATTTTTCTATTGACGGCCTGACTGCTCCCACTTGTGTTTATTTCCTTTTGGCAGCTGCATTATTTGTCTGTCTGTCAGTCTGTTTGTTGGTTGATTTTTTGCACTGTTCTTTTTTTTTTTTTTGGTTGCATGTGTTATTTAGTTTCGAAATTGGATTTTCATTTATTCGCTCGGCGCGCTACGCAAATCCATATGCGAAAAATGTCCTTTTTTGTGCTTAACCTATACAATCAACTGCTGCTTGCCTGTCCGCTGGCGCAATTGGCGCTCAAAGGCTCTGTAGTGTGCCTGCCGTCTATTCACCTGCCCACTTGCCCACAATTGCCTTTTTCAACTTCAGCACTAACGGGAAATTGTCTACCGTGGCTCGAAATGATGTAATTTCGCGTGTTCGCGCAATTCAATTTCCTGCAAACGGAAATGCTCTGCGAAAATTTTGCGCGCTTGTCAGTAAACGACGGAAAAGTACCCTGCACCTCGCCAAAAAACCACAGCAAAATTCCTTTTTTTTTTCGTTTTATTTTTTCTATTATTATTTTATTTTTTTTTTGTTTTCTACTTTTCTGTTTTTGCTTAACCCAACTTTTCGCACTACTTTTGCCTTTCGCCAATATGCTGATGCCGATGCCCATGTCGATGTCGACGTTGGTGGCCGTCGCAACTTTAAACTTAACTATGCCGAAAAACATTCAACGTTTGACTAAGCGCTAACGTCGCGCGTTTTACTCATGCGCCCGACAGCCCAGCCGCTGCAAAAAATTGCGCATACGACCTGTGAAACTACAAGTGCACTGTATTTGTGCAGCGAAAATAGCGCAAACTCGATAGCAAGTTTTTGGACTAGAATTTTGCACAAAGTTATTTTAATTGAGTCCGTGACGACAAGTCGCCGTTCGGCAAAAATTTTCGCATGGCAGTGTAAGGGCAAAGCTGTGAAAGCCGTTAGGGAGCAAACACGAGCGGACACGAGTGGGAAACTTTCGGGGGGCTCGGAGGTTGGGACTGTCGGGGCGGCAGCAGGTGGCGAACACAAATTGAGTTTGATAGTTTGCATGTTGCGAGAAGAGCAAAAGCCTGGCGAAAAATTTTATGCTTTATACATACAGGCGCTGTTTGCAATAGAGTTGTCAGCTTAAGGTTTGCCTATTGCCCGCAAGCGATGGGCAATGGAGCAACGTAGCAAGGGAGGCGGCCCTTGGTAGACAAATGTTTGCTTTTGCCTAATGCCGCGCTGAATGTTTTTTATGCTTTTGCTAAATAAGCGCACTTTTGCTCATTCTTGCGTTTATTCGTTCGTTTGGTCGCAATGATTTTTAGTGCGCTATTTTACTTTTCAATTAAATTGTCAATTCAATTTTATAAGCGAACTTTTCGACGTTACTGTAGCATACCGTTGGCGCTTTTGTTTTACTCGCAATCCAGGCGCTTTCTGTACCCAAGCGGTATGTGAGTATGCGTGTACTTGAGCACGAAATCGGATCGGTAATGCAAGTATCTCAGTTACATCATATGTATTGCACATTTGGCTATTTGTATCTGTAGCTGAGCTTTGATTGATCAATGCTCGGCAGGCAACAACCTTGACCATGATAAAGTACAATACATACCCGCATATGCACGCGAAACGTGTAAATGAAGAGATCACGAAATGAGATAAATGCTCAATGAGCTTGACCATGAACGAATGTGCAAATGCAGCCGAAGCCAACCAAATGCAATAAAAAAACGTAATTTTCACATTTTGTTGCAGCTGCAGTCAAAAAGTCTTTGTACAACGAGCGCAGAAACTTTTCCGTGTTTTAATTTTGTGTTTTTGTTTTCTCTTTTTTTCTTTTAATTGATGCTCTCTCTGGCCACACGTGTCTGCTCGCATGCTGAAATTAAATTTGTTGTAGACCTGCTTGAGACGTGCGCTGGCTGGTGTTGGTGCGTTTGTGAGTTGTTTGAAACACGATGTTCATCTTTAATTCGTTTACTTCTTTAGCTTCTTTTATGGGTATGTCAATAAGAGTTCTGCAAATTGTTCATATTTAATGTTGATGCAGAATTGTTTAGAAGCCAGGCGTTATACGTTTTAGTGCCGACATAATGTGCTAACGCAATATTGGCAATAATTTTGTTAGCAAACGTTCTTTTGCAGTGTATACGTATAAAAGTGTAGCGTACGTTTTGGCGCATTGCCAGCATGAGAGTAGGCCATCAGCGGCAACGACGGTTGGTCGTTGGTGGTCAAACGGAAAACGGTTTTTGGCAAACGTTTTATGGCCAACGCTTCTCGACTGGCACTGCCAACGTCATATGTGTGGCATACTGCCTGTGACTGCGCAATGCCGTTCCGTCCCATCCCGATCCCTTGCGTTGCCTTCCGTTACGTTCCTTGCAATGAAATAGCCATGTCCATTGCGAGTGGCTACGAAAAATTGTTTGCAACGCCTGCTGTCAGTCGCTGTGTGCCCAACCGTCACTCAACCGGCCTACGAAACGACCACACACAGAACGTACACGTACAACGGCACTTGCGGACAGACATTCTATGCGCCTAATAATATGCCACATGTTGTGCAAAGTTAATCGTGGTCATTGCTTTTTCGGTATATTGCCTTTATTCATTGGATGTATGCATACATAGTTGGCTTCGAGACCTTTGGGGGTACAGTTTTTCGTGTTGGTTATTTCGCTCTCTTTCATTTTGGGGTTTTCTATTTTTTCTTTGATTTCATGGTTTTTTTTGTTTTCTTTTGGTTTGCTTTTTTTTTCTGGTAGTTATGCGGAGTTTTCTGAGCACCACATGTGCACTTGTGCGCTTGCTGTGCCGGTTGTGAGTAGGCACTAAAAAATAATGACTGCATGACAATGCTGTGCCGGTCAAACACTCACATCAGTTAGTTTGTGTGTATGCCCGTGATTGTGTCTGGTTGAGCGTACGTATTTGTTGGGGTTTTTAATAAACGACTATGACTTTACTTTTTCATTATTGCAACAAATTGCAGGAAATCAATGCGCTTAAAAAATAATTGACAACATTTGCCAAAGAGGCCAAGAAAAAGCAGCTTAAAAGTCGACAAAAATTAGCCGAGTTTATTATATAACCAGCGACAGAAGCTTTGCTAGCTTCCTATACTTGAGATGGTCAACAATGCGGCTAATAACGGCTGCAACAACCACCAGTCAGAATACCTACAACAACGAACGTTTTGAAAATTCAGTTGGCTGCTACGAAGGCAAGCAGGCAAGGCAAGGCAAGGCAAGCCAAAGTGGGCAAACAGTTTTAGCAAGCAAGGCGAGATAAGATGCAAGACATGGAGACATGGCACAGCCGGGATTGGTGAATGTCTTACTCTATACATGCCAGTCTTGTCTACGTATCTGCGTATTCGGTGTAGCGTCGTAAGCAGTTCTAAGCCGATTAAGTAAAAGCCAAATTAAATGTTACAGCAATTCCTGGAAAGTCGTTGTTGAAATTGTAAAGCAGATATTTGTATGAGGCCAGAACAGAGCAGAACAGAGCAGAATAGTTGTAGATGGAACTAAATGGAACTAAGAAGTGGTGCAGTGCAAAGCCGCATCCGTCAGCGTGTGAGCCAGTGTAGCCAGTTCCTAAGTGGAGCGAAAACAATTTAAGAGTTTTGTAGAAGAAAGTAATTACGTTCGCTGACTTTTAAAGACTTTAAGACATTTCGCTTGCAGCATTCACTGATTTAAATTATTCTTAAATATGTTGCAAATAATTGTCCTCATGGCTTATTTTGGGGTTCACGCTCAGGCCCAGCTCATCACTTTCTGCTAGCATTGTGAAACATAAAAATCTTGCAGGTATGCACAGGCACACATTCGTATCAACTTAACTCGAGTCTGGCCAAACAACTTGACACTGACATTTGCTGTCTGCTGCGGTTGCTGCAGCATTGCAGTAATCATTTTTTCATTTATTTATTTTGCAACCAATTTGGCGCTTTTGGTTTCTTTCTTTTGTGTTTTTTATTTTTTTTTTTTTTTTGTTATGATTTTCCTGTTTGGTGTTGGAAATTAATTTGCACCAAACGATGTTGATGAGGCGACGTGCCTGCCACCGAATAAACCAAACCAAAGCGAACCGAAATGACTCGATTTCAACGTCGACATGAACGTGAGCGTCAACGCCAAAGCCATTGCCAACTCCAGCAGCTTTTGTCTGTTTGCAAAGAAAGCCAGCGAGGAACGTGTCGAAAGCGCAAGCACAGAGACAAAAGCCAGCTGCAGGAAAAGTAAAAGCTTAATTAGAAAAATTGCAGACGAATTTTCTGTCTGAGAATTGTGTTGTTTTTGCCATTGCTATTGTTTCTGCCGTTTACGTATATCTGCAGGTGCATATATTTATTAAAAAAACCGAAGCTTACCCCAGGCGTTATACACTTTTACACTAATTAATTTCGTACCAAAGAAGTAACACGAAATCACAAAAGCTGTTGGCAGCCTGACAGGTTATGGTAATGTAAAAAACTCTCAAAAAAAAAAAAAAAACAAGAAAAAGAAAACAGAAATAAAAAAACAAAAAAAGAAAGCGCATGAACTTCTATATAGATAATCTAAGTTGACTTTGTCGTTCGCGCAATTGTTCTCTTTCGAAAATCAAAATTGGCCAACATTACCTATTGCCATAGACGAACTTGGGAACTAAAGGAGCCAATAAATACTCGTAAACCAGCAAATGAGTGGCTAAGAGAGCGCGCCAAAGCGTAGCAATTATGCCATTAAAACAATTTCAATTCAAACATTGAAAAATTAACTCGGCCGCAAAAGTCGAAGGCGAACATTGCCGCCGTGGTCGGAGACTCAGAGCAGTGCATCAAGGGGAGGCCGACACTGCCAGTTGAGGCAGTCGCTGCCGGAAGAGGTAGCTTCTGCAGCGTTAACCGCAGAAGCGTTCTAACTGCTTTTGAGTTTAGTTGAAGACTGCTTCACCGCAATAATTGCTTTGACGAGCGCTATTGGCCAATTGCAGTTGCGGCGGCAAGCGCTGGCTGCAGACGAACCGAGGCGAGTCGAGTCGTGTCGAGTTGAGTCAAGTCGAGCCAAGACGAGACGAGACGGGATGGTGGTGTACAACTAAACTGCCAATTAAGTTTAAGCTTGAGTCGATTTTAAACGTGTGCGCTTTGATTTTGTTTCAAGTTAAGTTGAATATGATGGCTGCTTGTTGTTGCTGTTGCTCTTGATGTTGTTGTTGTTGTAATTGGATGTTGCATTAGCTCTGCTCGAAGTGCGTTTCAATTTACAATTTCCGCTCGGCGCTGTGCTGAGTTGTGCTGTGAGCATAACTAACCGTTGTTGCCTCATCTTGCCTTGCTATACGTGTTGTGTGTGGGTGTGTGTGTGTGTGTGTGCGTGAGTATATGTGTATATGCTTCGTTTTGGTTTTAAAAAGTCTTCAATTAAATAGTGAAGGTGATAATTATGCAATCGCTTAGCAATCAATTAGAAACTCAATATATTGCATGCCAAGTTGGTTGTTGCGCCTACGAGACGTGCGGCACATATATATACAAGTAATTTTGTGAAGCGCGAAGAATCATGAAAACTTATGTCAGCTAAAGCGTAGAGAAGTCTGGCAGATATTTTTGTTGACGACACAATGACAGAAACCAAATTATTACTTCGGATTAAGCAACTTACGATGGACAGTTTGGCGTGCTGGCATGACAGTTGACTTGAAATGTGTAAAATATATTTAATTAGCGGCAAATGTGATTTGACAATAAAATTTGCATTTAAAAAGACATTGGTGAAATATACACAGCCAAAACGGTTGTCAAAATAATTATGCCACTTAAAATTGAGTGCGTACAACCTAAATGACCTTGACCAAGATGTATGTCATGTGTATGTGAGCGTGTTTATAAGTATGCGTGCATCCATGTGGTTGCGAGAACAACATACAAACGTAGGAGTATACCATACTGCCATACGCTTCCTCATGTTTACGGTTTTTATTATCAATGTTGTTTATTTTCCGTCTTGTTTTGTTTTGTTTTTTTTTTTTGTTTTTTATTTATATATTTTTGTTCTCTTTTGGTTTTTTATTTTGCTATACGTACAAATACGAGTATCGTTTGTTGTTTATTTTGGTAGGTGGTGGCGCCGCAAAGTCAAATACATGTATATGGGGCAAGTTTAAACATCTTTTACAAGTTCATTTTGCTTCGTTTTCCTTAGCTATTTGTATTTGAGTTTGCTACGCTGCTCTTTGCTCTGCTCTGCTTTATTTGGCTGTGTTAGCTCTGATTGGGGCGTAGCGTCTTGTGGCTTGTCTTTAGTTGACAATGCGGTTTAATGAGCGAAAAATGTCACACACTCATTTTTATAGCTTATTGTGGTGGCAAACAATGAAGTTGTTTTATTTTTTCACTTTATTTATTTTTGACGCGTGAACGGCACTGTATAGCATGTCCGTTCGCCTACTTTGAAGGGAAATTCATTAAACTACTTTAAGAAAATCGTTAAACGGACATGTAACAGAAATTCTTGCCATTTACAAATAAATAAAATCTAACCGCTGTTGAAGTTGTCGACATAGATTGAATATAATAATTAGCACCCTATAAATGACCAAATGCTAAGTCAAACAGTCAACGAACGAACCAACGAACGATTCAATATATGAACGAACACAAACTGCGTCATAACTTTTGACAAAGCGCTTATTAAATTTCATGGCGAAATCACGAATATCTAATCAAGCATTGTGTGTTATGGGTTATGGGTCGTTCTTCTTTCGCCGCTTAGTTGATATAATGGTTAAACTGCATGGTAAATAGAAACGATAAAAATCTATTTTGACACGTTTGTACTTTACGAACGAACATGATGAGCGAAAACGTGATGAACGCATTAAAGTTGTGGCAGTTGTGGCTACTGCGAAAGTGCTTTCGCATAAATGTTTCTCTAGGTCTCAAACTAAATTTGCACTCAAATTTTGAAACTTTTCAAACATTGCAATTTAATAAAATTCCCTCTGTATTTCTTGTTTTAAACTTTGTTTAAACAGAAAAATTATGCCGCTGCAAAAATGTACCTAATCAGCTCAGCGCGTGGGTTCGTGTGTCCAAGCTAAATCATTGGCTTCTTTTGTTCTTCTTTTTTTGTCTTTTTTTCTACGCTTTGTAGACAGTTGTGCGGACGGCTCACTGCGCCATATTGTTTTAACGTTTCATTTGTCTTCTCCCTACTTATGTAGCTATCTCGCTCTCGCTTTCTTTTCCGTTTGCAGATGGAATTTCGCAATTCAGAATGCCTCAAATTTGATGGCCGCATTCAATTTATTTACATTTTTAGGCATAAAATATGCGCACTTTGTCAATATGCTGTGAGATTTTGAACTCAACACACTTTACATACTTTTAGGCGCTTAAATGTGTTCCACAGAATTTCTAGGCGTGTAGGCGGCTTTCCTATTTATGCGGGTTGCTTTGCGTTGCCGTAGCCGTTGTTGTTGTTGTTGTTGTTGTCATCGCCGGCGCCGTCGCCGTCGCATTTTATTCGAGCAAGTGAACTTCTATGCTAGCCCCTGCAAGAACATTTGTGCTTTGCTTTTGTGATTTCCTTTTTTGCTTCATTTTTGCTTTCATTTATTTTTGGTTTTTTTTTTTTTTTCTTTAGGTTTATTTGTTTCCTGGGTACTTTGTTAGGTAATAATTTGCACAAGCTGCGCACAAAAATGTGTTCCATTCTGTGTGCGGCTTCGTTGTTGTTTTTGATTTTGTATTTTACTTTAATTTGTTGTTGTTGTTGTTATTGTTGATTTTGCCGTTTTTGTTTTCATTGAAAAGTACGTTAGGGGCGCAAGTACATGAAAAATACTAAAATTAATTGCGCGCTCGCGTCAGCAAAATGAAAATGCTTTTTTACAGTTAACATTTTCTATATTATTTTTTAAGCTGATTTTATTACTTTTGTTGCCCCTTGCTGGCATCCTGTCATTTTTCGTTGCTCTTGTGGTTGCTTCTTGTGTTTCACTTGGTAATGCATATGTTTTTTTTTTAAATGTTGTTTTTGTTTTTTATTTTGTGGAATTTCGTTATAAAGTCTTATTTTATGTTGGTAATTGCTTGAAAAAATTTTATTTAATTTCTCGCAGGTGAAAGCGAACGAGTAATACAAACGCGATGTTGTGGACTGCGTTTGGGGGTTCATGTGTGTCACGATATTCACGCGTTGTTGCTTAATGAATTTTGGCATGCATCAATTTAAATGTGCTCTAATTAAAATCAAAATAGTTAAACCTACGTGTAGGCGAGCAACTGCAAAAACCTACTAATTGGATATGAAAACCTTTGAAAAAGTTTCCATTACAAGAAGTAAGCAGGATCTGCACTTTCCATAGTTTGTGTATTTTCATATAAAATTTAAGTTTGTTGCTGGTTTCTTTTCGGCCATTTTATCACTCACCCTATCTCTCCTTCTCTGTGTTTTTCATTTTCTGTAAGCTGCTTCGCTTCTATCTTTGTCGGGGCGTCTTGTCTTGATTTTCCTTTACACTGAGCCCGCTCACGGTAGTGGCAAATAAAATGTCTTAATTATCATTAACAACTTCCGTTTGAGTTGCGGTTTTACACGTTCGCGGCTTGTATGCCTGTCAATGTCTGCGGCCCTTTCTCCGCTTTATCGGTTCTTGTTTTTGGCCTCGTCTCGCTCTTTCAGTGCGCCTGTCTGTCTTGCCGTTTGTATTCCAGTATAAATGTAAAATAGTAGCCTGCGGGTAAAAATTATAATGAAGCTTGCGCTTGTTAAATTTCATGCACTAATGGACACGCTGATAAGAAGGTGTTAAAAGAGCATTGAAGGGCAACAACAAACAAAAGTGTGCGGAAAAGGCACAGGCAATGGCAACGTCAAGATAGGCAGGGGAGGAAAGCTCGCTAATGAGGGAGTGTAAGCATGTGCAATAAAATCGTGGCATTTAATTGAAAGTCAGTTGAGTGGAATTCCCTTTTTCTTCTTTTGTTGTTGCTGTTATTCTGTAATGCTGCTACTAACGCTGGTCATTCCGCTGTATACTCGTTTATATTTATATGTATACATATATACATATGTATATACATAGATGTGTATATAGCATTTTCAGACTTTTAGGCTGGTTTAATATAAAACAAAAACAAAAAAAAAAAAAAAAGAAGAGAAAAAAAGAAAATGAAACAAAGCAAAAGAAAACTCCAAAAATTATGTAAGCACAATTATGGAGCTCAATGCCTCCTCTCTTGCTGCGGCTATTTGACGCAGTGCCATTCGCCGTCTAGTCTTTGTGGCTGCTTCCGCCTCAATTAAGCTCAGTTGAACTTATTATTGAACCATTTTGTGCAGCCATGAATTTTTTTCTTTCATTTTTTTAATTAGACTGAGTAACGCTATTGCAAAATACGACTATAATGCGCTTACCACAAAGCAAAATTAGAAATTTCGAAATTGGCAAACTTAATGCCGCCTTTCTTACATCTCTAGGCCAGACGATAGCGTTTCTGCCGCAGTAATGAACTTTTACAGTTCTGATGCCTTGTGACAATTTGCGCACAATTTGGTGCCATTTCGATTAAAATTAACTTTACGCGAAGTGAGTGTCCTCTATCTGGGGAATATTTAAAAATAAAACAATTTGTGTAACTTGGTTTACATGGTGCCCATGCTGCGCCCATTCTAATCCAACCTAATCACTGGCTGGAGTATTTTATGTCCAGTCACTGTTGGTAATTTGATTGGATGGCTAAATTGTGTACTTTTATTAGTCGAATTTAGTAAGCAGCGACGGAACTTTTAAATCCTGGAAATATAATATAAAAATGCGACAAAATGCGCGGCACTGGACATATTATTCCAACATCGTCATATGTACAGCAGAGAGATGCCATAAGTAATTTAACTTTACGCTAGCCTTGGCCCGCTTTCAGCTCGACCATACCTTGCTTGGTTGTCATTTATAAAGAGCATATCGCATGAAGAGTAATTGTCAATAGTTTATAGCTTTTTTGCTTGATTTACTCAGATGGTAGTTTGCTATTATATAAGTGTTTATATTAATTTTGATTTTAAATTGCGTATACGACCTGCAGATGTTATATTGGGACTACGCTATGTGTCACGTGCTGTTCGTTGTTGCCAATACAAAAATAAAATAATAATAATAATTGGTTGCTGGCTTGGCTATCGACAATGCATAAGGCGCACTTCTTTGTCGAACTCAGCATAGTATTACAAATAAAATGAAATTGAATTGAATCGATTCAAATAGGAATGCAGGCGAAGCGTAAAAAGGCAGCGCACAAAAGCAGAACAGAACAGAACGGAACGAAATGAAAAGAATGAAATAAATTTGCTACCGAGTATAAATCTTAATGAAAGCATACACGAAATAATAAATTACCTAAATAAAATATTGACAACGTTTGCCAAGTGAAAATGTTCGCTAGCCAAGTATTATCGGCCTCTTATTGTTGCCAACGTGCGACCAACGATGTTGCAATTTTTTTCACTTTATATTCCTTATATTTTTTTGTTGCTTTTGTTTTGCCTGTGTTCATTTTATGTACATACAATTTTGTTTTGTGCAAGTTCAGCATAACAAATTTTTAACTTTAAGCTGCGATTTATTCTTTTGTTACATTGACGCTTGCTTTTTGGCGCTCTGTCAGTCGCCTTATTCCGCTTTGTTTACCATCGCTTTGATTTATATAATACAGCGAAAAATTTATCACTCATCGACGTTTGTGGTTGCTACAAATTTATTTATTTTATTGCTGCATAGCTTTGATGATCGAAATGCATACAGCATTCCGCCAGCCACGTCGATTTTGCATATATTTTATTTATTTCTGTGTGCGAAGCGAATTGTCGGCAGCGTTCACAGTCACCAAATGGTATGGGCAAGAGTGTCGACTTCGCAGTTGTCGCCTTCAACAGCTAAGCAGGCGCCACCCATGTACGCTTGGCTTTGTAAGCGAAGTAATTTCCTGCCACAGCAGCACACACAATTGCGCATTTTCATTTCATTTTAATATTCAAACGTTTACATGAATTTATTGTTGTTACTGTTGAGTCTTGTGTCCTTTGACTGCTGTGCTATTATTGTTGTTGTCCTTATTGTTATTGTTGTATTTGTTGTATTTGTTGTTACATAACTTTTGCCATTTTCTGTCGGTTTTTAATTTTTCGTTTTTTACAGATTTAATTGATATTTTAACTGTTGTGGCGTAAAATTTGCAAACCGCTGTGTTGTTGCGACAACGATTGTTGTTACTGTTGTTGTAATTGTTGTTGTTCTTTCAGTCAAGCAACAACCCGCAGCCTGGCAGGGAACAATAAAGCCAGCAAGCAACCCTTGCACACACTGCGGTACACATTAATTTGTTTCTCATTTAATCATTTTTACATGATTACTTTCATATACATATTTTATTTATTCGCAGGCGCTTGTTCGATTGTCTGTCTGACTGTCTGTCTGCGTGTCATGTGCGCCATTTTTCGTTAATTAAAAATGAAAATGTCGGTTTTCGCTTTTATTTATTGCCACCAGCCGCAGGTGCTGATACCCTACAATCAATGATTAATACGCATGGCATGCGGCTGCTCATGGTATTTTATTCCTTCTCTTTTACTCCTTGTCCAGCAGAGGCACACACATAACATATGCTTACATGAGTATGTCTATATACTTAAATGTGCATAACTATCCAACTTCATGTTGGAAATCATGAATTTGTATTTTTTCTTTTGCCGGTTTTCGTTTGCTATTTCATGAGTATTGCATACTTCCAATACACAGCGCAGCGCAGCTCAGCACAGCGCATTCTCCACCAGCACTCGACTCTTGGCACTTGGCACTTGGCACTCGGCGCTTGAATAAGCAGCCGACTTGTCAAAAAGACACAGTCAATCGCACGTCATCATCAGAGTTATTGATTTCAGTCAAGTACACTTCGGATTGCATACTTGTCTTTTGGCTTGTGACTAATTAACAATTTTCATTATTTTTTCATGTGCATGTTGTGCGTGTTTTTCTTTTCCTATACTCATTTATGGATTTGTTTTTTCACGCCCGACTAATTGTCTCCTGCTAACGGCGTATAAATCTCACAATTAGAGTTGAGTGAAATCGTTTCTCTAATCATTTGACTTGCAGTAATTAACTTTGACTAGCGCTTAGTGGCAGATCTGTATCTCTATAATGAGTGTTTATATCTTCATCGACCGTAAATGCATGGTCTGAATATGGTGTTTTATACGTTGTGTGTCGTATATTGTGGTGCTATGGGACAGCGCAAGTCAATTTGTTAATTTAGTTTGGGAGCGTAATTATTTTTAATTCTTGGGTGCAAATAAAATATATTCTACGGATTTTAATCCGCTACTGTGGAAATATTTCGTCAAATTGCAAAACTTTTCGCATTTGATGAAAATAACCATAAAAACTGTTGAAAAGTAGTTGAGAATTTCTAAAATGCAAATGCGTTACAAAAACAACACAAACAAAGCAAGGAAAACGCAAATGCAAACGCAAACGAAAATAAAGCCAAGTATTCAAAATGAAGCAATTTAAACCGCAAACTATTTTCAAAATCAGCTTATGTGCAACTAAAACAAAAACAAAAAAAAAAAAAACACATAGAAAGTAGAGAAAAACACCAGCCACCAACACGTACGAGTATCTCCCCCTGTTGCCTGGCCCAGTGCTGGGTTATTATATTAACAGGAGCCTGTACATATCTGGCTCGTGCACACGATTTTTATATTGTATTATGTCGTATGCTCATTGTATTTATTTTGGCTACATTTGCTTGTTGTTTTTCTATTTTTGCAGCTTGTTTTGTTTGTTTGCTCAGTGCTTGCCGAAAAATGCTGCGAAAATTGTGCAATTTTCTTAATTACACGCAAAACTTTAGACTCTGACATACAAAGCACAAAGCGCAAAGAACAACAGCACAGGCAACATAAAAAAAAACATTTGTAGCTATAAAGTTGACACTTAAGCGTTAGCTTAGCTCTGTGGCTGCCATTGCCTCTTGGCTGCGTGCCCCTCTGCCGTTGCCGCTGCTCTCGAAATTAACTAAAGTTTTTGTAAGTTGCACCATGAGCTCATTCGTCGTTGGCTTCGCTGAGAATTGTTTAGTTAAGTTTCTTTGCTTTGCTTGATTGTTGTTGTTGAGCCGCATAATACACACTCAGATGTATACATACATACATACATACAAACAAGCAAACAAATAAACTTGTGACAGGCTCTGCAACAACAATAACAACAACATTAACAACAAGTAGAAAATATCTCAGCCTGAGCCCGCTGTCAAAAGAAATTCGTGTAAACTTTTAAACATTTCTGCTCAGTGCTCTGTGCGCGCTCATTCATTTTATTTATCTAGTGACTCACGGCCCAAACTTGAGCATATTTAAAAAGCTAAGCCGCAAACTTAGCACTGGTGCACCTTTACAGAAGATTTTTTGGTTTATGCGCCATCAAAATTTGCAAAAGGCAGACCAACTCGACCCAACTGCCAGGCCTGGTATGGCCGCCCTCGCACTGGCACTGGCACACGCTACGGACAATTGAAGGGGTGCTAAGCACCAAGTTGGGCTATCTTAGATTTAACCACATTTGCGATGTGCGACTTTAAAGATTTGAACTATGTTAGCTCATTAGAAATGTTTCTTTTTTTTTTTTTCTTGCAAACGCCCTGCAGTTAGTTTTTATAGTATGTGAAGCAGCAAATGTTTGTGTTTTGTAATGTTGGCTTCTTTTTCATTTTAATTACATGCAGCCACAGATTATTACACAACAACGGCAACAACAACCAAAAGCAACAAATAAAAAGTTTGCATAATTTTGTAAGGAGAGATGAGTAAGGGGAGAGTTGCGGCAGCAGAGCGAAACTTTAACTTACGAGGGCATGCTGCGTGTGTAACAGACGTGTCTCTTTTTCTCTGTCTCACTCTCTTACCCTCTTTAGCTTCGTCTCTTCTTCGTATGCTATTTGTGCATGCTGGTAATAAATATGAAATTACCGTTATATTCTAATTAGCCACTGCAAAAGAATCGTTGAAGGTGCAAAAAGCAAAAGCAGACCAAAACAAAGCTTATGTAAAGAAAAAAAAACAAAAAAAAAAAACAATGAAAAGCATATTACAAAAAAAAAAACAAAAAAAAACAAAAAAAATAAACAAAAACAAACTACACCAAAGTTGAGTTTTGAAGTTGAACTTGCTCATAAAACATGCACCACAGAAATGCTGCAGCAACAGCAAGCAGCCCCCAGCCTCCAGCAAGCAGCAACCAGCAAAGCGCAACTCGACGAGCATTCGGTGGCATGTGCGCGTTTACTTGTGTGGGGCAACGCCATAGAGTGCCTGGCAAAGGTTGCAGATTCGAAGCAACATTTTTCTGCCGAATGCAGTCATTTTGTTCTTATTGTTGTTTTCGCGTTTGCCTGTCGCTTCTTCCTTTTCTTCCGCTTTAAGCTGTGGCACGCTGTCAAAAGTTTGCATTTTTACTATTGTTTTATAATTTGTTGCACGTTCGATATAATTAAAAAATCATTGCAAACAGTTGGTATGCACATCACTGGCGTGTGTAGAGTCGGTGGAGCCGGTGAGGTGCGGCCTTTGGACAGCGAACTGCGCGAGGGAGTGACGCATTATGAGTATGTATAAGTTGGTAAAATATTAACTTGGCTGCAGCCTCAGAGGCAATTATAAGCATAAAGGCTCTAAACAAACAGACAGCACTCACAACGGCAACAGAAACAGTAACAGCAACAGCAACAGCAACAGCAACAGCAACAAAAGCAATAACAATAATAACAAACAGAGAAGAGTGTGTGCCAACAATGCAAAACGCCAGAGGCAGATAATAAGAATAACAAGAGTAACAGTACCACACACAAAACATGGAACAACAACAATAGGCTAACAGATATATGTACATACATATGTATGTATATATATAGTTACGTACATAGGTACGTACTTGCGGACAGGCAGAGAGTGAGCAAAATTATTAAAGTTATTACCTTGAACGTGTTTTTCCTTTAATAAAGGTCATTGCTGCTGCTGCTGTTGTTGTTGTTGTTGTTTTTGTTGCTGTGTTGCCGTTGCTTTGCTGTTGCTGTTATTATTGCTGTTGTTAGGTTAGCGTTGCGGCATTTGCTGCAGTAATCAACGAAGCAGCAAAGCAAATTATTACACGTTCGCAATAGAAATAGAAATTCGCTCAACACTCAACACTCAGCAGTTAGCAGTCAGCAGTGAGCTCCATGCAATCTGCAGCCAACAGTCAGCAGTCAGCTAGGCGGGTAACAATGCAAAAGTATAAAGAAGGCAAGTGAATGAACAGAACAAGTTAACAAAATCGTTCGAGGAAATGAAATTCAAAGTAGCTTAAAAGAAAAGTACTACCTTTTGTTATGATTGCCACTGTACGCGTCGTCATCGTCATCGTCATCGTCCGCGTCATTGCCATCGACATCAACGTCGTCTTTTTTTTCTTCTCTTTTTCTTTTTCATATTATTGCTTCTCTGGCTGTGGCTGCGTCCATCGGTAGTCGACTTTATTTGCTGCTAAGTAGTCCAAAGGCATTTGGCTCCATGCTAAGCGGTAATTGTTAACATTAAATGTTGCAATTGTACTCCGCTGCAGATATTTTGCGTTTTTGCCCTGCCAAGGTTGGTTCCCAAGTAACCGCATTACTGTAATGCGTCTGCCACCGCAGACACTTGCGTAGTTCAACTCTGCGTCTTCCTACTTAAGCTTTTTTCGTTTTTATTTCCTTTTTTTTTCTTTGTTTTTCTGTTGAACTTTAACAATTTTCCACTCGTTTTGTATTTTATTATTTACTTATTCTTGCTTTTGTTAAATTTATTTTTAATGCTGTTTTGTTATTGTCTTGTTTTTTTTTTTTTACTGCAGCTAAGTGTTGTGCGCTGTTGAAGTTTATTTTACCCAAAATGTTTGCCGTTAACATTCCTTTCGAATTGTGGTATGCCATTTTCCATTGCTTGAGTGGTTGCCCACAATGTTTGCCTCTGTGTCTCTCTCTGGGTCTGTGTGTGTGTGTTTGTGTGTAAATTCGCAACATTACTTCATGCTGACGCCAGCCATGCGCCATGTAAGCTTGACAGTAGCCAACAGCAACGACCTGATTCTGTTGAATGTTCAGTTTGCAACGTTTAATAAGCCATAAGCAAATTTCATATAGAGGTGTGTGCTCGGTCGTCCGCCTACTTCGTTAGTGCCGTCACGCTCAATAAATCAAATAATGCATGCCCACCTCGTACACACTGCCCCGCAATTACTCAGAGACGCAGCGACTCAGCGACGACTAATCGCTTTAAAGACAATGACATCGAATCGCACAAGAAATCCTTCAGATAATGCCAAACCAAAATCAGCAGACTCAAACATCTATCATACGTTTTGCACACTCAAGGCGATTGCTAGCAATTTAGCACACAGGCAAGTGCCACAACGAATGAGTATCGCAGTTGTCGGATCTGCATCTGTTTGGCGCATAGGTCGCTGATCTCGTCGTTTGACCAAGACCCGGGCTTTATTGGCACGCAATAGTGTCGGCTTAGGGTAAGCGTACGAACACGCGACCAAAGCTGTCAGCAACGATCGGCGTTGGCGTCGTCTATTCGCAGGTTCGCTTCGCTTTGTCGTAAGTCGCAGCCCGCGCGCAATTCGCTCGTTGTCGATAAGCGGCGATGTTCATAAAAATGTCAACTGCACATGTGGGTGCCCCGACAAGAATAATTTATCAATTTCAATTTAAATTTCATTTTGCTCATTGCTGGTTTTGTTTTTTTCGTTTTTTTTTTGTTTTTTTCGTTTTTTTTTTAACTCGACAACGTTAGTTTTTTGTCTTTGCTTTTCAAGAAAAGCTTAGAAAAAAAGCATGAAGGCAAAAACAGCGACATGACGTTGCATTTTTGCACATTTGCGTTGCAATCGCGCTGCTCGGTGTTGCTTGGCGTTGGTTGACGCTGCTGCCGCGTGTGCGCCATAAATTTCCAAGTTTGGCGCCGTTTGCCTTTTGAACTGTCATTGTGACAGTTTAGATCGAGCCCGGCTCGTGTGTCCGCGCTTATGTGCGCAGCTTAATTAGTGAGCGCAGCGTGACTTTGCAGCAATTAAACAGCTTTGAGTTTATGGCTTATCCAAACACTTTTGCGCCCAAGGAAACCAGGAAATTAATAAAACTACGCTTAATTCTTAATCACTAAAAGCCAAGCAAATCAAATCAAAGTAAAGCAGAGCAAACCTAAGCAACATTCCATATGTTGGTATATTCAAGTAACATAACTAAAATGCCTACGGCTGTGCTTAATTCGAGTGCAAACTTTACAATTAAGCAACTTAATAATAAATTGATTCCCAAAAAAACTAAAAAAAAAAGAAAACAGAAAATGAAAACAATAACACGTGCACAGCATTGCGTTTTTGCCACAAATTAGCAGACAATATAAGCCATAGTAGATATTTACAATTGCTTTGTTAAACTAAAAAACTTAACACTCGCAGTTGCTTTGGCAATTGCTCGGCTTGCCTCTGACCGAGATTTCATATGCGCATATGGTGACTATTGCGGCCGCACTCGTTTTTGTTGCTTTTGCATACAACATTAAAATATCAAATTGCTTAGTCTTTAAATAAAAAAAAAGCCAGTACTAGATCAACTACAGCAGCAGCAGCAACAGCAACAGCAACAGCAACAGCAGCAGCAGCAGTTGGCATAAGCAAAGCAGCTCAGCAGCTCAGCAGCTAGAACGCCTACGTTTGGCAGCCAGTCTGAACTGCGCTAAGCAACAACTTTATTCGTATTCGTGCTGGACTTAACTTCCTATCAGATTCAGATTGAGATTCCGTTTCAACTTTTGGCAGCAAACTGTGTACAATGATTGAGCTCAGGGGCAATACATTATTTTTTTGCTGTTGACGTTTTGGCGATTTGTTTTGTTTTGTGTTGTGCTTTAGATTTTTGCCAGCCCACAGTTTCAGTTAAATCAATGCTAAATTTAAGGTTTTTTCATTTTTGGCTTATATTTAATTTTTTGTTGTTGTTTTGATTTTTTGCTTGTTTCCTTTTTTTTAATGACACTAAGACACTCTCGCAAATGGACAAAGACTGCTGGGTACGTGCATTCGTATCGCCTGACTGCTTCAAAAAGTCTTACTGACAGCCACGCCTTTTTCAATCGAATCATTTGGATTTGCGTATTTGTGTGTGCTTTACTTTTAGTTTATATTTTTTAATTAATTTAGAAAAATCATTAGAATTAAGCTAAGTCAGGCTAATCGGCTGAGCATGCGTTGATTGTAGGTGTTCGGTTGGCAGTCCTCGTTGAATGACAAATCCGATACATGTTGCGTTCATTTTAAATTTAAATTTTATTTTTAAACATAATTTGTGTATTAAACTACAAATGTTAGTTGAATATAAAGATTGATTTATATGTTTAGTACTTTTGTGACCTCAAATGAAACTTGTTTGGACGAAACAAAACGAAAACATGGATTAGTTTTCGACTTTATCAAGCTGCACTTAGCCATTTTAATTGCAAATTTTTTAAGCATATCTTACAAAATGATTTCCTAAATTAGCATGTTAATGCTAAGCCGAGCGTGGGAAGCCGCGCTCAACCTACACAAAATCAGGTATCGTTGTTATCATCGTCATCATCATCATCATCATCATTATCATCATCATCATTAGCAACATCATCATCAGCAACATCATCATCATTATAAACAATATCATTAGCAATGCCGTGTTTATCAGCAGTTGGCGTTTAAGGCAAGGTTTTATAATAATTTCTCGACTTAAATGCGAAACGAGACGAAACGAGCTCAAAGAGTCGCGCGCCATTTGCATAAATTTTCATTGTTGTTGGTTCAACGATGTTGCAGCTGGTGCTGTTGTTGTTTTGCTGTTGCTGTTTCGACTCGCTGTACCATTGCAAAACATTATCCATTATGTAGCGTATTATGCGATATCAACATTTTATTTACGACAATAAACGCAGTTCTGTGCTGTATCCGAAGTGTGGGTGTGCGGAAGTGGTGTGAAAAATGCTGAAAGTGAGCTGCGGGCAACTAATGTCGAGTGTCGAATATCTGGCGCGCGAGGATTTGCATATGAAATCAGTTTTCTTCCATTGAGCAGCAAAAGTGATTTAATACAATATTTATGAAGTAATGCTAACTTTGTCATCCGCATGGTGACTGTGGTATACTTTTGCTATTGCAGCAATAGTTTGTTGATGTTATTGTTCGATTGGATTTCCCATTGCATATCATGCCCAGAGTAAACTGGCACTAGACAATTGTATAGACTATATGGCCGACTGAACGGCTCGATATTTGATTGGATGAATGAATGATCGAATAAATGAATGACTTTTGTATGAACTTCCCTCTTCGAATTTCTTATACTGTACATAAATTATCTTTCATTGCCGGCGCGCGCTTTGAACAGTTAATGTAGTTTGGTTTATAGCTTTTTAGAGGCAATAACATGCCTTAAATAGCATTTTTATTGCCTTAATTTGTATGCTTAGCTGTGTGTTAATGAATCGATGTCGCCGTTGAGATTGCCGTAACAATACAAAACTCAAAGGCAATTGTAAGATTTATTCGTATATACTTGAATGTGAACAATCGTAGCAAAAACGTAAGGAAACAGAAAAACACAAATAATAAGTATATTAAACCTCGTAAGGAAGTCATTTGACTGTAATATCCGGCGTTGTCGTTTGCTTTGGTCGAGTTCGATTTGGCTTAATCTTTGTGCAAACAACAAGTATGACATAAGCGCCAATTAACTACACTATTGTGTAAAATTTCACTACTTTTTTTTTTATTCCTATTTTTTTTTTTCCGCAAGGAAGCATCTTAAGTGCACTCAAAGCGCACGAGTAGCAGCTGTAATTGTCATCTCAGGTGATTCGTTGTGTAGCTACGCAATTGCTGTGGCTCTTGTCGATTTTCACAAAATCACTCATACGCAACGTGTGCGCTCGAACGTTCGGTGATTAAGGAGACAATTTCGTATTGATTGATACTCAAAGACAGCAACAATTGCATTGCGCAGCCATACGCTTAAATACGTTTCAATGCATACAGACACTGAGCCAAACACTCGAGCAACAATGCGCTCTAAAGTGAAGAGAAAAATTATATACAATCAATAAATAAATGAACGTTAATTATGACAGACACTGTGTCGGTCTTGCGAATCACAGCACTGACACAAACGCCTGCAGACAGACGAACGCATGCAAGGGCAATCAGTAATGACAAAATGCTGTAGTGTGTGAGAGTGGGGTAAGTGACGGATTGGAAAGTATAGAGTGGAATAGCAAATTAACGAACAACGGAGTTTGGCAAGTAATGGCGAGATGACATTAAAAATCTGATGCAAAGCTACATAGTGCTCGGTAATTGGTGGCAGCAGCAACAGCAGCAGCAGCAGCAGCCAGGAGTACGTGAGCGTGCATTGAATCCATTAAAAATATGTATTCAGAATAAGTTTTTTGATTTCATTTAACTCAAATTCAATGACAATTCGCAATTGTTGTCTCTCGTTTTGACTGTTCGCTTGTTCTCTTGTTCGTCTGCTCGTGTGTTTGTCTGTGTGTGCATGGTACTTTGTTAATGTTGTTGTTGTTTTTGTATGTTGGCTCTTGTCACCGGCTCTGGAAATGTTATCGTATGCATTGTTTGTTATTGTTGTTATTGGTTATTCTCTCTGCGCTGATATTGAAGCCAATTGAAGCGTAGACCCTCATTGCGGTATCGCGTCGCATTGGCAATATATAACGTACAGTTTTTGTTGTTGCGTTGTTGTTATTATTTTCAAGTATTTTGTTTTAATGTGGTAAACGTACTGGCCTGGCCCTGGCAACAGCGTCATTTGCTACAAACATATGATAAGCCACTTAAGTTTCTGAGTAGGCATGCAAGCAAATAATTCCATAAAGCGATTGTTTGCTGCCATTTATTGTAAATTCTGACAACATATGGTTTCTATAATAATTAAAGTAAAATATTTATTTATTTCTGCAAATCGCTTGCACCTTGCTGGTGCACCACAATTGTGCAGCAGCCAGTTGAAGCCCATTTGAGAGAGAGACGTCGTGGCGACTTAGGCTTTGGTTGTTGTGGCAATGACGTTGTTGCAAAAGTGGCAGCCGCATTGATTTGCGGTTGTTGTAGCAAAGCAATTAAAATGCCAACTCATGAGATGGAAATAGGCTTTTTCAGCATGAGATGGCACATACAGTTTGGTACGTAAGTACTTCGATGCGCACGACCTAACGCCAGGTGCTTCAGTAGCTCATATTTTCATTCACGAGTACATAAGCAGAAGTAGATACATGAGAATAGGCATACGTGTGTATATATGTAAGTATGTACATTGAATTTGTATTGATTAACATGCAAAAGTTTCTAAAAGTTCGGCCCGCACGCTAAGCACACTTCCAATACAAATGTGCAGTAGCAGCAAAGTGCTCAAGTCATTTGGCAAGTAATTCCGCTCACGTAGGCAGGCGCATAACATTTGCTTATGATGAAAATTCAAACATTTCACACTATGCAAAGCTTTCGGTTTGGATTAAATTTCCACAATATGCCAGGCCGCATACGAAAGGATTTGCACATATTCGCACATACGATTGCGGTACGCGCGCATTCAGCATGGAAGCAATGCGCAGCCAAAGTTATTCAAATTTAATGGTTTTGTGCGTTTTTGGCTTACGATTATTGTGGCATTTTCAAAAACTCAAAACGAAACTTTTCGCACATTTCCACAATTCGGTTTTTGTTTCTGTTTTTTTTTTTTTTTCTTCTCCGTTTTACTTGCTTCAGCGACGGCTTTCGTGTCATTTGCGCCCTCTCTCGACTTTTAACTAACGTGTTCATTTGTCGAATCGTACTGAACCGCAACGCAACACGACGCGGCAAGGCAACGAAATGCAAATCCTCGCTTTTCGCGCTGCCACAGCCAGCAATTGAACATTATGTGTGCGCGATTTTCTTTCAGCGTTTGCAATTTTTGGCGTTGATTTGGCGCTGGCATTTGTTCTGGTTTCATGCGCTTGCGAGTTTTTCATGCGCGTTTCCCAACCGAAGCCAGCCAAACCGAACCGAACCATCGACATTAACGCTGCCACCCCACAGGCCCACAGGCCCATCACACATCATACGCCACGCTCAGGCGCAGTGCTCTGCAACGTCGGGCGCCGTCGCCTCATGCCGCCACACGTCGCCACAAGCCGCCTTTTATTTATGCAACTCACGCAACATAATTGTGAAAATTTCGAAACACTTACTTTTGAATTGTGCACGTCGCAAAATTTATTACTTTCTGGCGCTGATGTTATTCGTTTTTCTTTGTTGCTGTTGCTGTTGCTGTTGTTGGCATTATCGCTGCTTTTGCCGCATATTGTTGCGTGGGTGTTGTGGGAACATTCACACTGATTGAAATTTCTGTTGAGTGATAGACGCGAAATAAAGAGCGACTAATTTTGTGCGAATTCAACAAAGCGCACAAATGGAAGCTCTTTATGGCGACACTAGCGCAAATTCAGATTGTCAAGCATTAGCTTTAATTATATTTATTCTGTAATTTTATGTGCTTATATTCATACGTATCTCGAATCTTCCACAATTTTATTTCAATTTATAGTAATTTTATACTAAGCAGCGTTCACAGCAAGCTTACCGCATTAACGCAATATAATTATTAACAAAATAATACTAATAAAATGAAACACAAATACAATAACCGAAAAAAAAAAAAAAATATACATATACACTATTAGATCGGCAAACTAACAGCAAGCCAGAATGGCAGCAGTTCCCTTGCTGATATACGCAATCCTTGCAGTCAGAGTCGAACGCACCATGTTCGCAAATATTGCGGGAAATAAATCATTCATAGTATTTGTAATAATCGCGCCTAAATAACTGTCATAAAAATGTTGATTTATTTGGCTTGTCTTCGAGGCAAACGCTATGCGATATTATTGCGGCAGGCCAAGCTTCAAGCGCCAAACACCAAACACCAAACACCAGAAACCATATACGAAGCAGGCAGCACCGAGCATTGCTCGCATACAATGAAAATAGTTTGTTGTGCAATCTTTTATATGGCATGAGTGTGCAATATGTAGATGAATTTGTTGTAAACAGTAAAATATAAAAATAATAGTCGCTTACTTTGCGCAGTACAACTGATAAAAACCAATTTCATTCATTCATTTGTTTGCTCGCTCGCTCGTTTGCTTGTTCATTTGTGTACGTACAGTGTATGTAGTACGTACAGATGTGGCATACATATGTATGTACATAACTCTGTATTTATATTGCAGGCATGCATACGTAACATACGTGTGTCTGTGCTCGCATACGTCAGTTGCTCGCTCGCTCGTTTGTTCGCATGCAATAAATTCTTTTAGTGCTCGCGCAAACGTGCTACGTGCTTCGCCGAATGACAGACGGCTAGAAAGACGCACGGGCAGGCCGGCTGGCACTCTGCTTGGCTATTAGACAGACAGCAAACTGTTGAGGTACAATATACAGCGCAATATAACATATATCATTTTTTATTTCAATTTATGTATGGATGTGTGCATATATATGTATTTATTATTTTTCATTTATTTATTTTTATTTTTTGCTTCATTTGCTTGCTAAGCGACATAAAAAGTTAATAAAAAGCAACAAAATGAAAACCAAAATGAAACCGTTAACAACTAAATTGTTTTTATTGCATATGTACATATTTGCCACATGTTGTTGTTGGCTTTGTTGTTAATAAATTTTTGCTACATTGAACATTTTAATCAAATTTCAATGTTGAATTGACAACGAAACAACAATGAAACCAAAGAAATGCCAACAGAAATTAAAAATCTGACAAAGAATTGCGATGTAAGGTCACTCAGTTCGTGCTATGCAATTTTGTGTGCTAAATTGTTCTTCATAAATTGATAAAGGGATTTCTTTGTGTGGTTGTTTTCTTAGCTTCTTTGGCTTAAGTTTTCTTTTTCCAACAAAAAATAAAATAAAGTTTTTATTTATTGCGCATTCATATGTATGTACTATGTAGATGCATTTATTTATTGCCCAGAAAGGTTGATAGTTTTATCTTCGCCTGCCATACGTTTGTATACGTTTGTACATATGTATGTATATGTTAAATGGCTTTTCGTTTTTTGTCGCTTATTTTATTTTTATTTTTGCTTTTTTTTTTGAGAGATAAAAAGTTCATTTAATAAACAATTTGCAATATTATTATTTTTTCGCTGATATTTTTTTTTTATGTATTTAAATGCACACTTTTGATATTTTTTATATGCATGTGTTTCATTTTTGTTGATGTGTTGTACACGTATGTGGTCGCGTTGATTAAAGTTTATGCACTGCACGCATTAGTTGCGGTTTTTTGCGCTATTGAAAATGGGCAATAATAGATTTCAAATGTGATAATAATTGCATTTATAAAATTTTGATATATGACAATCATAAATATTGCGTATACGCATGTGGCATGATGTCCATAGTCGATATTTTGAATACATTTTCGCGCTTGATGCGATGTGGAATGAGTGCATTAACAATCGATTGCAACATAAAATGACTTATTTGTTTATGTTTATTTGTCATATATCGTTTATGGTTTCAAAGAAATCCTACATGCCTGCCAAATGCTAAAAATGTGCAATAAACTTTGTGTGACACCGACACCAACACCAACTCCAACACTAACACCAACACCATCACTGACACCAACATCATAGGCATCCTGTCTAGCAGCCACATAGAACTGAACCAAACAACAAAACTAAGTATAAAAACGTATGAGCAATGTCACCTATCAGGCAAACCAAAGTGCGAGTGTCCGTCAATCACAAGTCTGTTTTGACTGACAGAGGAAGCAGCAGTGCGGGTGTACGAAAGAGGGGGCGTAGGGGTCATATAGGAACTCGAATTTTACGCGTTTTAAATTGAGTGGGTCTCGGGTACGCAATGTCGTTTTGCTTTGTTTCGTTTTACGTTTTCACGGGTGTGAATTTCATATGACCGAAACATATATTCTAGCAGCAGCACAATCAAAATGGCCAGTGAACAAATGAACGGGATGAACGAGAAAGATAAAGGGGGAAAGTGAGAGATAGACGGAGCACCCAATGAACGAAAAATGCCATTTCAAAAAATGTCATTTACAAATAAAAACAACAGCGAGCATCTTTGACACTTGGGAAAAAGGAATAAAAACGCTTACGTACGAATGCTCCATAGGAAACGGCAGAAACAGAAATAGCAACAGAAGCAATGGCTGAAGCAGGAACAGGACCTGAAGCAGTGACTCTACGCGACACAACTCTTTCTGCTGCTAAAGTGAGAAACGACTGAAAGAAATGTCAAAACTGTGTTGATGTTGGTTGCTATGCTGTTGATATGCGGCAATGGCAGCGACAACGTGGCAAGACAGCGGGCAGGATGTCAGCGACACTCAGCGTGCATGCATTGCTCTCCCACACATGCACACGCACATGCACAGCTGATTGCACAAAGCATGACTTTGACAGCAACAGACGCATAATTTTTTCGCATTCTTCCTTTGTGTCGTCACTGCAGTTTTCGTTACTTTGCTGGCTGACTGGCTGACTGGTTGGTTGGTTGACTGGCCGTTGGTTAGCTCGGGTACTGTCATCTACGCTTTAGTTTGACTTGCTACACTCATATGGTCTGCAACTGATAAGCATACGTTTTGGTTGCTATTTTGTTGGCTCTTGCAAACGTTTTCGTGTTTCTGCGATTCGAGTTAAACAGCAATTCAAATTTCGGCGTGACAAGTAAGTTAAGTTTAAATTTTGAAACTTGCTGTTTTGCAGTACTGCTGCGCTGTTTGCCGCTTTATAACTGTAAACTTAAGCGGCCATTCTTGCCAACTGTTTTAGTGTATATTGTATTCGTATGTTTTATTGCCAATAAAATGCCAAAAGTTTTTCGCTCATAATAAAATAATTTACCCGAAATTATCTCTGCCAAATAAATTTGGAAAAGTTGATATCTCTTTTCGTGCTTTGTGCGTTTTCTATTCTTTACGTCTTTGTTTTGTAAACTAAGCAAATAAAATTGGGTACTTTTGTATATTTTTTGCAAGTAGTCCGGCCTGAGGACGACGTCCACACATAAAAACCATAAAAAGATAAATTATTAACTTTTGAACTTGAACCGTTCGACTGACTGGCTCAGCAATGAGCGTGCGCCCATGCCAAACAAAGCCAAGCCGCATATCAGCCAACGAAATTGCCTACTAATCGATAAATTTGATTAAGTGCTAAAGCTGCGCCGCTACCAACAACCGAATGGAACGGAACGGAACGGAAAAATTGTTGCTTGTCGCTTATGTTGACTGGTCTGCCAGTTAAGTTCTGCGCTTGGCTTTACTCGACGTCGAACATTTTTTGTGTTATAATTTTTTTTCCTTTTTTTTTTTGTCGTAAATAAATGACAATTTTATGCTTTGATGATTTTGTGACCCCAAACGTCGCTGTCGTTGCTATCGCTGTCGCCGCTGCCGCTGCTGCTGACCGACATGATGCTATAATAATAATTTTTCTTCCGCGTCGTTCAGTGAAAAGAAAAAAAAAAAAAAATACAAAACAAGAATAGGAAAAAATAAATAAAAATTATCGAATATTCCCCACCAAATCAAATAAAATAAAAAATACGAAGATTGTGCAAATAAAATTCATTTCACCATTTATATGTTAGTTTTTATAGATCTCTGACGATAGCTGTGCATATTTGATTTTATGGGCTGAAAAAGTTAAACGAAGTGGGTTTTATTTTTCATTTAATAATCATTTCATGCATTAAGCTGATTTTAATGACCACGACTAACTGCATTTAAAATACTTTAAAAAGTTTTTGCATGTGTGTTTGTATGAAAAACATGTATATACACTAACATTTGTCTTCGTGTCTTAAAAATCGGTTTTAAATATTTAATTTTGTTTATCTTCTCTTTCTCTTTACAGCAGAAAACTATTACAAAGTATTAGGTGAGTAACCGAACTCTACGAATTTAATTCTGTAAAAGTTTTGCTTGTCGAAACTATTGTTATGAAACTAAGCAGTTAATTTGTGCGAGGAGTGAAATATGCCCAAGTGCTTGAGAAACTTCTAGTGTTGCCAAGCCAAAGTTGATGAGTGACATTTACGACTACACAACACCGCACATTGTCAAATGCTGTTGCCGGTACATGCGAAGTAGGCTTATGAGCAGAACAGCAAAAAACAAGCAAAACAAGGAAAACCAACAAAAAGTCACCTAACGCCAGGCATACGGGACACACACTCTGCTCGACACCTCGAGTATATTGTCGGTGTTCCCCAAACTCCTCGCAAATGCGAGTGTGTCTTGCCTGCTGGCTGCCAATGGGTGAAACTCAGCATGGCGTCGGTAGTTTCTGACAGTGTCAGTACTTTGAAAATTGGGTTCATTTCCGTGTAGTGTCTGCGCGCTGTCATCATATTCATCAACAACACATCCTCGTCATCGCCAACGTCATCAGCAGCAACATTACCAGCAACAGTAGTAACAACAACAACTGAAACACCAATATCGGTAGTAAAAGCAGTACCTGCAACAACTACAGAGGCAACGGCATTAGAAGTACCACACGCCGACAGCAGCGTTCTCAACATCATCATCATTGTCATCATCGGCGGCAGCATCTCATGCTATCTTCGTTGCTATCTATCTATCTATGCAAGCAACCAACGAACCATCCAACCAACCAGTAAACCATCCAGCCATCCATCCATCCATCCATCCATCCATCCATCCATCCAGCTATCCATCTATCCATCTATCTATCCAAGCACACAGTCAGCTATCTGTTCGTTCCAATGCGCACACATATTGGGCTCATCAGGCACAGGTTGTATGACACTCGAGCAACTGACTTGACTCAAAACGAAACGAGACGAGACGAGACGAAATGAATCGACTGCTGCAGGTTCAGGCTGCTTTCGTGCTCATCTCATCAATGTGGCACATGTGTGCGGCTGTTTGAATGAATGAAAGGTTGGCTGGTCGGTCGGTTGGTCGGTTGGTTGGTCGGTCGTTTGGATGGCAGTGTGGTTGGGTAGATGGATGGATGCAAAGCTCAATGGCTGGCTGGCTGGCTGGTTGGATAGATAGATATATGGATGTGCACCTTTGTTGCTTAACACCATTTTTGTATAAATCATTGTTGTACATACCCAGTTTGTGTACGTGCGCATCGGTTACTGTGTGCGTTATCAACTTTTGGTGTGGAATTTTTATGCCGCTGCGCTACCCTAGTCCTGTGGCTGCCGCAGTGGGCTGTTGTCGCCTTTTTCGTGTGTTTGCTGCCGTTGCATTTATTTGACAAACTCATTGTCACCAAAAAATTTAATTAAGCGTAGGTGTGTCCTTTACAATGTGAAAGCCGTGATTCCTTTTTATTTATTGTGGCGTGTAAGGTTAATTTATTTTATTTAATGTAGTTTGACCAAAATGTTTGTAACGAATGTTCTGCGAACATGTGGACCTGTGATTGGTTTCAAAAAAATTACTCGTACGCGTATTTGTACTGGACGATGCGGCAAAAGTAATGGATGTGCCTTTCATATTTGTTCCTTTTTGCTATTTGCCGTTTGCTTTAATTAAATTGACTAAAAATGTTGCTCATCTATTTGCCATATTTCATGCTATCAGAATGAATAGACAAGCCAAGCACTAAGCACTAAGCTCCACGCCCTGCCAGTTGCCAGATAAGCTCGTTATTAGAAATTTAGTCTTCAGTGCGACTCCTGCTGCTCGTGCTTCAGTTGCTGTTGCTGTTGCTGCTGCTTTTGCCACTCTGCACTCGGTGTTGCTGATCATCATTTAAGTAAAACTGCTTATAAAGTCACCCTTGCCTGCTGCTTCGTCCCTGCCATGCTGTCATTCTTCAACTCGCATCGTGTGTTGACAGTTATGATGAAAGAGCAGCGCGCTTATCAACTTCAGCGCCCGACAAACACGAGAAAAATGAAGAAAAGATTTTTATTAAATACATAAGAGAAACGAATATACATATATACAATGTATATATATATATATATATATTTATATGTACATCTAATGTTCTACGATTGTGTGGATTCCCTTCCGAGCATTTCGTCCACTGGTTGGCCTTATAGACATCCCAATACTCGTTACAGCCCCAACTCGCGAATGCTCTTGCTAAATAAATTGTCGAAAGAGAATCCCTCGCAATGTCGACATATAAACACGAACAGCTGAAGCTGAGTGGCATCTGTGTGGCGAGTGACGTAGAATCGTGGAGTGCGACGCTGAGGTAGCTGCATTGCATTGGATTTTTACAAGATGATACACTTTATCCTTTATACTTTTGTTGTCATTTACTACTCTTCGTCATTCAGTCGTTCTGTGGAATCCATGTACTAATGTGTAAACTCGTGTCTCCAAGCTAATTGGCCTGCTTCGCTGTTCATCAGTGCTGAGTCTCTGTCTGCAGCCAGTCGACGCTCGCATTTGTCGCCATTTCATTCTGGAGCTCTTCACATGCATTGTTGCATTTTTCTGTGTCCGTGTGTTTTTTCATCCGATGGAACTGAGTTGCCTGCTTTGCAGTCTGAGGCCACCTGTCAAACAAATGATTTTGCTAGCTTTAAACATTTAGACGCTTTTCATCTCTTTGTCGTTTTTCTCGAAAGTCGCCCACCAGTCTGGCTTCGTTGAGTACTGGTTTTTTCATGTATATAAATTGATATGATTATTTGGCTGAAGCTTGTTTGGTGCCTTCTGTGTCCTTTGTCGCTTAATCGATTATTTTTGCTTTGATAAATCGATTTTGTGTTGATTCATTATCAAAATGTGTTTTTGTTTTTCTTTTTTTTTTGCCACGAATTTCTTCAACTCAAACCAAAAGTTGAGTAACCACAGCAACCAAAGTTGGCTGCTCGCAGTTGGTTCTTTCGTTTATTCATTCATTCGTTTAGCGTTCGCTGGTTTTATGAGTCGCTCGGGTGTCTTATTTTTGCTGCTCTTTTGGGAGTTTATTGAAGCGTTTAAAATTTCTATGTTCTTTAATACACATACTATATATATACAATATACTATAATATATATGTAATATATATATGTAAGTATGTATATATAATTAATGATTTCATTTTATTGATAGCAGCCAATCGCATAAGCGCTTCTAACTCCCACCCAGGCAGCCAGGCAGCAAAGCAGTCACCGTGTACATCGCATTCGATAGCTTGGTTCGCATCGCATGGCATCACATCGCTTCGAGTGAGTGACACCAAGCGAGTGTGAAATTAATTTGAGTGTGACGTTGATTTGATTTGGATTCCGGGGGTTAGGGGTTCGAAGAGTAGCTGCTGTTTTTACTGTTTGTGTTTATGCAAGCGTTTCGCTGACTTAAAGGTTCGCGTAGGTCGAGTGAAAGCTAAGCATTTGAAATGAATCGGCCGCAGTTTAACATTTTAATCCCAAGTGAAAATAAAATGAAGCATAAAACAATAAAAAAAAAAAAAAAATCAAAATTATAATAATAAAAAAATGGAAAAAAAAAAGAATTTAATTTAAATGAAAAATCTCTAACGACCATAAAATTTTATTGCAGACGAGCGTTGCTTTTATTATTATTGAACGTAATTTTTGAGTAAATAAAAAACAAACATTTGCCACAATTTAAATTTTGCCATAAAATAATTTCAATTAATTTATCGCTTTTTTGCTATATATGCTTATTAAGTATTGGAGGCAGCAGAGGCAACAAAGGCAGAGGCAGAGGTGTGGACATCAAATCGAAACGAAACGAAAATTGAAATTTAAACAATAAGCGAATTATTTTCGCTTAGGCAAATTAAAACGCTGCCGCATCACCAAGCATGGCGCAAGTATCTTTGCTTTGCTAAAGATACATTTTTAGTTGCGAAGACGCTCGGCTGTTGCTGTATCCGTACTACAGATACCTGCCGACTACTCAATATGCTTGTGCGATGAGTGTTTGCGTGTGTGCATAAAGATTGTTGTAATTGCTGTGTAGTTTAATTTTCAATTACGGTATTTTATTGCTATAGCTTATATCTGGCAGCAGGTTTGTTTGCTTGTTTGCGCATTTGCACATGTCAAAATTAATTGAAAACTGCGTTCATGGATCGGGTACGTTTCGAAATAAGAAGTTTAACGATTTGTTAGATCAATTAAATGTTTAATTATATTGATTGAAATTGCGAAAGTTGCGTTGACGCATTGTATTGCATATACATATATGTGTATATGAGTATGTATGCAAGTATATACGTAACGAACAGTGTAAAGTTTTGCAATTGAAGCCACAACGGCAACATCAGTGACAGCATTCACGCCATTGGCATTGACAACAGCACCACAACATACACCGAAAATAATGACAATTGAAATCGAATTAAACTAAGCCACAAAATGCATACACATATACATATTTACCAACATTAGCTACACCCCTTACACCGTATGCCGCATGCCGCAAGTCGAGCGCTGTTATTGCTGTCGATGTCGATGTTGCCGTTGCCGTTGCTGTTGCCATGTGCTGGGTACTTATCATTGCAAATCGCTTTCAGGTGAATCCGCTTAAACACTTTTCTAATTTATTTTGTGTTTTACTGTTTTGAGTGGCGTCCTCTATCGCCCACTGTCGCCGCCTGCCTGCCCGTTTGTCCGTTTGCCTGTTAGTCCTTTGCTGCTTGGGGCATGATTCACACCGCCAAATGAAAAAACAACAAATAAACCTTGCACGCGTAATTAATTAATTTTTAATTTACAAATATAGCAAATGTTGTATAAATTAATTTTGTTTGTTTTATTTTATTTACTTTTTTTTTTTTTGTTTTCGTTATTTGGAGAAATCATTTTTGGTTAAATTATTTTGCCCTGTTTGTTTTTGCTGCTGGGTTTGTGTTTGACAGTAAATTATTGGTAATTTTTAGAAAATCAACATGGTCCGTCGTCGCTGTGTCGTGATGTGGGGCAGCGCATCTGTTAGTGCCTGGCGGAATGTAGGGGCTCATTGAGCTGCTTATTTGCATATCATTTGATTCCGTTGGCAACCGACGTATTTTCGTTTTGCGTTTCACTTTGTTGCGCTGAAATGAAATAAATTAAACAAAGCGACAAAATTTATGAATTTTCTACGCAAATTGTTTGTTAATAAAACAGTAATTTTGTGCCGGCTGACTATTAAAGCTGTGATGACCACAGTTTGGCAAAATAAAACAAAATAAATAAAACATTGAAAAAAAAAATCTATTAATGTATATAACTATATATATATATATGTATATATAAAAAAGAATCATTTTGCTTTCAGCATGGCAAATTGTTTGGAGTTTTATCTAATTTACACGCAAATGATATCTTTATTGCTACACAGAACAATAAAATGAGCAAAGTTTCGCTTTTCAAAGGAAGTCAAAGTCGACGACGCGTTAGAAAGCTAACGTTCATGAAATCGTGAGGGTGTCATTTTCATGCAGGAATCGTTTCAATTTATAAGTTTACTTTTTCATTGCACGAGCGAACTGCAACTTGTTACGGCTGCAGCTAGTTGCTGTGCAATTGCAGCAATGCCAACAACAATGACAGCCATGCACAGCGTAAGGGAATCACTGCAGCAGCAGAAGCAGCAGCTGAGTGAACAAAAGCAAAAAAAAAAAAAATACCAAACGACAGACTGTCACAACGTCAAATCAATTGGACACGTCTTGCAATGAAAATGCGCATATATCTGCATTGCAAAAAGTAAAACAAAACAAACAATAAAAAACAAAAATAAAATAAATGAAAAAATAAATAAATAAAAGGGAGAACAAATTTAACAAGAAAACACAATGCACCAAGCGAGGGAGTGCTTTGTGCAGTCAGTGTAGCAATTGTTGCTAAGGAAGCGAAATTCAATTTTAAACGAATGCAGCAGGCACTAAATATTTACAACAAAAAAAAAAAGAAAAAAACAATAGAGAAAAAGAATACAACTAAAACAAAAAAGCGTTGTTGGCTTGAATAAGCACATAAAATAGTTGATAATAGACGATTGCGCTGCTAAGGGAGTTTCTGTTGCAACAACAATAACAACAATAGCAACAACCATAACAACAACAATAATAGCAAATGAAACTGCATTGGTAATTTTAGTGCAAATAAAACATTTTGTCATGAATCACGCAATCTAATCAGTTGCCTCACTAGATGTGCCTGCTTATTGTGCACGGCACTCACAGCACAGCGCAGCACAGCACGGCCGATGCACTCACACACATATTCGCACCTACATGCATGCGCATACACCATATTTGCACACACTTATACCAGATGTGTGCTTATGCAGTTGTCCACTGGCTCAATTGCTGTTAGCAATTGCCCACAACGCTGGCACTCCAACGCGTCGCAATGATGCATAACTCGCGCATAGATCTTGTGTTCCCTGAGCTCCAAACAACAACCAGTGGTCTGTTCAACATTCGATTTTTGTTTTTTGTTTTTTTTTTTTTTTCATTTTAACTCATTTCATTTATATTCGCATTTGGTCGCTCGTAACTAGATACGATTTTTTCAATAAAACTTGCGAATTTTTCAAGTATTCACAGGCGGAACTCAAACTGCGATAGCGACTGTAAGTGCAACTCATGGCATTTAGTCGTGGCACCACTGAGTGTCACGTTCAGCGACAGTGCAGGCGATCGCTCAAAATGCCTGAGGCAGGCCAAGCATGGTCCTGGCATGAGACCCAGCGTCAACGGGGCCAACAGCGCTAATGATTGGTGTGTGGGTGTTAAGGGTGTGTTTGGCGGTAGCGCTGCTATTTCGCTTTGTGTTGTGCTGCAAATGGCGCGCAGCAACAAAAACACAAAACCACTGCATGAACAAACAAAAATACATACATAAGTGTATGTATGTGCATACAGATGCGTCGCATTGCCTGCTTAATTGCGATTCACAAGTAGCGACGTACATTTGTGACAAAGTGGCCTGCAGTCAGTTTGGGCTTTATCTACAGCTGCCTGCTTGGCTGGCTGGCTGGCTGGCTTGCTGGCTGTATGCGGAATGCGACACAAAACAACAACAACAAAAATCGAAACAACAACAGCAAGCTGTTGCCCATATGGTCGAGCGCATGAGCAAGTGTTCTGTGCATGACGAAATAATTTTAAATTGAGCACAGCCAACGAGTGCAATTAAAAACACACGCTGAATTGCACATACACACGCGTTGACTGTCGCATCGCACGCCTCCTCCGCACTCCTCCCTATCGCAGCGCGCCCAGCGTCAAAGTTAGCCAAAACGCCGCGTTGACAGTGAAACTTTCGCTTCGTTTCATTTTAATCGTCTCGACCGCGTCATCGTCAGCATTTGACGCTGCCCCATGCATGGTACAAATTTCAATTCAATTGCTGCTGCGTTCAAACGTTGCAGGTTTGCAATTTTCCATAGTTTTTTTCTTTTTATTATTTAATATTTTTCATAAATTTTTTTTTTATGGTACTTACATATGTGTTATATTTGATTTCGTGATGATTTTCGGTTTCTGATTGTTTCTTTGTTTACCTCATTTTGTATGCCGTTTGACCATTTGTAGTGCAAATATAATAACAGAAAATTGCTCAAGTGCAGTCAGTCACTCAGTGTACGTCAGTTGTCTCTGCTCTGTATTGCTTTGCTTCGTTCCGCTTCACATTGCACTGTGCTGAGCTGATTAGTGTTCGCTTTCAGGCAGACTGGTCCGGTGGCTTTTGGTTTGCTTTTAATTATGTCAAAATTAGACAATTTTGAATTGCATTTAATTAAAAGCCTTTTTAAAAGTTTTCCTTTATGCGGGCAAAATTAAATTTGCTATAAAGCAGCAGTTGAGCTAATCTAAAGAGATACATTTGTGAGTTGCCTCCTCCCTTTGCAAAAGCAATTTCAATGTAGTTTGGCAACGAAAGCGTCGACAAATTTAATGCATTTCTGTTGCTGTCATTCTTGAACGTATTTTATTCTATAGTATATTGAAATTGCTGCTGTTATTTTATAATTTTTTTTTTAAATTTAATTTGCGATAAATCGTTGTATGACATCAGCTGGTTGTATTTTTAATTTTATGAGCTGTTTAATTTGTATTTAGTTTTTTTGTTTGGCTTGCTTTTACGCGTCAATTAAAGCTTTTATATATCCGTATTTGGCTTTTTCTTTTGCGACGTTTATTATAAGGATTGGGTGTCGCTATATAATGCTTTCATGTTTATTACAGTTTTTCCGATAACCATACGCTTTCAAGATATCGCAGAAAAAAAATTTTAATCGTGCTAAACACGCGCAAATGCCTATTTTTAATCTTAGAACATGACCTTTACATGTTGCCTACGTTGCAAACCGCAAGTAACATATAATTAGTATAGGTATTTATATTTTTTGCCATTAAAAAATAAATAGAAAATGTAGAAGCAGAAAAAAAAGACAAAGCAAGCGAAGAGTGAATTGCATCTGCGGTCAGGAAAAATAAGTAATGAGCAGAGTGTTGACTGTGCGACACATATGCATATGCAAACCGCAGCAAAATTGAACATATATCATACGCACCGTTGTACGTATGAGAACCAACTCGCATATGCAGTAGCCACATGCAGACAAGCTTCGCCTTTTCCCTTGCCAAGTAAACTTCAGCACTTCAGTTGTTCGCTTGTTTCTGCTTTGTTGCATTTTGTGGTTACTCCCATATACACATTCCCACATTCACATATACACACCCAACAACACTACACATGTGTGGCCATTAACCAACATCACTCATTTACTAAGCTAGTGGCAGGTTTTTTGTTGTCCTTTTTTTTGTTATTGCTCTTTTTGTTTTTTTTTCTTTCTAAACCATTCGGTTTATTACGGTTTTTTGGTTTTATGGTCAAGACCGAACAGAGACCAGAGGTAAACTTTTAACGTTGCCGGAAAAGCAAAGGCGTTCTAATTACTGCGGCTCCATGTTCCAGTTAGTTCCATATACTGGCATTGGTCAAGGTGAGGCAGAGTGCGCCTCACTTAGGGTAAGTCAGCATGCTGCTGTGTTCGAGGAAGGGCGTCATGTGAGCGCCGAGTACATTAGAGTTGCCGGCTTTGAGAGAGTGGAGAAAATATTCGTAGATTGAAGTGGTTGTCGCTATGGCTGCTGCCCTGGCCTCTGTAAATGATGCCTAATTTGATGTTTCGCACTCATACGTTTTGTCATGGCTTCGACTACAGCTTCGGCTTTAGCTTCAACTCTGGCTTGAGGTTTGAGTGCCGTCGCTGTCAGCGCCATGGTGACATGTGAACATGTGTATTGAAAGTTAGATGCATAGAAAGATAGATGGATGGCTTATTAATTTGTCACTAATTATGTGTTGTTGCCAACACTGGCAGTGGTTTATGCCAACTATGGCAAAACTTGCGCCACAAATTAGTCGTCGATTACAACACAAAAGGCAACAGCGTTTGTAAATTGAAGTAAGTTAAGGCTTGAAAAAAGAGAAAAATTAAAACAGAAACAATGCACAAACGCGAGTCTGCAAGTGCACAAGTTAACCAAAAATGGCAGCATTGCGTTTTGTGAAACAAATTGCTGTCGATGCCGAACATGTATAAGAGTATACATGCCCACTCGCCGCACTGCGACTCACCTAGTCAACAAACAATTTGGCTGGCAGTCAGCACTCAGCGCGTCAACAATAATACGCAAGGTCGTCGTTGGTGTTGCTGCTGTTGTTGTTGGTGTTGCTGAGGCCGCGGCTGATGATGCTGATGCTGATGATGCTGTTGATGCTGATGATGCCGATGATGCCTGCTCGAATTGTCTTTAACTTGGTTGGTTGGCTAGTTGGCAGCGCTGTTGTACAACACGGCGTATAATGAATTTTTAATTATGCTGCAAATGTTTTTCATCGCATTTGCCGTTTTTCTTTTTCGTTTTCATTTTCGAGTTCGTTTTCGTTCATTTTTATTTTTGTATGTGTTTATTTTTTCCCTCGTTTTATTAAGCCTGTTGACAAATATAATTTATGTCAAAAATGTGTGTTCCTTTTGATGTTTGTCTTCTCTCTCGAATTCTCGTGACAAGTTAATGACAAATAAATGTGTATTAAAAATCGCATTAAGTCCGAAAGAATTCAGGTAAAGGTTGCTTGTGTTTAGATACATGCAGGCATTCGGCACTCAGTCAATCAGTCAGACAGACAGGTAGACAGACTGATGGCACAGACAGGTGTCTCAGCGTGTAATTAAAGTGCAACTAGAAGATGCCAACGCAACTATTAACACTGATGAACGTTCTCGCGCCTGCCAATGCAATCAGCAGAGTCGCATTCGCAATCGCGCATTTGGCTTGCAATCACGAATGTTATGCGCAAATGCGCATGTGGCATGCAACGTTAACATTATGCGCCTGACTGTGCAACAGCAACAACAAAAACTACACCAGCAGCAGCTCCGTCAGCGGCAGTCACAACAACAATCAAGATATGATTTTGTGTACGTTTTTGATTTTGATTTTGATTTAAACAATGGCGAGCAGCAAAATACATCACATCATGGCTCAGCATAGCACAGTACAACTCAGCCCAGTTCAGCTCAACTCAGCACCGCACAAGACAACTCACGGTATTGTGAATTTTACAATTGTCTGAGATTTGTGTAATTTTTAATTTCTTGGCATTTTCTTGGCACTTCCACTACTTCGAATGTTGCTTTTGTTAAGCTTCTGCTTCGCCGCATGCGAAATTTCGTTTATGCCTAGTGTTGAGAGTGTTAAGTTCTGTGGATGTAGGTGTGTGTGTGTGTGTGTGTGTTTTGTGCATGTCGGCTGTGTTGTGTTGTATTTGCGTGTGTCCGCAGGCCTCGTTGGTCTCGCGTGCTCTGCTGCAGAGCTTCACTCGTCGTATGTGGCATGCATTGTTCTAAGATTGTTGCCACCTCGGCAGTCGCTTGTACGTTTGCTATTGCAACATTAGCGTGAACAATAGCTCAGCGCGCTAACAATAATTGAAATCTAAGCATTTTAATTTATTTTTTTGTTTTTGCCAAACAAAAGCTTGCACACACACAAAAAAAAAAAAATAAAACAAAATAACGGAGCTGTGAAAAATTCTACTTTGCAACAGCAACATCCACATACTAACAACAACAACATCGACCAACAATTTAGCCATAGTAGAGCAGAGCCATGTCACGTGATACTATGCCCATATACGTGCATTATGCTTATGTGTGTATAACAAACATATATAAACATGTTCATACACATGAGTGAATGTGAGTGTGTGTGTGTGTGTGTGTGTGTAAGAGAGTATAAATGCACCGTCGCCCCTGCCGTTGATGCCAATGTTTCAACATGTTGCCTGTCTTGCTCAATAGCTGACTGCCACTGCATGCTGACACGCTCAGGCCGCCTTGTTTGCCGCATGCCTGCCAGTCCGCGAGTTCGCTGCACGTCTCTGCCCAGCCCCGCTTGCCGGCTGGCCTATCTTGCCTGTCCGTCTACAAGCCTATCGCATGCCTGCCTGCCTGCTGTCTGTTGTCTGGTGCCAGCTCAATACAACTATGCGCTGAACTGCTGGCACACAGTTTGGCTCAGTGTTTGCATGTTTGCGCTGTAAACAGTGTTAAACGTGTACAAATTTATCGCGATAAAAATGTTTTGCCAAATGAAAAAGGGCACATTAAAAATGTACGAAACACAATTTTATAAAATTTTGGTAATAGTTTCACAACGTACTCAGCTTATGTTCGCCACCTCTGTAGTATCGGCAGCGAATTGGTACTCTCGTTTGCCGTTGCACCGCGTGCAGGGGACGGGGGCAGTTGGTTGGTTGAGCCAGGGAGAGACAGAGAGATTGGGTAGGAGAGGCACGCATTTGCCATTCGTTGCCGCTTTTCGCAACTGAATAAGCAAAGTTATTCGATGCTCATTCACTAAACCGCAAATTCTTTAAACTTTATGCGCCTCCTGCCTGCTCGCCTGACTGCCTGCCTGCCTCCCTGTCTGCCCGCTTGCCCGCCTGCTTGTCCGCCTGCCTGCACTAAGTTGATATCTGCATGCCGTGGCTGTTGGCTTTCTACGCAAAAGAACTGTAAAGTTTTGAACAGCAACACGTAATAAACACGCAAATCATACAAAAAACGCAAAGAAATCATAGAAAAGAATACGAAAAATGAAAAGAAAAAAGGAAAAAGAAAAAGAAAAATAAAACGAGAAAGAAAAATGCAAACAAAATAGAAGACATGAAAGCAGCAAAAGTCGAGGCAGTGAGAAAGTTTGAATAAATGAAACTAAATGCAAGAAACTTTTTGTGAAAACTTTCAGTGTAACTTTGTATGTATGTTGAAGTCTGCCTGAATGCCTCTCCTGTCTGCCTGTCTGCCGCCCGCCCACCGGCCTCACTTGGTTGGTTGGCTGGTTGGTTCGTTGCTTTATTGCTGCTTTGCGTTTGTTGGTCGTTTAGTCGGCGGTTCGACGTTTCGCCGGTTAGCGCGGAATAGCGCAATGGTGCGTCGTGGCGTCCGACAAATCGTTGGTATTTCTGCCTCCAACGTCATCGTTGCTAACCATATTTGCTAGCGCCGCTTTACACTCATGTAGTACACATACACCCGAAAAAGCAAGCAAGACCGAAGACGTGAAAGAAGTTACTTCCTGCTTAGCATATAAAATCCAAAGAAATGTCTACTTTGCACGCACAATTGTGGTATACAGCACACACTCACACACACGCACACACACACACATTACAGGCAGACATACGAGTCTGTGTGCACATGTACATTCTGAGATTCATAGATACCATTTAAGTTGCTATCGACCGAGAGCGCGGTACTTTCCCGTTTTGTTTTTGGTTTTTTTCTCGACTGCGCCGTTATTTGTATTGAAGCTATAAGCGCAAAAGTTAAACAAACTTTTGCTGCAATTCTCTTCGAGTTTTGTTTCTTTTTTTTCCTTTTTGCTTTTTTCGTTTTTCGTTTCTTTTTGCTTTTGTTGCGGCTGGTGTATTTAATAAACATTAAAAACGTGTGCAAATTTTCTTATTGAAGCGAAGCAAAGTAAAGCAAAGAAGTTCAAGTATTTAACAAACAACTCACGCCAGCAAACATTGACCCGTAAATGCTGTTAAAATAATGTTGCTGTTGTTGTTGCTCTTGTTGCTGACACACCAGTGGGGGCAGCCAAAGTGCGGCTATGGTAATTAGTTGATTGTTAGATACCTCAGAAGTGGATCAAACAAATTAAAAACATTTAAATGCTAAGCGCTGTATCAAAAGATTTTCCATTCGCAAGGTAAATGACTAAATGGAATTAATAAATAAGTATATAAATAAATAAATCTTTTACGTACATTCAAAAAGATTAAGAAAAAGCACAAATTAAAAGAAAAAGGGGAAAATGATTCGCAAACTTGATTGCCACAAATTAGCGCTTAATTTAATAATTTCATGACATTGATAGAACGCGCTGAGCATTTCGCAGTTGGTGGCTTTTTCTCGCCGGAGTCGCTGCCCTCAGCTTCATCGTCATCGAAGTCGCGGTAGCTGTCGCGTGTGTGTGTGTGTGTGTGCATGTATGTGCGCGATGCACATTCATGTCGTCTATGTCGTCGTGGTTGCGTTTGTTGTTGTTGTTGTTCTCGTTGTTGTGTGACTTGATTTCATAAACTGGTCACGTAAGGAGCGAGCATTTATCGCTTAAATGCGTAACGCTAGAAAAATCTTACAAAACGAAACAGTAGCGGCAACAAAATGCGGCACGTTCGTTTATGGCAAGCAGCAGCTTCACTACGAAAATAAAATATATAAAAAAAAATAACAAAAACAAAATCAGCAATAAGAATCATAATAAACGTACAGCAACGGAGCGGGCGGTAAAGAATTGCGGCAAAATTAAAGCAAAAGCAAAAGGCATCGCTTTGATGAGTCACATTGTTTCGATTGCTGATTCATCCACGCGAAGCAATACGCATGCAATGGACGCAGCTCCAATCATCGGCAAAACTTTTTACCCGATTTTACTTATTCGCATGTGTATATGTATGCGTGTATGTATGTATGTATGTATGTAGTACATACGTTGAGCAGGCTTTAGCATCAAAAGCAAAATTTTTACAATTTTAAACAATTGTTACTGTTTCATTCAAATTAAAAGTGTACATGAAAATTAAGAATGGACCTGTCATCTGCTGACACAGGCATAGTGACACTCTCTTGTTCACGCAGCCGCCCAATCGGATCGGAAGCAGAAGAACAACAACAACAGCAGCATCGCTTGGTAACTGCGCAAGAGAAGAGCGGGTTCTGGCCACTGGAGTGGCTGGTCCATTGGGTGTTGAGGTCGCCACATAAGCTGCGCTCTGCCGAGCGCTATTTGCTTTCGCGCCTGAAGACCGATTACAGTGGCTTCTTCGTAGATATCGGCTCAATTGTGGGTAATGCTGATCAGATATGGACCGTCGCTTTGAATACGAAAGCCACTGGAATTCCGATAGTGGCGCTACATGGTCTAGGCGGTGGTCTGGCGCTTTGGTTGTTGAATCTGGATGGCATTGCGCAAGATCGGCCAGTGTACGCCATTGATTTGCTGGGTTTTGGGCGAAGCTCGAGACCAAAGTTTTCCGACGAGCCGCAAAACTGTGAGCAGCAGTTTATTGAGGCCCTAGAAGAATGGCGACGTGAGATGAAGATTCGACGCATGGTGCTGCTTGGCCATTCGCTGGGCGCGTTTATTGCGTGTAGTTATGCGCTTAATTATCCTGATCGCGTAAAGCACTTGATACTTAGCAATCCTTGGGGTTTCGAAGATATGGTAGAGGTGCTGCCACCTCCGAAGGCATTTTGGGCAACTGTCGGCGAACGCCTGGGTTTGTGGCTCAAACCATATTGGAAAATGCAAGTTTTGGGCAACAGCGTACTGCACGCGACTATCATCGATCTTTACGACGTCTTTGTGCCAGTGCTTGGTGATAATATTGGCAAGCTGACGCAATATATGCAGCAGTGCAAAGCGGCCGCGCACACCGGCGACGCGGCATTTTACACACTCTCGCGAAAGTTTGTTTTCGCCAAGCAGCCGATGATTCGACGTATTGCAGATTTGCATGCGCATATAGGTATTACCTTCATATATGGCACCAGTCCATGGACCAACGCTGAGATGGGTGCCCAAGTGAAGGAGCTGCGCCAGGGTTCGTGTGTGGAGGTGCGGACTATCGAGTGTCCTGGCTACCATGTGCATTTCGAGCATCCGGTGAAGTTCAACCGGTTGGTGGTGGAGGCGTGTCGTCGACATGGCGGCTTAGCAAAGAGTGATCTGGTTATTGCACAGCTCTCTCAGATTTTTTGGCAACAGCGACAGCATCGGCAGCAGCAGCAACGACAGCAGCAGCAGCAGGAGGCAGAGCAGGAGCCAGAGCAGCGGGACCATTCAGAATCAGTATAAAACATTCGTGGAGTAGTTTTTTAAATTATTTTAAGTATTTGTCATAATTAACGCCGAGCTGCGAACACAGCATATGGACATAAACGGCGGCCGGTGTAGCCAATGCCAAATGTAGAAAATGTGTTGTGCTTGCGCCGCGTGAGGCAGATGTTTTGCGTGCCAAGTTTTGTGCGCGATTCCTTTGCGCGCACTTGGCGACATTATTCAGCAAATTTTGGTAGCAATTGTGTCAGGCGCACAGCGTGAAGAGCAGCGCAGCTTGGCGTGGTGACGGCCTCTTCGTGTTTAGTCTAGACGAGTCTGGAGGAGTCACAGTCACAGTCACAGCCTCAGTTGCAGTTGCAGTCGCGTATTTATTGAATTAAATGTTGATTGCCGCGACAACAAAAAACATATTGTAACACATTGTTGGCAACATTGTACGGCAATGCGGACTTTGCCGCGCTGCCAACTGTCAGAAATCATAAATTGCATAAGGGGTTTTTGATATGCTTAGCGAATATTTGATAATCTCATGTTGAGTAGTTGTGCTCTGAAAATTGTTGGCGGAACTTCAAGGCTTTAAGATTCCTGGCTCCGAAATGATAAAAGGAAACCACTTCAAATCTGAAACTTAAATGTCGATTTGCCTTTTGTTCGATACGTCAATTGGGGAAACAAAAGCCATAAAACAGCAAGAAATGAAAATAAGTCGCAGGCGCAGCAGAAGAGGAGCAGTGGAAGCCAAAGCAGTTAAGGAATTTCTTAGCAATTGTCAAATAAAATAAATTCGAACGAAATTACGTCACATGAAAGGTTTAAAATTGTGGAAACGTTCGAACTGCAGGCGAAGTACACACACGAGCGAATTACGAGCCGCAACAAAGGCAAAAGCAAATGCAGACGGAGGGGCGCAGTCGAGAAGAAAATGCCGGGATCACAAATCACTGAATTGCTTTTCCTTGCCACGCTTACCACACGCGGCAACTTATGCCTGCTTGCAGCAGGGGCGACTGCGACTTACGTAAGTCGCATATATGCTACGGGCTGGCGGCGGATGTGGGATTGAGCACAGCTAACGCTTGTGACAACACCAAACACTTCACATGTCAGGGCTGTATGAGCGTGCGTGCAGCGCGATTTAGATTGAAGTGCGGAGCAATACAAAAGACAATCAACAATGCAAAGACGTGTGCTCGGCAGGCAGCGGAGCGAGTGCTGGCTCAACAGAATAAACTCGCACACTCGCATACGAACTCCGACGCACTGCAGGATGAGCCAGCCAAGAGCACATGCAGCTAAGGTGTATGAGTAGGTTTTCGTGCGTGTGTGTGTGCGTGTGCGTGGGTGTAGTTTACTTTTTATTCTGAAATCGTATCACCAACTGTCAACCAGTCGCCTGTCCGCACACACCCGCACACGACCGCCCGCCCGCCCGCCCACCGGATAGGTCCACTGTACATACACGTTCAACGAATGCGAACTTGACACAATGAGTGTTGTGTGTCCCCACACACACACACACACACACACAGACACATACACAGACACTCGTGCACGTCCACACGTACACACGTCATAGTTCTTCTTCTCCGTTACCATCTTCGCCTGTGCTGGATAATACCAACACGACATAAAAAATATGCTTACTGCATTGGCTTTTGTTGCATGTGAAAGAATGACGAAAAAAAAAGGAATTGCAAAAAAGTCAAAATGAAATGAGAAAATACGAGTAAGAAAACTTGCTGCGCACAAGTGAAAATTGAAAATTTCCTTCTTTGACAAGTGGCAATCAACAAAAAAAAATGGAAAAGAAAAGAATACAAAAAAAAAAAAAAATAAAGACGTCCCTATCCACTGCGGGATCCCTTGCCCTCGTCCAAGCGTTACGCTTCAATTGCTTTGCATCAGTGCTGCCTTTGCTGCTGTTGCTATTGACGAACCACTTAAATCCAACAGCCAACAATAAGTTTGGATACCTATTGTGTCGGCAAGCGCGCATCAGCCTCCGCACCGTCGCCCATGCATTGCAACATCCTGATTGCTGTTGTTGAGTTGTTTCGTTTCGTTTCGTTTGTTTGCCGTGCAAAAATGGAAACATGAAAAATGTTTTAAAAACTTTGACAATTCCTATACAGGCCAAAAAAAAAAAAAGAAAACAGTATAAAAAAAAGCGAAACTGCAAAGAAAAAATCTGAAAAAAAAAAATCGAAAAAACGTGGAAAAATGCATACAAGTGCAGAATTCTTATTTTGGTGTCTCTCTTATATGCACGACTTGTTAGCCCACTCTGTTTGCTGTTGGCTTTGGTTTTGGATTGGTTTGGTTCGGTTTGGTTTGGTTTGGTTAAGTTGACAAAGGTGTTTGTGTCGAGACAGCTCTGCGGGACTTATTGTTGTGGCTAAGACTAATCAGGGATTTGTTTAAAGTTTTTCACTTTGGAAATTGGCTGTCAGACATGTCAAGGATTGGCTTTGCTTAGACTTTTGGCTGACTCTGACCTTTCGCAAAGGCATCTTAATGCATGCAATGCGTTTGTTTGCTATCTATTCAACTATTATGTTGCTTCTGAGCTCTGCTCTTCGTGTTTCTAAATTAACATTTTCACCGCGCAAACTCAATTATGTTGCATATTTATTACAACAACAGTCACGCCGACAAATAAAAAACCAAACGCAAACAACAAAGAAATAATGGTGAAAAACGAGAAAAACGCTCGGCGAATCACAATTGCGAGAATTTATGTTATGTTACTCATACGCAGCGTTGGTTGGTTTCTTCATGTGTGCAGTGTCGTGTAAATTTTCCATTTAGAAGTCTGCCTGCTCTATTTTCGTTTAAAACGTGTTGTTCATATATAGTTTTTTGTTATTTGCTTATGTATATTTGTGCTCTGTTTTGTTCAGAGTTTTTAGGCCAGGATTTTGTGCAAGCTCAAGCCATATAAATGTTGGCAAAGTAAATTTTTTTTTTTCATTTGGGTTTTTTTGCAAAGCTTCAGTTTTCCACTATTGTTGTTGTAATTGTAGCTATTGTGCGAGCAACTGCTGTCGCTTCTAATTACGTGACCCACAAACTCATGCACAAGTGTAGACAATAAGCGAGAGAATCGTGGAAATAGACACCCAGGCAAGGAACAAAGGAGCCATAAAGGCAGGCAGAAAGGCAGAGAGCGCGATAGAAAGGGACAAGCGATCGGCCATCATGGGGCGCCATTCTGCTGGCCACATCGTGCATAGCCACCCTGGCGCAAGTCGTCATTTCTATTCAGATTTATGTGTTTTTTGGTTTGCGTTTGCTTCTGCATTTCTTTTTGTGTCGTTCGTGTAGATTTTTGTTTACTTATTGTCAGTATTTTAAAAATTTGTTGTTTAGCATACTCAACTAGGCCCAGCGGTATCATTTTTGGCTTGGTAAGTGTATCCTTGGTTTTGTTTAACTTTAAGTGCGGCGATTTAGATTGCAGTTTTCTCTTTTGTTTGTGTAAGTTTCGCTTTTGTTTTGCACAATCTTGATGTCGCTTTTAGAATCACCCACCAAAGTGATCTGTGTGTAATTTCCCTTATGCTGTTTTATCTTTCAACACTCGCTTTTTATGCGCCATGTTCCTATTTCCTTTGCACACAATTCGACGCAACTTGCCGCGTCGTACCATTTTCCTAAAACTGCCAACAGCCAAAAGTTTTGTCAAATGGTCTTCCTTGTTGGTTGCATAAACGCCTTCACATCGCTCGGCGCACAACTATAAAGAGCCATGGAGAGAGTCTTTACTGTATTCGTTAGCAAATAGAAGAGTGTGGTAGAAAAAACCTGTCGTAAAAGGAAATTATTTTTAACGCCTCGGGCGCCGAAAAACGCATTTAACACTAAAAGAGATACCCATAAAAAAGCTGTAGTCAGCACAGGCACCTACACATAAACAGAGAGACAGGGAGACAGGGAGGCCGTCGGGCAAACAGACAGAGAGACAGACAGCCAGCAAACAACGGCAATGTGCTTTGCATATTCACCGGCGCTGCAGGTGTAAAATACTGCAGAGCGCCTGAAAAACATATCGCGCATACGCAACGTAGTGCCGTTAAAGAAAAAAACATAGACAAAAAAAAAAAAATATAAAAAAGGAAAAAAGAAAGCAGGTAGCACATGGTACAGCATAAAGCAGGGAAATGAAGATAGCATACAAAGGATGCGCTTATCTTTGTTTTTCTGTTTTATGGAGTTATCAGCAAGCATCTCAAGCTGACGCTATACGCAGTTGAAGTGCAGTAAAGCGTGCTGATCGTTGATTAAAAAGTGCGCAGTGAAGAACAAATATTGCTTTGCACATTGCGCGCCCGTTATGGGAAATTCGGAATGACGAAAAACTGCATACATATTAGTTTGGGTAACAGGTGTCGTTGCTGCAAAGCCAAGTGAACTCACGTCGATTCGACTTTTGTTGGCGATTGGCGGCTGCTGCGCAACTTAGAGATGTTAAGTCAAATTATGCAGTCGATTGTTTACTTCAGCTAAACAAATCTTAATTCATTTTAATTACCTCCATTGCTATTCAAAAATGACTGGAAGGAAAAGACATTCTTAACTAACAAGAGGTAAGAACGAAATGAAAGAAAAGTAGCAGAGAAAGAAATTAAGCAAATGAATGAAGGGAATCTTGAAAGAAGTCAAATCTTTCAATAGAACTGGACGAGAGGTTGATTTTATTTTATTATTTTTAATTAAATTGTTAATGAATAACTCTCAAGATCGATGTTACAAAAGCGGGGAAGAAATGAATGAAAGAGGGATAAAAAAAAAAAAAAAAAAAAAAAAACGAAGGCAAGCAAATGAAGAAGCGCGAAAATGAATTAACAAATAAGCAAAGGACTTTGCTACTAATGCGCATAAAAATGAGAAATCCTGTTTGCACAGCTAACAGATTGCAGCAGCTGGCAGCGACTTTCTCGTGGCAGCACTTAAGCTGTTGTTCTATTTTGGTGCGTTTTCAAGGGTTTGGGTGTGTTGATGAGGGTCTGGGATAAGCGGGATTTTATCGAGTGGCATTATGCACTGTGGCTGATATCGAGTTGCTACTTAAAGAGCAGCAAGTGAAATGCAGACTTTAATGAAAGGCACTTCAAATTGAAGTTTTTTTTTTGTATTTTTATTTGAGGCTCTTAAGGTGGCGTTTAATGGGTGGCAAAAGAAATTTATGTCGTACGCCTTTTTTGCGTCACAATGATTAATACGCTGACGGGTGTGCACTCAATTCTGACGCGATGTTCGTTTTCAAGCACAGGATAACATAGGAACTAGACAACAAAGTTGTTCTTGTCGTTGTCGACGTTGTCGACTTTGCTCCTACAGTCGTAGCATTGACCTGCTCTGCTGCTGAGCAAACAGATAAACTAACGTGCGGACTACACTTAACCACAAAACTTTTGCTTAACGTCCTTTCATAGACGAAGCTAAAGGACAACTGTCCGGGCCGGGTCGGGTTCGGGTCCGGGTCCGGGTTGGGACAGGACAATTGTTGAGTGTTTGTCCGGCTGACTGACTGCTTGGCTAGCTCAATGGCTCAGTGGCTGAATGGCTGACTAGCCCAGTGGCTGGCTGACTGACTGTCTGGCTAACTGGCGGGGCGGGTGGTTGACTGGCGGCGTGGTCGGCTAACTGGCCGGCACAAGCTGGCAAAACGTGGATTTTCAAATGCCAGGGCACTTTGGCATTTGGCTAGTTGCAAATAAATTTTTGTGTTGCCTTTTGCTCTATGGTCGTCGCTGTGCCGCATAAAAAAGGAGTTGTCCTTGCTGTCCTGGCACTGAGACACTCACACTCTGAGTCTTGTGTTGCTATTTTTATTTCGTTGCGGCACGTTCGTATGCCATTGAGTTTTGTTTACCTTTGCGTTTTGTTTGCTTACCTAAAAGTATGCTTTGCTTAATTGTTCTACAATTTTGGTATCCAATTGTAGCTGAGCTGAGAGCTGTCAGCTGCTCGCCTGCCGGCAGGTTGTCTTTCTGTCTGCCTGTCTGCCTGCCTGCCGGCCTGCCAATGCTATGAGTGTGTCATTGTCCTTTTTTGTGCTTTGCTGCTCAGGTGTCCATTTGTTCATTTTCGTGTTGTTCATTTGTCCTTTTCCTTTGCCACAAATGCGCTCCGCCTCATGCATATTTATTGCATTTTCCACTTATCGGCGCATGTTGCTTGGCCATTCATTTCGCACGACCATTTCATTGGGCACAGAACGGTACGGTACTGTATAGAGCATGCTGCTTGTCTCTCACAGCCAAATGAGGCGGCTGAAAATGCGATGAGCTTAATGAATGCAGAGTGCTTTTTACGGACACTGGCGCTGCAGCAGCACAATAACTTTTACCTAAGCTCGCAAATTTGGGTGCAAGCGTCTGTGTGTGTGTGTGTGAGTAACTGAATGAGTGAGTGTGATTTGAAAGCGCATCGAATCGAATGCGTTTTGAGTTATTGCCTTGTTATTGGTCTGTTGGCTCAGTTAGTTAGTTTAGTTTTGTGCGACGAAACCAATTTGCGGTACGCTGCAAAAGGCTTATAAATTTTAATTGGAGCTTAAGCAGAATCTCCCCCAGTAACCCTCTCTCTCTCTCTCGCATTTTCTCTGGGAATTGACATAAAATACGAATGTTGGCCTATAATCTTTTTGCAAGTAGCTGAAAAGCCGCTTATAGCAAAGCCGAAAATCTCATAGCAAACAGTAAAACGTTCATTACCAGAAATTTCTATAAATAATGCCACTTAAGTTGGTATCCTGTTGCCTGGACATTCGTATTTGGCTTTCTTTTTGTTTGTCGGTGCGTCTGCAAGTTAATACAAATCAAAAGATCTTAAATGTTCAGAAGCAAAGGAAAACTTTTCAAATGCAACATCAAATTGTATTATGTTAAATCCTTTGCTTGCAGTTCATATTGTTTTTGTTGTGTTTATTTTTCTATTAGTTTTTGTTGTTTTTTTAACCTCATATGCATTTATTTATGCCACTGCGTAGCAGCAAACACATAAATATAAATACAAATCTTCGAAATGCATTTTCAATTTATTCCTCGGGAAAAGCATTTGTACGCAAATACGTTACTTTCATTCGATTCTGTTATTGTACCTGGCGATACTGCAGCGAAACTGCAGAAGTAAAAATGCGCCGAGCGCTCCTTTGTGGCGCAGCTTTTCATACTCACTTTTATTGCCAATGCTTATTGTTGTTCAAGGAACTGCTCAAGTGATTTTCAAGTGGCATATATACCAACAACAAGAGAAACAGCAATAGCAACGACGGTGACAACAACAACTTGAACGACACCGATAAATATCAGCGCAATCAAAACAGACAACATAAACTAAAAGAAAAAAAAAAAGGAATGGAAAAAAAAAAAAAAAGAAAATAATAAAAAAGCGGAAGAAAAATAAAAATAAACCGTGCGGTTCGAATACAATTTCAATTCAAATCAATTCAATTTCGAGTACAAACAAAAACTTACTCAATTTTCGATTTTATTTCGCTTTATTGTGATTTCACTTAACAAAATTGTCCGTTGAATAGGAGCTGCGTTGAGAAAACTGTGCAAGCGCTTTGGCAATAAAATGTGTTAAGTGAAAATCCATGCAGAGTTCAAAAAACGAAAGCCGAGTACATGTTTACCATTTCGTATTTTTACAATTAAGTTGCAACGCACAGATAATTTAAGTGGTTAACTCTTCAATTTGCACTAAGACAATAAATATAAAAAAAAAAAAAAAGGAAAAGAGAGGCGGCAAACCAGTTGTTTAGCTCAGGTCGGTATCGGTCGATGCCGATTATAGACGTAGTAGAATTGACTCATCCTTATGGTCGTCGGATTATCAGTTAGCAAATTGTCCTGTTGAATGTGTATCGTTTGGGGCGTGAGGCTCAGCGTGCGGTAGAAGAAGGCCGTCAGAAAAGAGGCGCTTACGACGAAAGCTACGAAAAAACCCAAGCAGAAAATGCAATCCTTATTGACCTGCAGGCAAAGACAAATCGCGGCGGCAAAATCACTTAGCGTGTGTCCAACACGTGCCCGGAAGTTCACGTTGCGTCGGCGCTGTGGCCCATTCGGCGACCCATTCGAGCTAATGGTTATGGTGTGGTAGGTCAGCTCACACGGCGGCCGCTTTTTCGGCACATGCAGGGCGGCGGGCGAGTCCGGCTTTTTCGTAATGGATGTCATAGTCGAACAACCACGTGACTGAGTTCTTCGAAAATCCACAATATAGCCAGATTGAGTTTTGCGTGGTGAGTCGGCCCCTTTCCCACTGGCATGTAAATCGTCCGCGTATGTTTTCGTATCCAGCAACGGCTCTGAAAAGCGCGTACTGCCATCGGGTATCTGAATGAGCTGTTTGATGCGCAACTCTGAATTGCGTCGGCTAAGACGTCGCGAACTGCGCGAGCTGCGTGAACTCTGCCTCTCGTGCGTTATCCTCGGTTTAGGGTGCTTCACATCAGGGTAGAACTCAAAGTGGCCCTTATGGACCAACACCAATTCTTCAGCGCTCTTTACCGTCTTTAAAGTTTCCGTTGAAGGCTTTTCTATTGCTTCGACTGATTTTACGCTGCGAGCTACCATTTGCTCCTCAATATCTTCGAGGTCCTTGGTGAAGTTATCGATGAGGTTTAGTATATGTTGTATATGCGTGTCGCTTGAGGGTCCTGATTGCGCTGCTAGCGAAAGCTCTTCGGGCTCACTCCGCGGCAATACTATTTCCAGCACTTCGTTGACAAAGGCTTGATCGGTGGCTAATTGCGGTTGGTGGACGGCATTGGTATGCTTGTTGTCCGTGAAGCTGACATGTTTCTCGCCTTTGTATTCAACACTTTCAGTGTCCGTGGAACCCAGGTGTGAACCCTCGAGTGTGATAACAGTTTGCTTAGCATTTGGTGGCGTGCTCGGTCTCGCTGCAGCTGACAGTTCTCTGTTTTTGTCAGTATCCTTGTCATGGTTGAGCTTGTCATCTCGTTTGTTTGCGGTTTGCCTATTTTCATTATCCATGATCCACGTACATAAATTTTGGTATGCTTGGATTATAAAATATGAAAAATATCTCTTTTTTTATAAATAACAGAGTACATTTTGTGAACTATTCATGCCGAGTTTGAATTAATTATGTCAGTTGACTTTAGTTTTATTCAAAATCTTTAGTTTATATTTATTGCATAATATTACGGTATATTGTCAAAATTATTTTTAATGGATGCCATGCCCTTGTTGGATGACAAAAAAACTGCAGCGAAAGGCGTATTTAGTGCGATCGCAATCGGGCTACAAGCGAATGCTGGCAATAGTAAAATCATACAGGATGAGCCGAAATCTGCAGGATTGTGCGTCGAAGGCGATGACGATGAGTTGAGATTGCGGCACGCGAGCTGTAGTGAGATTTTAAAGTTCCTTGGACTCGCTATCTATACAGATGGAATCGAAGAGCGTCGCTTAAAGTTCAGTAATCGGCTCGTTCGCGAGTCGCCGGCGGTGCACACGAGTTATCATCGCATGCCGTTGCCCGGCTGGATAATCGAGGAATTGAAGGGCGATGGTATAGTTGATATGACATGGCGTAGGCAGCTAACGTTCCTGCTTATCTCTTCGCCCATTTACAGAGAACTCCGACAATGAAATTGTAATTTTTGACCGTATGCCGACACTATATGCGCAGAAAGGATCGCAAACGGAGGCCGTGCGGCGCTTGCAGCGCATTTCCGGTGCGAAGAAACAATCCGAGCGCAACGCGCATCGGCTTGCGCCCTGCGAAATGACCAAGCAGACGCTGCTGATCGAAGCGCTGGCCTATCCTACGCCGGTCGCGCTGAGTCGCGCTCCGCTTATGGATCGCTTCTGCTATATACTGGCGGACTTTGCTTCGGCGCTCTACTGCAGCTTTGCGATTATGTGTTGCTGCTCGCCCAGTTTCTAAATAGTTAGTGTTGAGTGACGACTCTCTGAGCGTGTAAATTGAAATGTGTAGACATTTTATTATGAAAACATATAGTGGCATACTTAGGAAAATTTTGCATTTTTACTATTTTATAGACCAACGGGAACGTGGAGTAACATCTTGTCCCACCTCATATTGAGTCAGTCGTTTGGAGAGATATTTGTACGACTGTGAGAACATCATATACAAGCACCATACGCAAAATACCACGAACAGCGTGTAGGTGAGATTGTCACCAAGCAGGCAAAACATCCTTGTCAAAGCATCTCGCAAATACTTTGCAGTGTTGACCAGAAAAGCTTTGCAGAAATTTCGGCGCCCCGGAGGGGAAGTTGGTGTAGTCTCCGCCGGGTCAGGCAACACTGCGTCGCGCGTATATTTTTTAGGTGGCAGTTTGTAGGAAACTTTTTTTGGCGGTGGGGGCCTTCTTGGTGGCTGTGGTAAAAGCGTGTAAGATGTCTGCTGCACAGCAGTTGCCATCTGTGTGGTTGCATTTAGTTCAATTAATCTCAAGAAGTGCGGATCATTTTTGACACTTGCTAAAAAATATTGTCTATCTGAGTGTGTAGAAAAGGGAGTGTCAGCTTATTGTGTTCCATTAAGTATCATAATGTACGCACCTGCTGCTTCATTAGAATTAAGTACAATTGCAGATCGCGTACGTTTCAATGGGCTGTTGGTCGCCTTGCACCTTGAATTGGTATTGAGGCCGACTAACAAATGGTTTGAGTAACTGTTAAAGAGATCCAATATTTCTGTAAAATGTCTGGCGATCTCTTTTTGGCTTGTGTCGACTTGAGGTAAATAAAGTGGATCCCGAAATTGCGAGGAAGCACCTAGGGCATGCAGATCTCTTTCGGGAAGTTGCCATCCGATTTTTTTCGAGCTCTGCAGTGTTGGACACAGCGTTGTTCCACTGAGAAGTGACTGCTCTTCTGCCGCCTGGTCTTGCGCGATGTCAATGGCGACATGTTGACTGCCTTCTGCTGGTTCATCTTTCTTGTCCAGCAATTTCGGAACTGGAATACTATCAGCAATAAACGCTTCTGTTGGCATATTATGTAATGATTTTGATGATTTGTCCACGTTGAAAAAATTATGTATATATTAATCCAAATGATGCGTGTGTGTAGAATGACTTCTACGAAATGAAACATATTTTTCAAAAGCCGATTTCAATCGTTCAGTTTGACGTGTCGTCTTTTCATTTTTATACAAAACAAATATGAGCAAAAATTATGCATAGAATTTTGAATGAAAGATAAACACTAGCGCAAATTGAATGCCACTGAAAGTCTTAAAAAAAAAAAAAAATAACAGAAAAAAAAAACGAGAAAAAAGGTGAAATAGGGAAAATATGAAAAAAGCAGAAAAAAGAAAAGACGAAAAGTAGCAAGGAAAAATGGCAACAGTACGAAAGAGTAATACATCAGCATCGAAATCGGAATCAGCGTAGCCAACTTTATGCAAATGCCGTGCAATTTGCGCTAGGGTTGGATTTATTTTTTTTTTTTTTTTTGGTAACATGCGGTCTGAGCGGGCGGACGTGAAGCGCAGCTGTCAGTAATTGAGCTGTGCGTGAACGAAGCAATGCACGGATAATCGACAGAAGAGTGAGAGAGAAGTGTGAGAAATTGGGAAATGAAAATTGCCACAAAAAGCAAAAAAAAAAATTATATACAAATTTGTTTTGCTTGCAATTTTTATGTGGCACACGTGAGCATTGATAGAGGGCACAAGCAAAGCGGATACAAAGCAGATGAAGAAGAAGTACCGGAGAATAACAACACCAGTACAATATGAGTTAAAGAGCAAGCGAGAGTAGCTGCAGAGAGAAAAGGGGAATGAGCCGCGTAGGTTGGAGTATTGCGCAAACATGCATATATGTATGAAATTTTCACATTTTCCTTTGCAAGTTGCGCGAATTTTCGTTGTTGCCGGTTTTTTGATAAAATGCGAAACAGCAGTAAATTTTTTATAAACATACAAATACTCTGCTGCTGGGGCTAGGGCTGAAGCTGTTGCTGAGCTACAGCAACAAGAGATCCATAGAAGGAAATGCAGACGAATAGGAGCTAGAGGAGCAAGCGTCAAATCTCATGTGACATTTATGTGACACACGCAAGAGAAATCAACTTAAAAAAAGAAACGAAACGAAAAGAAAAATCAGAGAGCAAAGGCAAAGTCTGAGTCAGAGGAAGCGTTTGTGGCAGCGGCAACTGACGACACGCCGCATTTCTGCGGTAAGCAGAGACTTGTGTGCGGGGAGCTGGTGTCGCAGATAAGCAAAGATGAAGCGCATTCCTTGCACAAACAGATTGGCAGGCACACAGGCACACTCACTCACTCACACACACTCACACGCACAAACTCATATAGATACACAAACGCACACATCAGAGCGCGCACACATTCAATACACACACGCCACGCAATCCCAATAAATTTTCATTAAATTTTAAATAAGCTTAGCTTAAGTCACTCAAAGTTAAGCAACTGACATTTTCCTTGGTACTTCTTATTTTTGTGTTTTTGCTTATGGCTTACGCCATGGCAATGATTTTCCATAGCTGCAAATACGTATGTATACTTTAGAGGGTGGTGTTGCAATTCAGCGGCGCATCGGTACGGTGGGCACGTGCTAGAATGTGCTTTTAATGGCATTTTATTTATTCATGCGGAATTTATAAGTGTTTCAGTTTTGTTTATTTGCAAATTGGGCATTAGGACTCTCGAAAATAAAAAAAAAAGGAAATGTTAAAAATAAAAAAATGCAACAATGGAAAAAACAACAAAGACAAAAAGTGGAAAGTCAATAAAATATTTAATTCTCAACTATTCTTCTGTCTTACTTGCAGTGCATTTGTCCGTCGTTGTGCACCGGCGTCAACACCACCAACATTAATACACAGGAGGACGCGCAGAGACGCATTTAGGTAAGTCTGTTTGAGCACAACTTAATATTTATTTATTATGCAGTGCGTCCACGATGCACGTTCGCTTTGCTATCCACGTCCAGGCATTGTACATACGTACATATATGTACATATATACATATGTTTGAATACGTTCGTGTTGAAACATTCTTCAAAAACATACAATAGTCCTGATGCTTCTGTGCATATAAACTTGTTCACTTGTGAATGTCGTCTGCAGAACTGCTTTGTCAAATGCTTATTAAAATTTCATATATATGGTCCATTGTATGTGCACTAAGATTTTTGTATGCCGTTTTAATGCACTGCAAGCGTTGGTTGTTTGCTTCGTATGCACAGGTGCGGTACGGGAGGTACACATTTTTTGCGCTAAATTAAGCAATTTTAACAATGTCAGACGTACGACTCGAAGAAGCACAAATACACCACTGGCACAAATAGTCGCAGAGAGCGACAACAACAACAGTAGTTAAGAGAAGAAAGCAACTGCTAAAACTGCTACTGACAAAGCAATACCAAAAAAAAATTTTTAACGAAAAGCGAAAAATCAGAGGAACTTTGCAAAATATTAACAACAATCATTAAGTGCTCTCTTTGCTTTTTATGCTCTGCAAAAGCAAACTTAAGCTGACTTAAACCGGCGTAGAAGAAGGCAAATGAAACATTGAGATGCGTACATACTGTGCGCACACTTCGGCACACATAATTTTGTATATACATAGGTATACTGTATTATAATTTTTTATTCATTTACTCTTTTTCTGTTTTCCCCCGCGCGCTTACTCGCTATTACTCTTGCCTGTTTTCATTGTCAGCGCCGTCGTATTTGTTGATGTTGTGTGAGTGTGCGTTACTTTTGTGTCTAATATGACAATAATAACGGTCTGCTGCACTAATGTTATTTATTTTGCATAAATGCATTTTGAGCACGAGCACGAGCACGAATGGCACAATGGATGTGAGCGAAAGCATACAAGCGAGCAAGACAGTTGCTACTTACTCAATGGTTGAATGAGTGACTATGTAAGTGGAAGGAAGCCGGGCTGGTCGTGCATGCTATTCGTGTTGCATTGTGCATTCTGTTCATATGAGTGTACCTAGGAGCAATACAGCAACGGAGTCAGAGCCGTTGTGCTAAGCTTATTTGTGAGCTGTCAACAACAGCAGTAGATTGTTATTATTTTTTACACACATGTATAGTATTAGGCGAGTGTACGAGTATGTGCTGTATTGGAGTAAATACGTTTCATTTCCTTAACATTTTCTTTTTCATAAATAGATTTCTTTGAAATGTAACCTTGGGCAAAATTAAATAAAACATATTAAAAACTTATTTAAATAATATTAGAGTCTCCTCCAACATATGAACTGAAATGAACGTCCTCCGTTTATTTGTATATACGAGTACACTCATCTCGGGCACTCCTAGTCGCTGCCTTACGTCGATCAGCCAACATAAGCATTTGACGCAGCGAAGCGTCAATTGTCATTAAGTCAGCAGCAGTGTCGCCCTTCGCCATGTTTTTTTTTTTTTTTGTTTTATATTTATCTTTTTTTGGCGTATTTTTGCAATTGTCTTTTGTGCTATTTTTGTCTAACATTTTCTTTTTGTCTTTTTGATTTTGTTTCGTTTGTCAACACGCGAATCGCGCAAGCGTGAAATTGTTATTTTGGAAATTTGTTTCATTTGATGTCAAAAAGAATTTGTTGCTATTGCCAAATGCTTTGAAAATTGAGGCAAATGTGGAAAGTTATTCAACAGCGCGAAGAATGCGATTGCATAAAAATGTGACGCAAATGGGTGTTGGCAAGCGAAAGAGTGAAACGTTTGCTTAAGGGATTTGAACAGAAAAGCATGTTAGCATGGCATGTACAAAGGGTCGCGTGGATTAGAGGTTCAAGTGACTGAACATTTACAGCAAAAAATTTCTGTCAATTTAAAGTGTTTTCGTAAGCGTAAGCGAGCTCGCACTGCGACATGAAATGCCTGCTTGAATATTGATGTATGTGCCAGTGCCACTTTTTTTCGCTAATCATCAAACTTATAGCTCAAACGCAAATCATTAACTCAACTACAGTCAAGTCGACACAATTTAATCAACGATTTATATAATTCTTCTAAATTTGTATACGTAACAGAACGGACTTTACTCCTGCTGCCCTCGGTTAGCCTATACTGTAAGTCAATTTTCATTAAGTTGTGAGTCTTTATTGCACAACCGCTATTTCAGATAAGCTGCTCAAGTTCCGTCGAAAGTGACTTCTTGCAGTGCAGCTACTTATCTTCAGTCTTTCTCGACCGCTCTCCAACTTGCCCACTCGCTCACTCGCTCGCATTCGTTCTGCTTTATTTGATGCTAATAAACTATTTATTTATGCAGTCACATGCAGAGTGTAAAATTCATCTTGCCTTGGCAGGCATTCTTTCGCTTCCTGCTTAATTCGTTCATTTTAGTCTCTCAGAATCTTAGTCGTGCTCTTGTTGTTTTGCTTGCGCGCACTTCGTGTGCCAGCATCGCCTACACTGGCACAAGAGTCTTCATTACGTTGCCGAAGAACTATTGCCATCTGATGCCGTTGCTGCTGCTGCATGCTGCTCGCACAATTACTCTGCAGCACAACAGCCGCCGTTGGTTGTGTCTATCTTTTGTATCGGAGACAAATCTGCTGAAACTCGAGTAAATTATGCTGAGTGACATCCCAAGCGACCACCGGCGAACCGAGCACACCCCTCGCGTGTCCTCTGATTCATTGCGCCTGCCATCGAAGCTGCTTATTAACTTTAATGAATGAAGCGTGCTGCGTCCATTCGAATGTCACACTCGCCCTTTTCTCGTGCGCCTTCTCCGCTATATCCGCTTTGCCTACTGTACCGTGCTCCTTTCACCGTTGCCCTAGTCAAAAATCATATTTAAACGTTGTCCTGCGTTTTCGGTGTCGCTACTTCGACCCTACATCTCGTTGGGCTTTTAGTAGAAAACATTTTTCCCTTAGCTTACTTGCTCTCCGCTCTTCAGGCCCCGGCCAGCTTTCTATACATATTAACGAACGTATCTGTGTATAAGGCATACACATACATACATATTTCGTATATCTCCTGTGTATTTTGTGTAATGAGCTTTGTGTGTTGAAATCATGATTAGGCGCTCTTTCAAAAGTCCACTCAATTGAAGTCTCCTTTCATTGCGAACCACCACTGACAGCTTTGATCGGCAGATATTCTGGCAGGCAGACGTACAGTCGCACGGTCAGGATGGCAGGCAAGCAGGCAGACAGAAGGGTAGGCGGGCATAGGCGGGTTGTCGCTCTGCCCTTATTTCATTTAATAGCAGTGCTTTTTATATTGGATCCTTTTTTGCGCATATCCCCGTTACGAGTATTTTTCATTCATTCCAACACTGCAATATTGGCGCAAATTCGGCATCAGTTTAGTGCCTGGCAACTATTCGTTTTTCCTTGCCTCAACTTGAATTGCCAGCGCTTAGGTTTTTGCTTTTTGCGTTGCGTTCGCTTTTTCAATAAGCAGCTTTTTGTATTTTGGGGATTTGATTTTTAGGCTTTTATCTGCTACATTTACCTCGCTCATACGCTTTATCAGCTTACAAGCGGCAAAGATGTTCACTTTCGTTGGTCGTTGTCGAGATTACGGTTGCCACTGCTGGGCTGCTGCTTCAAACGCCTTTTTTATTACAAAAGGCTTAGAAGTGTAGTAGAGAAAAAGTTTTCTAAGCTGGCTTGATTTTATTTCTTTTGTTGTTTTTTTTATTTTTATTTTTATTTTATTTGGTGTTTTTTTTTTTCTTTTTTTTTTTGGCATGGCTTTGCCTTGTTTTGCGTGGTTTCTATCAATATTGTGTGTAAAATCTGTAGATTTTCGATTTCAAATTGGAAATTTTATGAATTTTTTTGGGGCTAAATGAAATGTTTGAAATAGCATAATGAAAAAGTGTAAGGCGGCTGAAAGAGAGGACTTTGTTTGACTGATGTCAGATGTGGCAAAAAGCTGCCACTTTGCTTATCTTCTTTTGTATGTCGTTAAGTAGCACGATATTACTTGGGAGCAGCAGCATCAGCAGCAACAGCAACAACACACCAGCATCAAAAGTAGGCAGCGTAGGCGATTTGCGGTATTTGCCTTTGCTTTAATTATTGTTTGCTCGACTGGCGCAGAAGAGAAAACCGTAATAGAAATAGAATCCGAAGGAACATCGCACCATTGACCCGCATTAGCTAAACAAGCTATGTAAAGCTGCACGAAATGCCTTGAGTTTGCTTTTACAATTTGCTCTTGTTGAAATTGAATCCGAGCGCCAACTGAGGGACAAGCGCAAGCCACAAAGCGTTAATGTGGGAAGGTGGCTTGCCATGGCATGGTTTGCTATGGTGATGTGCGACATCTGCGTCTGCTTCTACCGACTGCCGTTCCAGCGAAAGGCATAATGAACGCAATGCGATACGGACACAATAAAATGTGAAAACAAAACGTGCGGCGCAGAAAGCAATAGCAAAAAGGAAAAAACGAAAACACAAATTTAAATTATTGAAATGTGAGACTCACGCGAGCAAATCAAGTCAGCGGGAATGCGAGAAATAGCTATGAAGCGTCAAAAGTGGAGCAACCTCTGCAGCTGCTGCTACATGCATGTGCAAGTGAATAAGCGAGCAAGAAAGCAAGCGCCCAAGCCACACATGCACATTGCCAGAAACAATGTTGATGACGATGTTGGGCTGACTGAATGTCTGGCTGGCTTGCTGGCTGGCTGGCTGGCGGACACGGCTGTGGAGTGATTTAGAATACATTTGCAGTCATTGTGGGTTTTGTTGGTGTTTGATTGTAATATGACTGCGGTTGCAGAGCACATTCAGGGTTAAGGTTAATTTGCAGCGAACAAAAGGCAACCCGACACGAGCCAGCACCGGTAAGAGACAAAGGCATTGCAAACGGCAACGGTCGTTGCCAATGGTCGCTCAATGTGGCACTGCCAGACAGCGTGGCGCACGCAGTGGCATATGCAAAATACAAGAAAAAGGAAAAAAGAAAAATCAAGAAATGAAAATAAAAAAGAAAAGAAAAGAAAAGAAAGACAGGTGAAACACTGTGTGCCAAAGCGTGTGGACTGTAGTATACAGTAAATATGCACATAAAAAAATAAAAAAAAAGTAAAAGCAAAAACGCTATTACGTATACGTATAAGCCGTTTAAATAACTGTTTATCGATTTACAATTACGACAGTCGAACTGACTGTCTCTTGTTCCAGGCAAAGTTCGTGTTCGCTAGGCATAAACTATTTGCAAAGAATCGAATCGCATTTGCAGGTTTAAGCAACATTTATCACAACACTTTTTGTCTCGTGTATGTATATAACAGGTGGGCTGAAAAGTCCCAGGCCTATCAAAGACAACGCGGGTTTTTTTGCTCAAAATTGGCATTATTCAAAAGTGTAATCTCCACCAAGAGCCACACAATCATTCCAGCGTCGCTCTAACATTTTAAAACCACTTTTGTAGAAGGATTTATCTTTTGCCTCGAAATAGGTCTCAATTTCAGCGATAACCTCATTCGAGCGAAATTTCTTATCGGTTAGTATTTTTTTAGGTCTGCGAACAGCCAGTAGTCGTTAGGAGCGAAATCTGGTGAATACGTTGGCTGTGGCAGCAATACGAAGTTCAATTCATGTAGTTTTGGTTGACTTGTGATACGTCAACAGTGAGCAAACGTGAACAGAGCTTTCTCATAGTCAAATGGTCATGCAATATAAAGCCAACACGTTCTTTTGATACCTTTACGGTGTCGCAAGAACTCAAGCAACTTCACTTTTCGGTCATTTAAAACGATTTTGTGGATTTATATTTATGTTTTCTGGTGTTACCGCCTCATTTGGACGTCCACTGCGTTCTGCATCATCGTTGTCTCTATGACCACGTTTGAAGTCAGCAACCCAACTTTTTATTATTGTTTCTCATAGAGCGGAGTCCTTATAACACTTTTCAAGCCATTGCTTTGCTTGAACGTAATTTTTTTCCCATCAAGAAGCCGTTTAAAATTAAATAAATTGTTTTGAAAATAACAAAATTAGTTTCACTCTTAGCACAATAACTCATAAACTTATGAATAGAATATCATGAAACTTGAACTGCTATCTTTTGAAGGTTAGCACTGACTGAAATAGAGGTGAATGAAATAAGACTAGTGCCATCTATGTCTTAGGCCCGGGAATTTTCAGCTCAGCCAGTATTTTTTTTCCGCTCTTGATGCGTGTTTTTGCAAAATATACAATAAAGAAATAAAAATTACACACATAAAAAAAGCAAAAGCCGATGTTTAAAAAAATGTGGAATACAATGGTCAACTCGTAGCTGCACATTGCCTACACCGCTCTGCATCCTGGCAGGCCAGGTCAGCTGTCGCAGCCGCTTAGTGAACGTAATTATTTTATTTTGTTGTTTTGCTTTTTCTTTTTCACAGCTGCTTTCAGTTTTTTTTGCACATGCCCAATTTTGTAAAGTGATGGTGCCCGCATTTTAGGCCTCTTAAAACTCAACAACATAGCTCATGTTGTTGCTGCTTAACTACAACGGCAATGCCGACACCAGCAGCACCAACAGCAAAGCAACAAAAACTCACTATAAATAAGCTGAAGACTCATGCTGATAAGCACGTTTTTGTGCATTGTATAAATATTTTTTCAACTTTTTTGATATAAGCAAAGGCGGAAAAAGAAAACGTGGATGAAAAAAGCAAGAGTATGAGAAAAAAAAAAAAATAACAGAAAAGCAAACTTTAAATTTGAGCGTTACTTTTTCTTATTAGGTTTTTTTAAAATTTTTTTTTTTTGGCTGTTTGTTTGCTTTATGTCCTGTTTGCTGTTGTCCTGTGTTTGCGTTGCATATATGTAAATATAAACAGTTACAGTATACATGACGCACGATACATTTGTGGGTGTGTGTGTGTGTGTGTGTGTGTACTTTTGTGGCAGTGTGTGTGCATTAATATAAATACATCTTTACATCTCCTTTTGCTATGTGCGAATATGAATATGAAAAAAAAGTACTTAGGCGCATATAAAGCCGCCATCTCGCATGCAAGAGCATGTGCCTGCTTCTCCACTTGCCGTCCTCTCTTTCTCTAATTCAGTTGCCCTGTTACTCGTTTGCACGGTAGCACCGCTTAGCTGTCTGTGCTGATGCTGCTGCTGCTGCTGCTGCTGCTGTTGTTGGTATTGTTTTTGTTTTGTTGTTATATTTTCGGTTTGCTTTCAAATGCAAAGTAGTCCGGTAATGTATTCTTTATGAGCGAGGGCAGCCACATTCAGTGCGAATGAGTGAGTGAATGAGCGAGTGTGTGTATGAGTGAATGATGCTGAAAGGAAGTCAAATATGCACACACTTGCAAAAATCATAAGTTCGCTCGATCCCCGTTTCCCCCCTGTGCCCTTGGGCCACGTCAGCATGGCTATGAGTGTTTCTGTTTTTGTGTCACTCTTTTTTATATAGCATTTATAATCTGACGAAAAGAACGAAAGCAAAGAAACAACAACAACAACAAAAAAAAAAAAAAAAAAATGGATAAAGTTTATAAAAATATACACATAAATAGGCGCTTAGCAACAGCCCACGTTCATATGGCATATTTTTGTTTTTTAACAACGTGATAAAACAAAAAAAAAAAACAACAGTACAGTTACAGTTGACTCTTTTTTGCTGTTACCGGGCATATATTTTAGTATTTTTGAGCACAGCGCGCTGTGCTGCTTGAGTGCTGGTCGACTGAGGGGTTGGGCGAGGGCGAGTACGGGTTTGCATGCAGTGTTGCCATGCGACGCTTTTAACGCACGTTTCATGCATTTCTTTGAACCTTTTGAAATGTTCGCTTTTATTTTTTAATTAAAATTTGAATTTTGAAGCCAAACCGTTTGAAGCATTGAAGCATGTTCGCAAACTGTATCGATACTGTGATTACAGTCGAACTTCTATAACTCGAGTTACACAAGCTCGACTGTATTTATTTTTGCAAGTATGCCGCAAACTTTCTGCCTGTATGCCACCCCTATGCTGCCAGCTTCCTTCTGAACAATTGCGGAACAATGAACAAACATCATAAGTAAGTAAGCACGGCATGGCAGTGTTTGGCAGCACAAGGAATGTCGGAGTGAAGTTTTGAAGGTCAATACACGGTTTTCAATGCCAAATTCCACCCTTACATAATGGCAGCAGCCCTTAGGCACGCATTGTCGAAAAATTGCCCAACGCTACTGTGCAGGAGTTTGTTGTGCCAAACAGGGGTTGACACTTTATCACAACTTAATGCAGCGCAAGGCCATAACGCACTCATTTTGCTTTAAAGCCGCACATGTGCTTCATCTGCTCGGCTGAGTGCTGATGGTCACTGGTGCGACACAGCAAGCAGTAAACACTGCGGGTGCGATTATCAACTCGAGTAAGAATTCATCCTTTTTCGTACTTAACATTGAATAAGTGTTCCTTAAGGCTCGCATTAGCATAGTCAATTTGTCGCAGATTTTTGGCTGTTCTGGTTGTTACTTTTTGTTTGTTCAGAGTTGAGCGGCTTGCAGCTCATTGGTCCTGATGCTTCGGCTTGCCGTCAAGCGCACTTAGTCACCTTCTGAAGCAGTGGACCCATTATCATGGTTTATTTCCTTTATTTGCAGCTGGCTGTTCATAAAATTATCTCTCATCATGCTTCGCTTCCTTGCAAAATTGCAATCGCAGTTGTGTTGTTGTTGATGTTGTTGTCGTCCACTCATTCGTCGTTGCTATTATTTTGAGGTATTCTTATGCTTTGGCAGCTACGGCCTGGCCGCTTTAGCTATTTTCTTTTTTACTCTTTGTTATGCCCACTTTGTGCCTGGATTCTTAACTTCCTTGTATGCTCGGCCACATCGTTCGAAACACGTGTCGCACCGCACTCAGTTGTCGGGGATGACGGTTGCATGCATCAAATCAACGAAAGTCCTGTGACCCCAAACACGACTTTAAAGTTGCTAGTTAGCGACAACGGCATTGGGAGTACATGGCTCCTTTTCTGCGGCAACTTTGCTGGCTGCTTGTTATTTTTTTGATATTTTCTTTTTTGCATTCACTTTGAAGTGCGCTTTTATTACGCTTGCAAGGAACTGGCTGGTGCTTGGTGCTTGCTGCCTGGTGCAAGTGTAAAAAAAAAAGAAAAACTAGGGAAGAATGAAACTTATCTACTTTTCGGTTGTAACTTCCTTGTTACTCACTTTTGTCGTCGTCATCGTCATCGCTTGGCGTTTTTCGTTGCTACATGCCACATGCCGCATGCCGCCGCACGTCAAAATGCTGGAAGCCTTTGTTGTTGCCACAAATAGGGGTCAACAACTTCACTATTGTATGACAATGGTTGGCAACACTTGTGCGTTCAAACATGTCAAAAGGAAAATCCATACAAAAGACATCACCAGCAGCTGTAGCAGCAGTAGCAGCAGCAGCAACAACACCACCAACGTCACCAACGTCACCAACATCGTCAACAATAAGGACAATTGACATTTATGTCGTATGCCATCAAATCAGTTGGCAGCTTGCGTTTGGCTTTTATGCCTTTGAATCGTTTGCCATCGCAACAGCAGTATAGGAAAATAGAAAAAAGAAAAAAGAAAGAAATTAAAAATAGAAGAAAAAAAGAAAAGAACAATAAAAAATTCATTCAGCAAGTAAAACTCGTACAGAAATTGCCAAGCACTAACCTATTGCCTTTCTACTCTGTTCTTGCAGTCACGTGTGAGCGTTTTGTAACAGCAGCCGCAACAACAACAACAAGAGCCGCTGACTTACCACACTCTCCGCCGGCACACGGAGCCGACAGCTTCACGCACCGCAACGCATATCCAAATGCATGCCGCAATACAAATCCTGCTGGTAAGTTATGTCAGCTTCTGTTCAGTACACCCCGCGTTGCTATGCGGCCAGGCGGCCATGTGGCTTTGCTCGTATTTACCCAAATGCGTCACAACTGAAGAAACAAAGAGGAAAAAATTATAACCTACTGGGTCGGCTGCAGAGTTGCGTGAATCTCTCTCGCTATACACGCCTGCATGTGTGTCTGTAAGTGTGCAAGGGTGTGCAAGTGTGTGTATATGCCTCTGATATCCCTTTTGTATGTGCTCCTTCCGGTTTGCAGCAGTGCCAGTGCCAGTGGCAGCAGTAGCAGCAGCAGCAGCAACAGCGCAGCTTAAGCTCACAAAGATTTATATTTGTCCACTAAACACATTCTCCAAATCTGCTGCCAACAAAAATAAGATAAACGTAAAATTTATTGATTTTCTTTTGTGTGCTGCCAAGTGTTGCTGGCCGCGAGCTGCTCACCGCCCACCCGGCCTGTGCATGCTGCTGCATACCGCTGCCCGCTGCGGCCTGCTTGGCCAAATGTAGCTTTAGCAGTGGCAGCGGCTGAGACTGCGGCTGCGGCTGTTAGCAGCGATTCCCCTTTTGTGCAGAAGCGTTCAAGCAAAACAGCTGATGTTGCTGGATTTGTTTTCTGTGCAAGACCCATCCACCCTCCTACACGCCGAAGCCAAATGCTGCTGCCTGCCATGCAGTGGCGGCGCACTTACATGAGCTACAACAACGAAAAAGTTGTTGGCGTATTAAGCTTTCTTCGGTTTTTTTTTTTTCATTTTCTTTTCTTACGTTTTCCTTTTTCTGTTTTTGCTTTTGTTTTATTTTTCTTTCATTTTCTTTTATTTTTTGTGTCATAGTTTCCTGCGTCTGAGTCGTCGTCATTTATATGCACATTCCCTTTTGCCCTAATGCTTTGCCGTTCGATGTAGGGTTGAAACATTTGGTTTTTTTTTTTTATTCTTTTTTCATTTTTTCTTATTTTTATTTTTAGACTTAGCCTCCCAGTTTTAGTGCCCTGCTAGCATTTTCTGCGTATCATTTAGTGTTGTCTATTTGTGGTTTATAGTTTGATTTATTTTTGCGCTCGACACACGCTGGCGCTCGGTGCTGCTGGTGGGGCTGCTGGTGGTCGCAGAGCCTGCTAGACTAGGAGGACCACGTTATTGGTTGGTTTTGCCTGTTAGATTGAATTTGGTTGGTCTGTGTGTTTTTTGGGATTTTATGTTTTTATTGTTGTTTGTTAGTTGGCAATAAATATCGCACAAGTCCTTTTGCTCGTAAGCTCTGGCTCACAGTCTGCCGTTGGCCTGGCTTGTGCAAATTCGCCTTGAATACAAATTTTATTTGGTCATAAACTGCATAAATAGCCACAAGCATACTTTAAACGCTATTTCAGCCGTGCTCCTTGCAGCCTGCAGTGCCACCCACTTTTACGAAGAGAATGACGCTTTTATATGTTTAAGCCATCAGCAAATGGTTTTGTATTCAGTGCTAATGACTTTTAGCTCACCGCATTTCAGTTATTCGTTGCATAAACTTTAATAAAGCAAACCTTGGTGAACTTTTATTATTAGGCAAATTCATTAAAATGTTTCGGCTTCGCCCGTCGACTGAGCTACGCATAAATCCTGCCCTAGACAAATTTCAGTAAAACAAACTCACACATTTGCCGCGGGCTTATACCTACGTGAACTTGCGCACATTTGTGGCACTGGAAACTATTGGATAAAGCAAAGCACTAACGCATTACAATAACTGCGAAAATAAGGACTAAAAGCAAGAGAAAACATTCATTTCGTGTGCACTCACCTTGCGAGGTTGCACTTCGATGTATGAGTTAGCAAGAAGCAACGAATTATTTCGCAGATTGTCTGTCGGTCGAACTGGCAGACATGCACATTTACATAATCGCATCTGCTTAGTGCCCAAAAGTATGCAATGCTGAGCTTAACTCAAAAAAAAAAAAAAAAAAATAATGCAAATCAAAAAAGTATCGAAACATAACAAACAGAAATCGTGTAAAAATTTTCCATTTTGTCCATGAGTTTTGCTTCTGTTTTGCTACAAAAACAAAGTCAGGGACATCACTCGACTATCATGTATGTAAGAGAAAATTGTCTGCCCTGTCTACCGGTCCACCGTTCTGCCGGCCTGTCTGACTGTGTAGAGGATTTGCTATAGCTGCAGCAAAGCCAGCCAGAAATGCTTGCTCACTCTATTCGCATATGTACAGGTGTGCCGATTATTATTGTGTGTTCCTTCAACGTATTTTGATTTTTGCTGTAGCCTGCTGTGTCTGCTGTTTGTTGCCGCACAAGCATTTCTCACTCGGCTTTGTTTGGGGAACAATTTATTAAATGCGTCTGGCTGCATATCTTTTGTTTTGTCTCGCATCGCAACACGTTGATGGGGATTGGGATGAGGCTGGGAATGTTGATGCTGATGTGGTTTATGTCTGTCAGTGTAAATACACAAGCTGTGCACGTTACGGTGGCACTTTACCTTTTGTCTTCAGCTCTAATTTAATTAATTACAAAACATTTGCATCGCATCGCTTCGCTCACTCCTCGCTCAGGCAGCTCACACGCTTTCAGCCGAATCTCGGTGTGCGTTTCTATGCCAGCTCAGCTGGCTATGCCACTGCAAAGCGTTTCATGTGATGTTTCCATTGTTTAACGCGATAGTGGGAATTTATGTGCACACACCGGCTTTTGTATTGTGTGTACTTTGCATTGTTGTGATTTTTCCAAATTTAATTAACTCATACATTCTGTGAATTAAGTGCTGCAGGCACAAACTGATCGCGTAGCGTATTGCGCAAAGTAATATATTAGCGTAATATACGTATCCAAGTGCTACAGCATATGTTAACGTAAACATTGAAAACAAAAAAAAAAAAACAAAGCAAAGAATAATAAAAGAATTGCATGCAAATGTGCGTTATATCTTTACTTAGTGGCATGCGGCATACAAATTGCCATCTTTTCATATCATGCAGTTGAATTGATGCCTTTGAGCTCGCAGCTAAACCAGATTCCGGCAAGCCGAAACTCGCAACCTGCCGCAGCCCGGGACATGAATCCGTTGTGTGGCTGTGCCACATAGAATGCGACTGCAGTGCAGTTCTTGCAGCGTAATGTAATGGAAATAATTTGTACGAATTGACTTAAAAAAGTTGAAGCCAGCGGCAGTTGTGCAAAAATGCATTTATTTGTACGCTTGCATGTGAGTGTGTGTGTGTGTACATACATACTCATGCATAAGTGTGTAAATATATGTTACTATCGCAGCAGTTGTGTGGTAGGCGCAGAGCAGAGACGACACAAATGTTGTGGCAAGAATAACGCAGAAGTTCATATAAATAAATGTTGGCGTTGGAGTTGGCTGAAAATAAGTTGAACACATGTTTGAGTGCTGACTGACGACGAAGAAAAATCACCGAGTGCGAACCTCTGCACCAAACGGGCTACTGTGTGAATGCATGAGCTGTGCTGTGCTGCACTCTGATGTGCGATGAGGTAGCCTGTTAAGCGGAGTTGAACGGATGTTCCCGAATGCATGCGACTGTTTGCATGGTTGCCATGTTTGTGAAAAGTTCATATCGACACAAATACGCACGCTTACGCCCAATGAAATCCAAACGAAAAGAAAAGAACGAAAGGAAAGCAAACGCCACACATGGCAACAAATATCAGCCGAAAGTTATGCAACAAATTTTTACTTTGCTCAGAGTCGGCGAAGAAGAGGCAGCAGCAGTAGTGCTAAAGTTTTTCTGACTTCAGCGTGTGCGTCTGCATTACTGCTGAGGGTGGTTATGTTTGTGCTGTTGTTGTTGTTGCTAGTGCTTACTTTGACTTCCGATGCATACATTGCGCATACAGTAAACTGAAAATCAGCTTCGCTCTTGGTTCCTGTACGAAGTAATTCGGCTCCCTCTTTCACTCTAAGCGCCAACATCGTCATAGTCACTATCATCATCACCGTCACCGTCAACGTCACCGTTACCGGTCCTGCTTGCTCCACACATTCTAATGAATTAATGCCGTTACACTTCCTTTTGCTTGAGCAATGTGCAACAAACTTTTCGCTGTGTGCGCTCGCAAGTATGCAATATCTTTTTATTTATTTTTTACTTTCATTTTTACAATTTTGTTTTTTTTTTTTCTTTTTTTTATTTTATTTAATTTTTCACTTCAAAATTTTGTTATTTATTTGCACAGTTTTTTTCTTTCGCTTAGGATACATTTTAAATAAATTACTATTGATGTTTTATTGAGTAAATAACACGAAGGGGAGTCGAGGAGCCAAAAAGTTGGACAAGCCAAAGTGTGTGTTGTTGAAAAGTGAGTTGTGATGAGATGAGATGAGATGAGAAGAGAAGAGGAGAGTGGCCGTGCTGGCATGTGGACAAGTTAGTGCATGGTGGCTTAAAAGAGTGTAAATACTCGCATTTATGTTGCTGGCAAACACTTTGGCTGTTTGTTTGCTTGTTTGTTTATTTATTCATTTTATTTTGCAACTCGTCATTCAAAGTTTCAGTAACATATACGAGCATTTGTATTTGTATTCGTATTTATATTTGGCTTGGCAGTTTTGAGGGCCACACTGAAAGTTTTTGCCTGCTGAAGAAGGCAATCGATCTTTTGGAGATTTACAAAAACTGCTATTCTTGATTATGTCCAGATGGAATGGATTGAAACGCGGTTGCTGTCGTTGGAAATTATTATTGAGACTATTCACACTTTTGCAAATCGGGAGCATTTAAAATGATTTTTGGTGTGACCCTCGTGTTTTTGACTGTCACCGCTTTTGTGTTCTGTGGACTTTCATTGGGTTTGTTGTTTGTTGTGTCTACACTCATATTTACATATGTTGTTCATTAGCACAAGAGCAGAAAGTTTGTTTTGCCTCATGTCACTTTTCCGGTATTGTTGTGTGGCATACAAAGGAAGTTATTTGCTTTGCGCGGACATGCGTGTTTTTGCTTTCTAATACATATTATATTTAATATTTTCTCTGCGTGGGTTTCAAAATGCAGGGAGTATTAATTATATTTATTAAAGTAGAACAGACCAATGGCTTTCGTTCTTCTGTTGGTTGGTACTTTATTTAATTGAATTAAAATGGTCAAAATTTATGGCTATGCATGCTGTTGAGGCGAACAAAAAGGCATCAGCAAAATGCCAAAGATAACTCAAAAGAACACGATGTCGGTCTGTCTGTCGTTTGGGGCGCATTGTTCGGGTGTTTTTGTGATGGCCTGGCTATTGGCTGCTGGCGGTTGACGCTTGCACGCTTTCTTTCTTTGCGTAATTTTGCGCACATAGCAAATTTATGCGCTCTTATGTGAGTGCGATATGTTGCGCACATGCTACGCACAGCGCCAGCAAAGGCAACAACAGCAAATTCAAACGACGATAAAACGTAATTGGAAATATTTCTTGCTATTACCCATGATATGCTCAGCTTGCCTCTACAGTGTTTCCATTCAGGCGCACATCCGTGTGCGCGTTTTACTTACTTCGTTTAGTCAGACAGTCAGACCGTCCGGTAGTTTGCCTTACATACATTCACACATTTATTCAGTCGGCCAGTCAGTCAGTCAGTTAGTCATTCATTCATTCATGCATTCATTGCGATGGCGCGTTGTGTTGTTCGTTCGTTCAGTTGTTCATTGATTGCCTGTGCGGCATGCAGCGCGCCATCTATTTTAAGGCAAAGTAAGCACAATGAAACACAGACAAAATGTAGTTAGAGAAAAGGAAATCGCACATGAAGCGAGCTAATGTGTGCAAAGGACGCATGGAAAGCGACGGTCGGCTGCGTAAGGAAAGGGCAGCCATTTTTCGACATATTGAAATTAGGGTCAGAATGCTACATACGCCGCGCACAGCACATCACACCACAGCACACACCACACACAACACTCAATAGTCAGTACCCAGCAATCTACACATCACATTCTCGTACTTTGTCCAAGCCAATGCTAAAATGCGACGTTGCTGGCATTGTTTGTTGTCGCTGTTGTCGTTGTTGTCATTGTTCTCGGTGCTGGCCGTTCTCTTTTGTAATCAGCATTATTTGTGTTCAGTTGTCCTTACTATCGTACGTATCGTACGTATGCTTAATGTGCTGCGTTCTTCCATTCATTCTTTCATTCGTTCATTTGTTCATTCGTTCGGTCTTTCTTTTGCTTGGCGTCTCCTTTTGTATTTTTTGTGTCGAAATTTAATTGAATTGCATGAGAAAACGAATTGATTTACATAATAATTTATGTATTTGTATGCCAAAATGTGCCACTATTGGCATTGCTCGGTTCGCCCACCCACCGGAGTCACTGGTCCACTCATCCTCTCGCCCGCTCATTTGTACGCTTTCACATGGCAAACATGCTAAATAAGCTCGATTGCTGTTGCATATGTGTGCGTATACGCGTGTGTGAGAGTGTATGCGTGTGTGTGTGTGTGTGTGCTGCCGCATTCGCTTTGCTCATAAAAAGTGCTTAGAATGTGACATTATTTTGGCATAAAAAGCACATTCCTTAAGTTTTTATTTGCCAAATGTGTCTCTGCTGCTACCCGGCTGCACAGGCCGTGCTATGCCGATGCTGCCAACGCAGTCGATCGACTGCCATGTAGACGCGTCGTATGCCAACTAAAAATGGAGTCATTGCTTTTATTGCCTGCCACACAGTCTTCCTCGAGGGCTGCTAAGCCTTAGCCTTGCGTTGCGTCTTACGTTTGTTTGTTTGTTTGCCTGTTTGTTGATCTGTCCGTCTGTCTGCCAGTCGCTGTTTATCGTGGTGTCCGTTTGTCTGCGTGCGTAATTTGGCTAATTGTATTTTGTATCCAGCTAATGAAAGTGGCAGTTAAATTAATGAGTATGACAGACAATTTAAAGCATTAAACGCGCATTAGGACTAAGTATGTTGTCATAAAAGGCGACTAAGTCTTGGCACTACTTTCACTCACTTGGCATACACCCGAGGCGATGCGACTCGATTCTCTTGTCCTGCCTAGCATTTTCATTTTTATGTTTTTCTATATTACTTTTCACGTATTATTTTGTTATGCTGCTACTCCGGCTGACACGGCTACGGCTGCCACGGCTGTAGCTAATATAATTTTCATTTCTTTTATTTGGAGTGTGTGCGCCTGAATGTACATAGTATACTGCACAAAATTAAAAAAATAAAAACAAAAATAATAAATAAAACAAAGGAAAACGGAGAAGCAAAAATAAAAACATGAAAGACATGAAGAGCAATTTGTAGACCTCAACAGCTTTCATATTGTTTATGATTTTTTTTCTTTGTAATATTTGTGCTTTTTTATTGCTTTTTTGATGTTTTTATTTTGTTTCATTATTAATTTATTTCAATATTTCTCTTTGACTGTTTTTATTTTGTTTTGTTTTCTGTTTGTTTTTGTTCCTGTAGCACATTTTTTTTATAGCACCTAAAAGTTTGCTACACACAGTACACACAGTTTTTGTTGCCTGTACAAACACGCAAACTAATTTAAACTTATATTTGTTGCTTAAACCTCAGACCTCAGCAACAAACAACAGCAGCAATAACAACAACAATAAAAAAGTTGCTTGGTAAAAACCCAATTAGCGCTTTTTGCTGTTCCAACGCGTCAATGGCCAAAAGCTGCTCGAAAAAGGCAGAAAACCCAGCAAAAACTATTAATAGTTGTTTGCTATTTGTTCATCAAAACTTTGTATAGTTGTTAACTTGGCTTAGGTTTCAGTTAACGCTTTTTTGGTTTTATTTTTATTTTTCTTTTTTTGTTTTTCTTTCATTTATCGATCGCATAAGGTAAGAGAAAAAAATGAAGATATGGCTTGCGAATAAAATTTACTAATTAGCCAAGAAGTCAAATAGGTTTAGCATATTTACATGACCTGTAAAGCTCGGCTGCAACAACAAATATGAGATAAATATTATATTTAGTGGAAAAACCTCTCTTAAGTGGACACTTCAGCCAAATTTTGTCCGTTTGAAAGAGTGGTATATTTTTTTTATATTTATTTAATTAATTAATTAATCTTTAAATGAAAGAATTATTCGCCATATATTTTTAACAAAGTTTACATTTTAATTTTTCCCTACCATTCCGATGTTTGCAACTTGGAAACTTGGCAAAATTGAATTAATTTGTTTGCCTAATTTACGTACATCAAAACACATTAAATTTTATTCGATATTCTCAAATTTATATTTATTATCTTTCCAACAGATAAGTTATTGATTGTTTTAAGTTTCGTTATTCATTTTGTTCGTTGATGATGAATTAGTGTCCGACTATGGTCGGGGGGCGCTTTAAAGGGGTTAGTTGTTCCGAAAAATGCCAAAAAAAAGTTTGTCTTTAGAAGAATTGTTTGCTTGCGAGGCGTGTCCGCTTAAGAGGAGAATCCAATATATGAGTTTTCTTTGCATGAAAAACTTCTTAAGAAAATTTCACAGCCTACGCACAGGCACAAAACTTTATCTTAGCGCCGCATTTGACCGTGAATTTACGTGACATTTTGCAAACGCAAAGTTTTAAGCAAATTAAAACAGAAAAAGAAAAAAAAAAAGGAAAAATTAATTTATCGTAACAATGTATGCTTATTCTTGTTTTGTTTATTCGTATTTTCAAAATGTACTTAAAATTGTTGTCTTGCCATGATAATTCAGTTGCATACAGTAAAAGCAACAGAAACAGATACAGCAACACAGAACGTATTGTGAACGAGAAAGATCGCTATGAGAGAGGGAGTGAAGGAGTGCGGGAGGAAGAAGAAGACAGATTTTGCGCGTGTGGCAGCATGTGAATTTTCAAAAGTTTTAATTAGCAAAATTTTTAACCGTAAGCAATGAACTTTACACACGCTCCCTGTGGGCCAGGCGGCGTGCTGGCGCGGGTTCGTCGTTGGCGCTCACCGCTCACCATTGCCGCCGATACCCTGTGTGATGTCTGTCCGCCGTCTGTCCGAGCACATGTCCAACTTTACTTGTTTGGATTATTTTTATCCGACATATGCAACGCCATCTGCTTGATTGGTTTGGACAATGTGGTTGTGTACATCGACCGCCACATCTGCATACGCAAAAATGTACAGGCCGGGCAGCATGTCCAGCATCCTCTGGACTATGCACAGGGCTGACTGCGTACAACAGGGCCACGTATACACTTTCGATCGTTGGCGTTGGCGTTGGCTCGGTCTGAGTCTGGCTGGCAGTAAGTGAATGCAAAGGAGTTTTTTTTTTTTGTTGGTGTACATGTTTCATTTAGAGTGTGTGTGTGTGTGTGCTCGTGTGTTTGTGTGAGTGAGTGTATGTTATTTTTGGCAAAAGTTGCTTTGTTAATTAAAAAGCGAATAAATTTTTAGAGTTCTGTACGCTTCAGCAGTACCCTTTAATTGAGCAACGTCACCAAGTGAGGGAGTTGCCAGGCGCAAAGGCGTTCTTGAACTTTAGTTTGCATAATATTGTGATTTCTCGGTAATTGCGTAATGTGAGATTGAGCTTATTTGTGCAAAGCACAAGTTAATCAATAAGTTCGCTTGGATGCAGATGACATTTGACATGAAATGCCTATGTGTGTGTGTAACTGCATGTGCTTGTGTATATATGGTATATGGCATGCAACTTTGTTCGCTGTTCTTTTGCTTGGAGAATGTTTAGGTGTGTTAACGGAATGTGGTGAGTGGCACAAACGGACAAAGGAATATACAACTATCGAACATCGAAGGCATATTAAAAGGTCACCTGCTGGGCACCATAATTGCCGCTATTCAGAGCTTCGAATGAGTGGCAGGCCATGGTGGAGCAAGGGGGGTGGGCGAGGGATGGACTGTTATTACGTTTGCCCTTTGCTGCTCTGGTGCTGCTGACCGCAAGTAATTTTAAGCGAACGCGTTTGTGGCATTAAAGGAAAGCAGAAAAGAAAAGAAAAAATGAAGGCAGCTTAAATGTGACCAACATCGAATGTGAATTCATAATTTATTGAAAATGGCAATTTGCTGCACACAAATGCACACATGCTGCCAGCATATGGTATATGCACAAGTGCTCCTTAAAGGAAACGGAAATTTGAGTTTGACGTACAACGAACAGCGAACAGTGAACAGCGACCGATGCGAACAAGGAAGCGAAATGAACGGAAGTTACTTTATGACAGACACTGCTACGCTGCGTTCGCCCGCCTACTCGGCAGCCCAGTTGCCTAACGGCCTAACAGCCCAACTGGCTGACTGCTTGTCTGCCTAGTTGTCCGGTCGTCCGGTTGTCTGGTTGGCCACTTGGCCGGTTGCTTGTTGGTTCGCCTGCTCATTTGCCTCCATGACGTTGATGCGGCCGTCTATTTGTGTTCTTGTTGTGTGCAAGGCACGTTTCCCACTTTTCGGGTTTGTTGCTTTTTCTGGCGCTGTCATAGCCATAAGTGGCTCGCATGTCGTTCGAAGTTATAAATAAGTTTTGCAACAAACAAACGAACGAACAAGAGAACAAACGATTTGCTATTAAAAAGGTTCGTCATTTCGTGCCTATCGGCGTGCGCTTGCTCCACATGCATTCGCTTATACTATATGTGTAAGTCCTTGCTTCATTGTGCTTCGGAGCTTTTCCCATTTTTATTATTTAATATAATATTCGCAATAAGAAGTAACAGCAAAAGCAACGGCGATGGCAGCAACGGCGGCAATAGTAACGGCGAAGCTCAGTTGCTTTTGCGTTGCTTTTGTCGAGCGTAAAAGCAGCAGCAGCAGCATTAGCAGCAAATGAAGAGTACGAAGAAGAAGCAGTAGAGGCAGCAGTAGCGGTAACAGAAAAGTGAGTTATAAATTATTTAAATTGCATTTTAAATGCTTAAAGTTTTCGCTTGTGAGTGTCTACATGACCAGAAGCAGCTTGTGCCAGTGTTGGACATTGTCGTAGTCGTTATCGTTGTCGTTGTTGTAATTAAATGAGCACGAATGAGGTCTTCGTTGGCAGTTGGCAGTTGGCTGTGATGTATGTTTGAGCGGTGGTTTGATGGCAGTGGGTAGTGGGCAGTGGTAGAGGGCGGAGGGCGGAGGGATGAGGCTACCATATAGGCGCACATAGAACAATGATGGGCGTGCTGGCACCGCGGCCAAATGGCTGAATGTCCGTGCACTGGACTTTGTTAAAAAAGTTTGCGCTGTGCGCGTCAGTAATTAAATAAAAAGTACTGCCAAGTAGACAAAGTTAAAATTGCTGTTGCATAATTCGTGACGCTTAACGGCCAGGGAAAGAAAGAAACGGAGCCCAGCCCAGCACAGCACAGCACAGCACAGCGCAGCTTAACACAACCAACGCAAGGCAGTATGAAGCGATGCTAAGGCATGAAATGGTAGAAGAAGAAGAAGCCCAACGGCAAGGAATTTAAACTTTCAAAAGTAAATTAAATATAGATTTTGCTGCTTTTTAGAAATTTGTGTCTGCTTGAGAATTTATCGCATGCCAACTGATATGGTTGTTGTTGTTGTTGTAGGTGTAGCTGTTAGCAAGCCGATTTGTTGAAAGTTCATACTCTGACGCTCTGACGTCAATGACTGGCTAGGCTAAAGTATTTCGATATGAATTCTTACAGTAATCCATTATGCAATTGCTAAGCGCGGTTAGAGACATTCTTATTGAGTCCACATGGACTCAATTTAATTTATTTGCCTGTATTGCATTTTTTATGACTGAAGAAAAGTTGAACTGCTTTGCCATAATCACATTTAATGGCCCCAACTGTGTGTGCCTGCCATTAAAAATTTGTTCGGAATGCTTCGTTTAATATGCCTGAACGCGCCCAGAGCGTGCATCGTGGCGTATGCGTAATTTGCGCGGCTTGAATTACGCGACAAATCAAACTTTCACAACAACTTTGCCTGAACGCAAACACTTACGACAACACGCCACAATAATTTGTAATGCTTTGCAACATCGATAACAGCAACAACAACAACAACAACATATGCAATGTATGCGGTGCAGGAGGCAAAGATTGGCAAAGGACGACAAGGGCAAAGTGTTCGCCGGCTTGCCTGCAGATCCAACGTCAGTTCAGTGCCAGAGCAATAAAAGCCAAGGAAAACGCATAAAAAGTACTGCAGAAGTTAGCATTGCAGCAGCTAAGAATGCTGACAGCCAAAGACCGAACACGAGTGCGACATTAGCACGCTTAAAGGACATCAAGCGCAAGGATTATGCTTTGTGCCATATACGTACGTAAGCCGCCCGTACATCCGGGCTTCCTGCTGCTGTTGCTAAGGATGAACGTTTGAATGTTCGAATGTTCGAACGTACATACGTAAGCTGGCTGCCTGTGCAATGGCGACAAAGAAGACGATACTTAAATTGAAATACCAACAATGATGAGCGAGCTCACAAATAGATGAACGAACCAACTAAGCAACGAGCGAATGAATGGACGCATGGAAACGAACGCATTGACCGGCACGACGACACAGACGACGGACAGAAGGGGTAAACAGTCAGCTGTCGACCAAGGGACAACGGGCCGAAATGTTGGAGTGGCGCATGGAATTTTGCATGATACCGGCAATAGCATCAAGAGGCGGCTGTTGGACGGACGCGTGTACGCGCATACCAAGCACAATTGCAAAATTGTACATGCTTGAGGAATGTGTATCGGCAGCAGCGATGAAGCGGCGTGCAAGGCAGCGCAGCAACAGCAACTGCTACAGGGACTGGAGCAGGAACGGGGACAACAGCAGTCAAACAGTTACGTCGGCAATGTAAACTTCACAGAATGTTTGCTATTTTTGCTTGTGTGTTGTCATGTGCTCGATGACGAGGAGTATGGAGGAGCTGCGGTGGGCAATGGTGGGCAGTGGTAACTTGGTAACTGCAACGTTAACGGCAACGGTAACGGCAGCAACAGAAGCAACAGCCACCGAAGAAGATGATGACGCCTTCGACTTGAATGTCTTGCTCAACGTCTTTGTAATGGATTTCTTTAGCCTTACTTGCTCACTCAGTCGCACACGGTGTGCTGCTTGAGCGTTCTTACCCGTGTGTGTTTGCATTTGTTTGTGTGTAAGAATGTATGTGTATCCTTTTCTAATGGTATCCAATATAACGTGTAATTGCTTGTATAATGAGTTTTTGTTGTTGCTTTTGGCTTTGCCGTTGCCTTTGCTGCTGTTGACTTCAGCAAGGAGCAAGTTTTTGAGCACACGAACTACAACAACGATGGCAACAACAAGAGCAACACAATAAGCGCATAGAATGAAGTAGAGTAGAATAGCAGAGTACACTTGCATAAGGACACGCAAGGATATTTATAGTTTCGCACTATCTTCGTTTGTTTATTTGCTGAGGCAGCTGAGGCAGCTGAAGCAGCTTTTGATGTTGTTGTTTGCTGTTTGCTCTTGCTGTTTATTTGTTGTTGTTATTATAGGTATTGTTGTTGTTTTGATTGTCTAGTACTGCGCTTTGTTGCCGCTTGTGGCTGTATAGAATATTGTATTGTACTTGTATTTGGCACCGGCTGGCCAAGCCAAAGTCGAGTAAAGCAGGCCCAACACTACCGAGGTTGAGTTTGAGATCGGTGTGGTCGACGTTTGCGGGCCATGAAAGGGGCTTCAAGCTTTTCGGACAAAATGATGCAGTGTGTGCGAGGAAAGTAATAACAATAAAAGCCATAAATTTACATTTTTGCACATTTTCTTTACTTTTTCTATTTACAAGTCGCTGGGGCCACTTTTGCCGCCCTCTCCATTGCCGCTTAGTGCCTGCATATAGAGATACTTGGTACTGGAAGGATAATGACTGTGGTGTGGGGTTTGTGAGCAAGAGCATCAAATGATTTGCATACATTTTGTATTAGATGTTATTGTTTTTGTTGTTGTTTTTGTGCAAGTTGAAATTTTCCATATACCGCCACGACAACAGACCAATAGTCGCCCAGCTGCTATCGCTGTCGCCGCTCACCGCTGCCGAAGCAGCGAAACTGCCACCGCTGCCCTTCGGCGAATGCACTTGAGTGCTAATGAAATAAGTAATTTAGATTGTTAGCTGTGTGCATAAACAATTACTCATACGACGCGTTGTGCCAAGGGGTACGCATTTGTTATAAATCGTCGCCAAGCATAGCCTTTGCTTGCACTCTGATCAGGGCTAAGACGGCGTGCAGTAGTGGGTATGAAAAGGAGTCGGGCAAGCTGCTCGCATGCTTATTTCCGTTTATGAAAAACTTCCACCATTTGCCACTTACACAACTCATAATTCACCGAAGCCAAGCGGGCAACACATTTAAAACACTTCGCGCGCTCACGTAAATCAAGCGGCGATAAATAATTTTTGCCGTTTGTGCTATTTGCTAAAGTGCTACCACAGCAACGGCTGCTGCTGCTGCTGCTACTGATGTTGCTGCTGCCTCGTCTTCGCCTTTGTCTTCGTCTTAGACATCGACTCAACTGTCCGGACTTAAAAAGTCAAATAAATACGCGCGACATTTTTACACATCCTGCACAAGGATGTGTCTCTAAAGTGCATTTAACTTGATATTTATGCACGTGCAAATGCCAAAGTGTCTCCATGTACTGTACGAATACGGAGCATCTACATGCTGGCTCCCGTTCTGCCGCTGCAATGGATGGCACGCAGGATGCAGAGCAACTTCCGTTGACTTGGGCGACGCATGTCGAGCGTGTTTTAGTTGCTCGTAAAAAATGTCTAACGCGTTCCCGTGCATGCCAAGCAAACCGTGTGCATAAAGTTTTCATGTTTTCACATGTGCGCGGCCGAGCGGCTGTGAGGCGCAAGGTTAAACAGCAAACGGCAGCGACAGCTTATAACGTATATTTCTTCCGTAGCATGCGTTTCCAGCTGCAGCTAGCCAGCGACACGTTGTAGCACGTTCACGCTGTGAACTCACTGTGTCCCACGGGTAACTCTTTATTGTTGTTGTTTTTGTTTTTTTTTTGTTTTTTTGTGTTTTCTTGAGCAGTGACCAGTGGCCAATGTGCAGTACAGAACGACGAACATATTCACATCAGACAGCAGACATGACCATTTTTGGGCAGTTTTCTTCATAATGGTAATAATGATAATAATTTTTTGGTGTCACTTTTGAATTATTGCCTTATTAATATTTTACCATGGCTGATAAATTGTGCATGCCTGAACTGGTCTGGTCTGGTTTGGGTGGATGTATGTGCATATTATACAATATTAGTTTGTTTGTTTGCATTTAGCGGAAATGCCTGCTCTTGGCAACAACAAATAAATGAATTTTGTATACAACATTTCCGGCAGGTAGCGAGCAAGAAAAAGCGGAAAAAATAGAGGAAGAAAAGTCAAATGAACCGAAACGAGAAACAAAATGAATTGCAGACTAACAAACGAAACAAAAATGTGTGCGATGCAGTGTACAAATGCATGTTTTGTACTCGGAATCAATACACGGAACGGAAGTTGTAAGTTTAACAACGGCTGTATGGCAACAACAACAGCAACAACAGGACTTGAATATACAAGCAGACAATGGGGCAAACTACATACGAAAAATTGATATAACATTTCATTTTTGGAAAACATGCATCTCCTTTCTATTTAGCCAAAAAAAATAAAAACAAGAAAAAAAAAATGGAAACACACCGGAGAAACAAAGAATCGAAACAGAAAAATAAAATCGCGTGCTGTGTACTCCAAGAAAAAAATAAATTTGTTTGTTTGTTGATTTTTACCATAACGAAATAAATTGAAAACCGCCAAAGTCAGTCGCGTTTTAAACAATTCGAAAAATATGAAACGCCCGCAGCAATACTCAATTTCTGTATCCTTTTTTTTTATTTTTTTTTTTTGTTTTGTTTCCCTATCTCCTGAACGTAGGAGTAGCTTGCGTTCGCATGTCGATAACTGATAGCACAGCTCATTCTCGTCTCAAACGCCTCCATCTCAGTTGGGCTCGACTCATCTGCTGCACACCAGTCACGAGTCGCCAGTCAGCAGGCACATAACTCACATATACAGGTATGACAGCATATAAGGGTATTTGCGATTCGTCGTGCCTGTTACAAGTTGCGTCGCAAATCGTGCTTTAATGTTGTCTCTCATTTGGCAACAGCAGCAACGCAACAAGAAACACAATTTGATTTTCCAGTTAAATTATGTTCATAAGTCTGTTTAATGCGTTGGCCTCATCATCGTCATTATCATCATCGTCGTCGTTGTCGTCGTCATCGTTATTGTCGCTGTTGCTGTCGTTGTCGCTGTCGTCTTTGTAGTTTTGATTTGTTGTAATTTAATAAATATTCATGTACATACGTGTACACTTGCTTTTCGGTGCTTTTGTCATAATTTGTCATAATTCGGTACATTTTGTTTATTAGCTAAACTCTAGTAGGCAGCATATGAAATGTTATTGCGTTCTTGTTGTTGTTGTTGTTGTCATTGTGCTGTCCTCGATGAGAAATATTTAATTATGCCATTAGCAACGAACATCGACCGAGTGTGTGTGTCTAGCAGCAATAAAAATAAATCATAAAAATGATTACAGTGCGGCATGCTTAGCTCGGCAGCAACATCGTCGCCGTTGCCAAATCAACGCACGCCCGCTGTGCCCTTGCGCCCTTTCCCCTGCATACCGCGCACTGATTACCTAAGACTCTAAGCAATAGCATCACACCAATGTGCGTGCATTTCGCTTTAGCAAATCCATGCCGCAAACTTCGCTTTTCTGCATTAATTGCTCGCCAAAACTTGCAGTCGGGCCGCCGTTGAAAACATTTTGCGCTCCATTTGGTTTGTTTTCGACTGAGGCAATCAAGCATGGCAACTACTTATTATGAAGTTTTTCAGACAGCCAGTCCGCCAGCCAGTCGGTGAATCAGTCAGTCAGTTAGTCATTACTCTCAATGGCTCTCATGGTCGTTTGGCCAAAACTACGGCAGACTCGTTGCCGTTCGGATCGGCATTTGGGCTGCACGTGTGCGCCAATTCGCTTGTTCATTACTATTCGATTTCTGTTTAGATTTTTGTATGTTAAGTTCGCGGCATTTTCTGCGATATTTCGATATTTGTACACATATAGACAAAAAATTTCAATTTGAAACACGCATCGGCATCGGGCGTGTGTGTACAGGCGCATTAAATTCAGAGGAGCTCACACGCAATGCTTCTGCTGCTGCTGCTGCCCTGCTTCTGTTCTGCTTCGGATTTGGTTGGTTGATTGTGCTATGAACGCAGCTGTCGACCCAACGCCGTCGCTTTTCATTTACAAATTTCGTGCTGGCCTAGGTCAGGCACAGAAAGCGGCAGCAGCTCAGACAGCATAGCCGCCAGATGACGTGCTCCACGTATCTGTTCTATTGTATACATGCATAACATATACATACAAATATAGAAAGATATTCGTGCATATATACATACATATGCATGTGTGTATGTGCTCTTTTAAATGCGTTTGTGAATTTTTATGTTTATGCAATTTTTATTTCGTTTTATTTTGGATCCCTTGGTTTTGTTGTTGGTTTTTATATTTTTATTAGTATTCGTCTAGTTGGAATATTTTTGTTTATTTATCGCGTTGTTATGCTCAGCTGCGTTCTCGAACATAGAAAATTTGTTTTACAATGAATTTAAAAACTGTATAAAATATTTTTCTAATTTCATTTACATTTTTATTTTTCTCTTTTCTTCTTTTGATTTTTTTTCTCATTTCATTTACAATTTTATTTTTCTCTTTTCTTGTTTTTTTTATTTTTTTTTATTTTTTTTTTGTTTAGCTCACATTTAGTGGTTTTATGATTGAACATTTTAATTTTTATTGTAAAGTGAAAGATTAGAGAACTAAAAATTAAACAAAAACTCGAAACGTAACCAAGCAATATGCTTAGTGAAAATAATAAAAAAGAAACCATTTGTCAGCACGGCTAAGTTTGGCTCACGTTGGCTTTTTTATATGTTGATTTGCATTGGGTGGAGTGCTTAAAGCTTTGGGAGTCTTAAAGAGCCAGCGACCGCTTGGAAATATGCGTATTCCACACGCTAGCAGCGATAACTGCTAACCGCCAGCAGCAAGGAGCAAAGCGGGTGGCCGATTATTAAGCGAATTTATGGGCTGAAAAATACAATGTCTGGAAGTCTGTGATAAAGAGAAAAAGACTCACTGAGCTAGTGAATGAATGAGCGAGTGATTGGGTGAGTGATTGGGTGATTGGGTGTGTGGGTGAGTGAGTGCGTGAGCTCAGACGCAATGGAAACGCATAAAAACGTTGCCTGCAATTTACGCGAAACTTTTTTGCTAACGAGCAGTCGTCAAGCAAATAAATAATTTAGGGTCTAAAGCGGCTTGTTTATGATTTTACGCACGCTAACGAGAGCACGCATATGGCACGACAAAATGGCCGCCGGCATCCTGCAGACGGCAGCCGGTTTTTGGTTCAACGCGCGATTAGGTATACGATTTTATTTTGTCATAGCATATAATTCGCCTTGTACGTACGATTGCCATATACTCGTACGCTTTTCTGTTGCCGTTATCCTTGTAACGTCGCTCTACTTTGTGATTTGCTAAAGCACAAGATGCTTGTGCAATAAAACGAGTATCCACAAATACTCTGCGAACCCATAGCCAAGAGTGGAGAGTTGAGTGTCATGGCAGGCGTCGCTAAATGTGTGAAAATTACAAACGCCAACCGCGACAAAGACGCCATGTTGGCTGCATGTGCTAAAGGATAAAACCAAACTCAGGCAGCAGCAAGTAAACATAACCGAGCGAAAAACACACAAAAAATCCAAAAAAAAAAAAAAAAGAATAGACGAAGACAGACGAGACGAGTAAAGAAAGAAAAAAAAAAACACACACACACACACATACACACACGCCAGTAACGGGTAAAGAATCGTGTTAATGGCGTTTGTAATAACGCTTGGCAGGCTGATCTTTTGTTGTTGTTAAGTGTGGCTTGTTTGCAGCTATCATAAAAACGGCTCAGCACTTATTAGCAGAAAAGAAAAAAAAAAAAAAATATGTAAAAAGAGTAAACCGCGTTGCGCAAGTATTTTGTGGTGCAATAAAATTATCGTAAAAGAAAATTTATACAAAAAAAGATTGCTTGTCCTAAAGTGAAGAGCAAGTCGAGGCGAGGAAGTATGCGTGCTTGCTCGAGTGCGTCTATCTCTACGGTGTGTGCGCCAGTTTTTTGTGCATTATTTGCGTTAAATTCTAATTTAATAACCGATAGTCACTCCTCGTAGCGATTTATCGAACCCTTTAGCTCCTGTCAACCATAAAGAAGTTAATGCGATATTTGCCATCAATTGAATGCTTTCAGTTGCCATAACAAATAGAAGCACTAAGCTTAAACTCCGCTTGGCCTTATTGCTTAATTATATGCCAGCTAGCCAATGTATAACACATAAGTCCAGTCTATGTTTTGAGCGCGAGGCTTGTGCAAATTGTTTGCTTAGCGTACACAGCCATTGACAGCTTAAGCAGCTGTTGTTCGCCTGAAGGTATGCTACACATTATTAAATGCGACTAGAAGGCATTGCAACAAGTCACAAGTCCACAATACACCTGTGGGCAAGTCGACGGCTTGGTAAGAGTCGTGGGTGTGTGTCAAGAAAATATTACATGCAATTTGCATGTGAAAGCATTATATCTGCGAGCAACGGTTGTTGAACAGTGAACGGTAAACGGTGAACGCTGTCGCTGACGTTGGCTAGTAGCCAGTGGCCAATGGGCAGTTGGTGGTGGATGGTCGGGACGGAGAGGGGCAGGAATATCAAGTCAATTGCAAAATTACGGTAATTTGCGCTGAAAACGGCAACTTCTGCGGTAAAAACATCATCAATGAACGCAATTACACAACGTCAGTCGACAGAGCAAGGAAATCAAAACGAACAAAGGCCCCAATGCACAATACGAAGAAAATACAAGAACCCGCACACACAAGCGTAGCACCTGTGCCAGGGCCAGTTCCAGTGTCGGTGGCAGTCCTCCTAAGTCGCATGCATGCCTGTGTGTTCATGAATATTTGAGTAATGAAAAATAATACATAATGACAATATGGCGGCAGGCTTGGCTTCGTTTGGTGCTTGGTTAACTCGGGTTTCTTAGTTGTTGTTGTTGTTTTTGTTGGTTGTGTTGCATTTATTGGAGTGGTGTACTACAAAATACTCAATTGAATATTTAAATTATAAGTCAAGGCACAAAGGCAGTAAATGCAGACTGAAAGGACATACGAGTCGTTGTACATAGGATGGCAGCAATGGCCAAGCGTGCATTTGCGGAGCTGTCGGCTGTGTACAATAATGAGTTACAACGTTTGGGCGGAGCTGTGCAAAGACGTATATAGAGTTAGATAAATAGACAAACCGACAGACAAACCAACAGACAGACAGCCAGTTGTACAGATAGACGGACAAGCAAATAGGCAAACAAGCAAACAAATAGACAGACGGGCAAGCGGAAGATGGACAGAAGTCGCAAGACACGCAGCAACTTACGGATTTCAACAGAACTCTGTGTGTGTTGGCCTGGGTTGGTGGGCGCCATGAAAAGGACATAAAATAAACACAATCATAGATTTAATGAGCCAACATTGCTGCCAAATTATAGTCAGTTAGTTACTTAGTTGCTGTCGTTATTTATGTAGGCTGACGAAGTTATGACAGGCGGCAGCAATCAGACATTTAAATTAACAAACTTGATACGGCAAAGACACATCGAGCAAGGACCGGCATATGGAGCATATCGTCGTGGACTCGATCAAAGCGCCGCTGCAACGCTGCCTTGTCCATGGAATTTTTGACAACTTACTTCCTATACAAGTGCAGGCTCAGTTTCAAATTCAGCTGCGAATTTCTTCTTCGTCTTTAGCCGTTTGTTCATTTGGACATATTTTCGTTGATTCGCATTCGCATTTAGACGCTTTGAATCATGATTCAACTATTTTTTAATATAAATATTTTCACTGATTTATTCGTGCTTTATTGCTTTCGCTTGGCTTTGATTTTGAGCCGTCGCTGTGAGAATGAGGTTGGAGGATGAGGATGTTGATGTTGGCGACGACTCTGATGGTTTCGGCGTTGTTGGTGTGGGCGTGGGTATCGGCTTTAGTGATGCGGGGCGTTGCCAGGACTACACATATTTCATTTTTATGCGCCAGCAAGTATTTTCACTCACGAGTCAATTCACATCAAAGTGAAACGTTGGCTTATGGGGAAGAGAATGAGCTGCGTGGCATGGCGTGGCGAGATCATATTGGGAAATGAATGGCAATAGTCAAACAAATTGAAGGACATGCCAGGACAGTATTTGTAGCGTACTTTATTTCGCCTTTTAATAAACTTTGCTGTAAAAGCGCAATAGTAATGGAGGCTGTGAAAACAACTCTGACAGCGGATGGTGGTCAGTGGACAGCCGCCACAGTAGGAAATTCTTTCGCAAATCTATTTGGATTTTCATTGCGAATTTTTATTGCTATAGCTGCTATCTGAGTGCTTGTCTGTCCAACTAGCCATCGGTCTGCCCACTGCCTGTCTCAGTCAGCGAAAAGCAGAGCCGATTTTCTGTTTATTTCGCTTTCAGTTATCATTCGTTGCTGGATTCGTTCGCTCGCCTCCTGACTCCCTGACTGACTGACTTTCTTGTCCGGCTCCATTTCTGTTTAGTTTTCTGAGTTTGGTGTATTCATTCCCTGCTGCTTTTTTGTTTTTCGTTTGGTTTTTCTTATTTTGTTGCTTTTCTTTTCGTATTTTATTTATATATCTCTTGATTTTCTCTGCGCGCCTCTCAGAGGAGCGTAAAAAATGCACAATTTTTAATTTACTCGCAACGCAGGTTGAGTTGCGCAGCCGCTCGACTTGGCCTGCCAGTAGTCGGTCCCAATAGTCCACGGCTCGGCATTTGGTTCGGGCGACTGTTGCTGTCTGTCTATCTTCGGCCTGCTGCCCCCTTGGCTGCAACCCAGCGGGTCCATGCTCGCACTTATCTTGTTGCTTTAAGCTGTTTGGGAGGTGTTTATTTTTTAATTTGCTGTGTATTTCGTTTTTCGATTGGGTCTGCCTTTACCCATTTGGCCGTTGCCGTTACACATTTGGTTTGGTTATTTTATTGAATTCTTTATGGAATCATTTGCGCTTTTTACTTGCTAAAGCACCGCAGTCACTCTGTCGGTCTTTACGACTTTTTTATTTGCGCGCTTGTGCTGAATTAATTAAAAATCGAACTAAAATGCCAATAAAACTTGCAGTTGTTTTTTTTTTCGTTTTATTTCTCTTTTTTTTTTCGTTGTTTCAATTTTGTTTGTTTTTTTGGTTTTTTTGGTTTTCGGCTTTGTTTTAGCTGTAAGTGCAAGTGTGCTGCGCTCTTTTTAGTTGCCATTTCCGGTTTTTGTGGTATTTCTTTTCAGTTTATAAATAAAAAATTGGCGCAAAATGTCGTACTTGGATTTTATTTTGCATTCTGCATAAATTCGCAGAAGCGAAGGGTTTGCAAAAGAAAATAAAAAATTAAAACTAAAAAAGCACTTTACTAATTAAATAATTTATGCATTGCAACGCTTGCCCAACTCAACACATTCTTCCTCTCTCTCTCTCTCTGTTATATTCATTATTTTTCTATTTTTATCTTGTAGACTTGGAAGCTACGACGCACTTGCACCGTGTAAAAGCACAGGAGGCAGGCAGCACGAACGGACAGACGGAAGGAAATCAACGTGCCGACAACGTCGACGACGACGACGGCGACGGCGACGGTAACGATAAAAACGGACTCTGGATGTGCAAGTGTGAGACATTCTCAGTTGGTAAGTTGTGTGTTTTTCTTTAATTGCTTTTTGACTCGCTTTGTGTGTGCTTTTTATGACTTTGACTTTTGTGTGCTGCAATGCACACGTCGCTCGCTGCGCTTCCTGCACTGAACCAGTGAAGTAGCCAACTAACCAACCAACCAACCAACCCACCACCCAATGATCCAACGACCCATCGATCAAAAACAGTCATTACGTTTTTATTAAGTTTGTTAAAAGTTCTATAAACTTAATTAATTACGTCATTGAATTGTTATAAAAAACGAGTTACCAGTTACGAGTTTCAAGTGTTCAAGGGATACGAGAATTCGAAAAAGCACAAAGCAAAAAACGAAGATGAACCGAAAACTTTGCATACTTGCCGGCGTTTGGCAAGCAATCCATTTAATAACTATCATTTAACATTTTCATTACTTCTCGTCACTTCTTTTCGTTTCGTGTCTCGCCCATGTGCTGCCCTCGCAGCAGAACAGCCAACAGCGAACGGCAGCAGAGCAGAAACACAGCAAAGCAGCAAAGTAGTAGACAATCGAGAGGTGAGCGGGGGCGCAAGCGAAGACTATATACGTTGAACTGTACAACATCCTTTTATGAGTTAGCTCAAAGCAGCCATTGGCCTGTAGCCGCTTTGATGCAACTTGTTGGCTGCTCTCGGGTGCAAAGTGTTGATTTAATTAGTGGCATCGCATTTATAAGGCAAAGCATTTAATTATCGGTAAACCTGCATTCTAACAAAGTGCATGTACATAGTTACGGACGAGTTCATCATATTTTTTTTGGTTCCATTTTTATTTATTAATTAATTTTTTTCATTTATGTTTTTTATTTTTCTTTTGAATGTATAAGTGTCGTCTTATAGACGAAACAAACTTGGCGGCAGATGCTTTATGCCTTTGAGCTGCAAATTAATTAGTGCGTAATACTTTGCTAAAAGGGTTCATCCCTTGTTGTTGTTGCTGGTGTTACAGTTTCGCTTTTGGATGCATGAGTTGGGAATGTGTATATGCTTATTGAATTTCAGTCCATGCAAGACGAGCTTGGAGCTGTCTCGTATTAGCTCAGGTGCAAAAAATGCTTTTAGTTTTGTGTAATCTGCCAAACGTCCAAGTCCAAGACCAAGTCCCACATCAACAAAGCGAATAATGTGCGCACAAAGTCACTCGCACAAGACAACAGCCACAATAAAGCAACGACAATGGAACAGAAGGACTGGAGGAGTAGGCGAGTGTAAAACCGAAGGTGAAACAGCAGAAGAAGAAGCGCAACATCCAAGGCAGCAAATCGTCAGCGAATTGTTAAGACGCTGTGCGAACTAAAATTTTCACAGCTTGTTAAAAAACTTATCAAAACTTTATGAAATGCGCACTGTGTGAAAACCACAGCGGAAAACTAGCATAGAAGACATAGAGAATAGAAAAAAAAACAACAAGAAACAAAGAAGGCAGCCAGAGCAGCCAAAGGAGCAGAAGATGAGAAAACACGGCTCACACAGCGTAGCCGCAGCAAAGAAAAGCAGCCATAAATCAGTGGCAAACTATGCCCAGCACGCTTAGCGTCCTTCAGCGAACTGGCGCATTTGAGATGCTTCCGCTGCAGCGAACGCCATTTTTTCTGTTGCAGCTACCGTCGCAGTCGTAGCCGCCATGGCCACAGCGACAGTCACACAGTCGCAGCCGTAGCCGTGGCCGCAGCCATGGTCGGAATGTGGAGCGTGGAGCGTCAGCGTGAGCAGGAGCCGCTTTGGCAAATCGAAAGCTCTTTAGTTATGTTGGCATAAAAGCAAAATATAACCAAGCATATAATACGATTTTCTTCTTTCTGTTTGCTTTGCAATTTTGCTGGCGTTGTTTTTTTTTCTTTTTTTCTTTTTGGTTTATTTTGTTTGTATTTTTTGTATTTTTGCAACTTCAATTGGAAGTTTGTTATAAATATTTTTGAGCGCGCGCATATCCCAGGACGCGCAAAACGTTGTGCAGTCAGTTGAGTCAGGGTAGCCAAGCCAATGGCATACTTGTGCCGCCATATTTGTTTTACGCTGCAGAAGACACGGCGGCGCAACGGAATTTTTCCTTGGGCTGTTTCGCAGTGAATGTGCGTCCTTTCGCGCGACTAGAAACGGCGACTTCCCGAGAATGTTTATTTTCGGTTTGACGGTGTCTGAAGTTTAATGGCTGGGGTTAATAGTTATAAAGACAAAATTAGAAAAGTTTGTGGCATAAAATGAGACCGAGATAGTCAGTTACTTTTCGTTTAAGTGGAAATATGAGCAAAGCGCAGCAGAACATTATGAGACAGCGCGGGCGAATGTACGATCCCAGGACGCAATGCTCTTCTTGTTATTGTTGGCTTTCTGGCTGTTTTTTTTTTTGTTTTTTTTTTTTGTTTTTGCTATTATAAAACGTCGCTTAGGTTGCACAGTTGTTTTAGTTTTACGTTTTTTGGTAAAAATAAAGTTGAAATGCTTCAAAGTAAACACGTCATGGCATGAAAAGATGGCGCAGCAGGCTGCTGCCTCCGTTGCCGCCGCACACTCGGGATGCCTGATAACGCGCGCGCTCAAGCGCTGCCAAAACGCGTCACGCAGCAAACGGAGACACGAATGTGACAGCGCGCGCACGCATAACTCATGCGGTGATATGTTGCCGCCGCTGCAGCTGACACGCACTGCAGCCATTCCCAGCTCCTCCTCGAAGCCGATTCCGAGTTGACACATACCCACACACGCTCACCCACTCACTCGCTCACTCACACTGGCACATGTGTGTGTATAGTATGCTGCCTCCCCAACGTTTATTGCACTGCGTCACTTGGCTTGAGCAGAGCTGAGCTGCGCTGGGTTTGGATTGGGTTGGGTTGGGTTGGGTTGAGTTGAATTTCGCTTAAGCGCGCGCGGCCGGCAAGTATGCAAAGATTTATGCATTGCACAGCAGCTATGCACCGCGTACGTGAACGTGAACGTGTATCGCTTGTGCATTGCGCGTTTATGCGGCTGCGTTTCGTCTCATCTCGTCTCGTTTCCTTTCGTTTCCTATTGTCCCATGTCGGTTTGTTCGTTTCTGGCTGCTGCTGAAAGTTGCGCCCTTGCGTAGCTCCCGCTCGTGCTGAGTTTTGCGTCTGTAGTCTGTAGTCTGTGTTGACGTTGCCGTTGCCGTTGCTGCAGTCGTGCATAAAATTTTGCGATTAATTTGTAGTGACAACATTTTCTCTGTGTGTTCGCTGCATACTTCAGTCAAGTTGCCGTCGTTGCCGTTGTCGTTGTCGTTGTTGTTGTTGTTGTCGCTGACGTTGTGGTTGTTGTTACTACTGCTGCCGCTCCGCTGCTGCTGTTGAGGCTGCACCAAATTGTCATCAAGAGTGAGTGCTGCTGAAGCTGCTGCAGTTAAGTGCAATGGCAACCGACACGTTGCACGTTGCACATTTTTCCTGCCGCATTTTGAAATGCATATGTACATATTTTCTTGCTATTTTTTCTTTTTGGTTTGCATGCGCTCCATATGCCCGCGCTGCTGTTGCTGCCATTACTGCGCGATGGCTGCTTCTGTCGCTTTTAACAGCTTAATGCATATTTTGACGTAACCAAAGTTTGTGCGCCTGCTGCTTCAGTTAACGAGTAAGACGATACGGCATGGCACGGCACGGCACGGCATGCATGAAATTGTTAAGGAAAAACATTAGTGCATGATCACGCACACTTCAGTGATTTTGGCTCTGTGTGCTGATGTATGCGTCTTGCACAGATTTGCCTCACTAAAATATGCAGCAGCAGCACTGTCGAACAATGGCATAATAACAAAAAAAAAAACAAAAAACAAAAGGAAAATAAATTAAAAAGACAGTTTTTAGGTTTTTTCAATTTTTTTTTGTTTTTTAACTTAAGCAAATTTGTAAGCATGTCCTCATCTAGTTTTAATGCAATTCATTCATGCAGTTGTTAGTGCGCCTTAGCGTATGCTGCATTAAATTAATTGAACAGCGTATAGGGTTAAGCCGAAACTTTGTTTTTCTCTCAACTTGCCAAACAAGTTTCGACCAACTGAATTTGCGTATGAGCTGTGCCGGATCCAGTGCCAGCATTGTGTCGTGTCCTTGACAAAATGCTGAAACCAAGATGAACACAAAAACTTTTAAGCAGCTAAATGCAAAACGCACCAAAAAGGGCAAAAGGCATAAAGAGAATTGGGCGTAAAATATTGCGAAAAGCTAACAAAAGAATGCCAAAGCACACACAATGCATGTTGATGGCAACCAAAAGCAACGACGACCACGACAAGAAGCTCGACAAGCAGCACATCACTTACATTGCCAACAACAGCAACAACCATAATAACAACAAACATAACTTAATGTTGAAAAAAAACAAACAAAAAGAAAACAAAAAATAAAAGACAACAAAAACAAAAACACAATCATTTATTTAAGCTTTGCTGCAGCAGCTAAAGCGTCCCCCGTTGTTGCGTGACGGCGAAGAGCTGGAAAAAGTGAAACGGGCGCATGACGACAACAGTAATGGCAGTAACAACAATAACAACAACAACAACAGCAACGACGACACCAGCGATATGCTTGTGACGTCAAACGCGTGGAACGCCATTTTTGGCAAATGTTCACATGTGTACGCCGTGTGTGAGTATGCGTGTGTGTGTTTGTGAGTATATACTCATGGTGTGTGCGTTAGTTACTCTTCTGTTTGTTTGCTTGTGTATGTGTGTGTGTGTGTGTGTGTGTTTGAGTGTGCACATTTTGTTTGTATTACAAAGGTGTCTGAATGCTGCATTTTACAACTATACTTGGTCGCACGTTGGTACATTTGCCCGTACATCTGCCTGTCTGCCTGTCTGCCTGCCTGGCTGCCTGTCTGTTTGTCCGTCTCTCTCTCTCTCTCTCTCTCTCTCTCTCTCTCTGAGCCTTTCTGTCTATCGGTCTGACTGTATGTCATTTGTACATTTTCGCTTCTTTGCCTGTATGTATGTCTGTCTGTTTGTCTGTCTGCCTGTCTAACTACACGTGAGTCAGTACACCGCCATGCCTGGAAATGAAGCGGGCAAAGTGTTTGCAATAAAAATCGATTGATTTTGATTGCGTTCTGCTGTGCGTTGTTGCTACGGCTGCTGCAGCGGCTGTGTGTGTGTGTGTGTGGATGTGTATGTGGGTGTGAATGAAGTGTACTCTCGTATTTAGGGTTGCGTTTGAATGTAGTGCAGTGTAGTGTTCGCTGCTACATTGCATACTTTTTGGCGTAATAACGTTATTGCCGTTTGTGGCAAGTGATTTTTAGCCAGCAGCTCTTTCATTGACGCTCCCTTTGCCCCTGCCAACCCTGCAGTAGCTCCAACTACAGCCGCCTGCTTGCGGTGCATATGGTAAACTCTTGTTCAGCACACTTTGAGTAGCTGCTGGCTGCTGACTGCCGACTCCCGTCTGCTAGCTACTGTCTTCAACGGAACATTGGCTGACAGCATCGATTGTGGGTGGAACGTGGGCATGTCTTGCCGCTGCTTCTGCGTCTGCTGGCGCTGAACCTGCTGCTGCTGCTGCCAATGATGCTGATGATGGTTTTTTGTTTGTGTGTGTGTGTATGTGTTGGTATACGTTTCGTGGTTGCGCTACACTTGTAGTGTCGTTGCGACACTCCCCGCACTCTCACCCGTGCCTAAGTAGTAAGTGGCAGCTAAGCTGCTTTTTGGCTATATAGCTGATTATTTGCAGATTTGGGCTTTTGGGCGTGAAATTGACAAATTGCGACAGCCAATTGTATGTTTGCTCATTCTATCGCTTGTTCAGTTGTTCGCTTCGTTCGTTGGATGGCTGCTGGATTGTCTGGCAATGACGCAACTAAATTTAAATGTTTAAAAGCAGATATTCGTGCTAAGAAAATCAACGCGCAAGGCGCTTGTTAGCAATTGCCTCGTAAATCGTCAGCGTTGGCCATTATTCGGTGCAGATTTATTTAAAGCGCAATGATCGTTCCTTGCCACGCCTGGCAAACAGCAAACAGCAAACCCCGAGCAACAAACACCAAACACCAAACAAATGAAAATGGAAAAACCAACGACTGCTGCCTGCTGCAACTAAGCAACTGAGCAACTGACTAACTGAGCAACTGAACGATGAACAGAAAAGAAAAGAAAAAATAAAACTAAACTAGAAAATAAAGCGGGCGACCATGACATGCAAGGGCGAAGCGGGGCATTGTAGCCATTTTTATTTATGAGGTGATTTTAATTATTCGATGGAGCACATAAATTTCACAATACACTGCAATGTTTATTCTGTTTTTTTGTTTGACTATTCTGTTGCTCTGTTCCTCTGTTGTTGGTTGCTGTTGCTATCTCTGCAGTGTAGCAGTGAGTATGGCCGTCTAACAACGCAATAAGCACGTCGAATGGGCCAATGCCGCCTCTGCCGTTGTTGCTGCCGCTGCCAACGCCGGCGACTGAGACTGTGACTGTGACTATGACTGCGAGTGCGAGTGCGAACTGAAATTCTTAAACCAAACACAGTGCAAATGACTGACGATAAATATGCCAGCGAGTTATCATGGCAGGTGAAGACGGGGGCTGAGGGAATGGATCCACAGGCGTCGGCATGCAAAAGAGCAAGAGTTGCCAAGCCGCACATTTTAAGTTTTTCTTGAGAGTTTTCTGCTTTGTTTGTCTTTGTGTAAGTTTGTCTATTCTGTTGTTCTGTCTGTCTGTCTGTTTGTCTCTCGGTCTGTCTGCTCGTTCGAGTGTTTGTCTGTTTGTGTGGGCAGCGCATAAATAATATTTATTGTGCAACATTTCCATTGTTGTTGTGGTGTCGTTGTTGTTGTCTTACTGTTGCTGTTGTTGTTCCTGTTAGCTGCACTTTGCCGCTTTTGTCACATTATTATGTATATTTTTACTGCTGCTGCTGCTGCTGCTGCTGCCGCTACTTAACTTTTATTTCGCATTTGCTTTGGCAAATTTTTGCATTTCGTCTCTGTCCAACACTTGGCCGCACGCCCTCTCACTTGCATTCGCAGTCCGCACGCCTGCCTGGCTCCCTGTCTGCCTTCATGCCAATTGTACCAAACCTACGTGACAGTTTAGCTGGACATGCGGGAGTGAGGGTGTGGGGCCGTGTGGGCCGGCGTGCGTGTACTCAGCTGGCATTTGCGGTCATTGCCGTAATTACCTTAACGCGTTTTGTATTTAAAAACAATGTTGACAATCGCAGCTATGACTGCAAAGGCAGCACAACTAACCGTCGTAGTCGCAGTCGCACTCGCAGCCGCATTTAAAATCGCACGGAGGAGAATGCACCTCAGGCGGCGATTCTGGTCGAAATGGGCAAACGCTGCTTTTAATTGGCAATTTGTGCTTTGTCCCGCATACAAATGCCTTTTTAATTGCGAAACTGCTTACTGGATGGTGCCTGACTGCTGCTGGTTACTGACTTTAGTTTGTGGCATTTTCTTTGTGTTCTCCGCTTTTCTACTTCAATACTTTTTCTTTCTCAATTTCTTTTTGGCGCCGCAAGCCTAAGCCATAAATACCAAATCAATATTTGGAATCAAAAACTAAGCTTTGCTCACACAGTTGTCATGCTTTCGAAGGCGTACGAGTTTAGGCCCGATGCACGCATCTTTGCCCATGCGATCACAGGACACTCGCAGCTCCCTCATAAGTCAGCCACAGCTCAGTCTCATGTACGGAATAAACTTATGATTTTTTAATAAAGTGTTGCCAAGCGGAAGCAATTTAATGGATTTTTTCACTCTCGCTTCGCACCTGTTTCAGGGCTTTTGCGCTCACCCATGCAGACGAACTCAGTCTGTGCAATGCCGTGCAGGATTCGTCTGTGTTTTTATTTTTTATTTTTTTTTGTGTGTGTGTGTATGTGCATGGGTGTGTGGTTATGTCAGACTGCCTGGCTTGGCTTGGCGTAGCCACTCTGCCATGTTGCAATCTTATGGCATTTCCCAACAAGCTGCCTGCTAGTCCTTGGTTGTTGTTCTAGTGCTTTTGCAGGCATGCGGTAGACGCCTGCCTTGTGTAAAGTGCAAGCATAGATTATGCTAAGCTTTGTTTAAACTCCAAAACAGCAACAGCAACAACGAAAAGCAAATCAAAAACAAAAACAGCGAAACACTGCAACGGTAACTGACAGTTGTTGCAAATGTTTGTACAGTGCGCGAAAGTTAAGCTAGGCAACGTCCAAAAAACATCAACAACAACAACAAAAAACAAACAGAACAATAAACAAAACAAAAAGAAAAAAAAAACAGAACACAAAGAAGCAAAAGAAAAATGCGGCAATACATTGCATTTGCATTGCAGAGCACAGTTTGGGGCGTGTTAAGTCTGTACGCTTGCTTCGTTCTGCATTCATCTGAGTGCGCACGTATGAGCATGCGACCATGTGTGCGGCTGTGTGGATGTGTGGGTGTGTGCATGTGTGTGTAAGAGCGGAAACAGTTAATGAGCTTAGCTGCCTAAACGTTACCAAAATAAACACGACACACGCCACTCCTGCCGTGCTCATAAACTGCAAACTGCGCCGTACTCCATCCGCCATACAGCGAACAGCGAACAGAGAACCGGGGACCGAGGACCGAGGATCGGGTACCGACTCCACTCGAGTCGACTCTGGGAAAAGCAGAAGCAGAAGCAGAAAATGCTCATAAACTGCTTGTAGCCAGCCGGCAACAGACATGCAAATTGGCTGGCGCACATTGTTGCTGGGTGCCCAGAGGAAATAGTTTTGCCGTTGTATGTATTAAGGTCATGCACCTAAAGTTATGCACTAAAATATTAAAATTTCGTTTTCGTTTGTTAGCGTGGCGGGACACGGAAACATGGCGCGAACCTGAAAATGCAGTTTATCTGTTTTTCCTTTTTGATTTTTTGTTTTTTATTTTCTCGTTGCCGTCCGTTTATAATGGCAAAGGCATCACAGAATTATTGTTGTTGTTGCTGTTGCTTTTGGTAACCAAAAGTAGGCTATAACATTTTCACATGCTAATTTTGTTGCGGCTTTAACTTTCGCAAGTCGACTTAGCATAGTTGCAAATAAATTTTGTTGTTCCCCTGCGTGTTTATGTGTTCGCATCTCTAGAAGGATCACTGGCATATAACGGGATTTGCTTATATAATGAAGTACATATGTATGTATGTATGTATGCACATGAAGTGCATGATGTAAGCGTGCAATGATTGTAGAGGACATTAAAGCAAAAGCATTCAGCTTTTTGCAGCTTTTCCAATGTGTTGAATTTTAATGACACTCTGTGATTGATTTACTTGCACATTAACTGGCAGGCCTGTTCCCACAGCAAGAAAACTACAATGACAACAACATCAAGAACAACAACAATAACAACGAGAAGAGCAATATCAACAACAACAACAACAATGAGATGAGAAAAACTCATGCCTAATTTCTCATTTAGTACTTTTTCAATTAAAAGTCAAAAGTTCCAGCCAGTAACTTGACTCTTAAAAACTCATTCCATGCCATGCCAAACCAAGCCACTACAAGCAAGCAAATCATTTAGCTTAAGGCAGCAATTCGTTGTTGCCAAAATAGACAACAGTCAGTGAACGTCTTTTGGCTGAGTTTAGTTTAGTTTAGTTTATTTTAGTACGAAATGGTCCAGTACAGATGACTGCGTCTATTACTTCTTGTGCTGTTGATGTGGATGCTGATGCGACTGCTGCTGGTGTTGCTGTTGCTGTTGCTGCTGCTGGCCACGTAAACTACTTGAAAACTTTTAATGAAATGCTTATGAAATCGAAACTCGACTTCTTGCTTGCTTGCCTCTGCTGGTGTCTTATTCGTCTGTCTACAAGTCGGCTTTGGCTCCCACTTCATCACCGGTTCCGGCACACACTGCGATGCCGCCGACGACTCCGGCCAAAAAAACAATCAGCAACGAAAGAGAAAAGTGTTTTCTTAAATGATTGAATCATTAATCATTCAGTGCGGAATAATGCCAGAGCACAGATCTATGCGTTGCATAGAAAGCCACTGAGCGGGAGAGAGAAAGAGTTAGTGGAAAGAGAAAGAGGAGCAGTGATGAAGTTAGAGATTGAGTCAAGAGCTGTGGGTAAAATAAATAAAGAATAAAAAACAGAAAGAAAAAAAAAAAAACCAAAAATAAAAATAAAAGAAAAAAAAAACAAAAATGCCAAAATAAACTAAACTGTGACTCACTTTGGCTGAATGGCCAACAAACCGCACACACACCATAACGACATACACCAGCACCCACATACACAAACAAATATTACACACACACACTCACACACCAATACTTAACGGTTATCGGCACCGCAATGTTAAAAGCTCAGCAGCACCTTTTGCCTTTGATATTGAGTTGAGTTAACATGCGCAAAAGGTTTTTGTTTTGCTTGCACATTAAAGTAAACTAAAAGTTGCTGCAAATACAATCAAAAAAGCAGAAGTAAAGAAAACAGCAAAAAAAAAAAAAAATTGCGGGCTAGAAGCTAAAAGAGTAGCGAAAGGGTAAACGGTAAAAAGAAAAGGTAAACAAAAACAAAAAAAACAGGACACGTTTCACGTCGATTGTCGAACGTCGATGGCAGCTTAAAATAGCAAACGCTGCACACCTATCGACCGCTTGACGGGCGGTTGTTTGTCTGTCTGTCTGTCTGTCTGTATGTGTGTGTGTGCGTGTGTGTGTGTGTGTGTATGTGTATATCTTATTGGTCGTTAGGTTAAGTAAAAAGTATATTGAACGCTTGGGGCGTTTGCTTTGACTGATTAACGTTGGATTAGGGCAACGTCGGTGCACGGGGACGGTGTCCCCTGCCCTTGTCCGCCACCCAACAGGACGCATTTATGTGCAAAAGCTTCATCCTTTTTCCACTGCTAATTGCTTTGCTTGCAGACAATTTATCAAAACGCACATAAAGAAAATGCGTGCTTTGCTGTTTACGACAATCAGTTTCCTTGTTTTTTTTTTTCTTTTTTTTTTATATTATTTTTTTGTTTGTGTTTGGTTTTTGTTTTCTGTTTTCTTATTTTGAAATCTTTATAGATTTAATGGTGAGCAAGTCTTAAGCCAGCAGGCGCCAAAAAGTCATTTAGCTTTTTGATTTACGTTCACGCTGCTGTCCGGCAGCCATATAGAATTCTAAAAGCGTTGAAGCAACAAAACGCCAAAATCTTAGCAACTTTGACAAAACAGAAAGGATTTGGCAACGACACGTAACCGAATTAATAAAACCACCATGACAGCTGTACTCGCTTGCAGCGCAAACTTAAAGTTCGTCCTTATACACGGATAAAGCAACAACACAACAACACAATAACACGAACAACAGAACAACGCCACAACCGCACAACGCAGCAGCGCAGCAGCACAGCAGCACAAGAGCGGAACAACGTTAACATGGCTTAAATGCCACGTTCAGTTGCTGGCGCACTTGCCTCATTAGCACATCAACCGCATATGATTATTGCCGCACGTGTGAGAGTGCGTGCGCATGTATGTGTTTGCATGTGTGTATGTTCGGCAGAAACTTTGCGTTAAAATTATTTCAGCAACGCGTGGAATTTGCGCAAAAGTTTGTAACTCCAAGAACGAAACTAAATATTCGTATGTAAAGTAAATAAATTTATGTGCCAGCGCCATAACTCAACATATCAACTTAAAATTCAAACCGCATAACGGTATTTCATTAACCGAACATACACACACACACACACACACACACACACACCTCCCGCAACTCTCACTTCACTCCCTCGCATTCGCATTCATACTTGCTCATTTGCACATGCACATAAACATTCATTGAGTGCCAGAGCACATTCAAAATAAGTTCAAAGTGTAGCTGGAACCGGATCCGGAGCTACAGCTGGAGCTGGAGGTGGAGTCGTAGCTGTATTGTGTGCCACTCTGCGCTGTGCCATACTTGGCTTGTCGTTTGTGGTGAGGCCCATTGTTGTTGTTGCTGTTTATTTGCACACCGCATAGAGAGCACATATAAATAAATACTACGAGTATAAGACACCACTCTCTCTTAGATTTGCACACTCTGAACAGTCGTCGTCATCGTCATCGCAGTTGGTGTCGCAGTTGACGTCGCAGTCGGCGTCGTCTATAGTCGTATGCACATGATTTTAAATTAATTGCCACTTTGTTGTTATTTAAGCGCATTTTTGCATACCAACTTGAACTCGAAGTACGCCAACACATGCCACACTGCGGGTGTCGAGTCCGCATGCAGGGCATGGCAGGGAAGGGGCGAGCATTGTGGCTCAATCCACGCCCGAAGTTTAAGCTTCAGCTTAACTTGATAAAGTGGTTTGTGCGGTGTAGCCAGCTAGCCCAGACTCGGAATCGGCAACGAATACAAAAGTTCGAACCAAAGTCAAAACTAGTTGTAGTCGAGAGACGGTCTGTAACGTTGCACGGACAGACAGTTAGACGGATAGACAAACAGACGGACATAGTCGCACTCGTATATGTTTACATAAATCTGCTGCTGCTCTTTTGGTACGGTTCAGACGCGTTTTTCTATTTTATTGTGCTTGCCATAATCTGTGATAATGTTGCACATGTGACTCGATCTCTGCGCTCAGATACACTCGGGGCTCACACGTGTGCATTTACAACCGTTGCCAAGCAGCTCAAGTGGCAGCAGGCGAACAGTCGAACAGCCAAACAGCCAAACAGCCAAACAGCCAAACAGGCGAATAAGCGAGAAAGCGAGAAGGCGAATGGGTTGGTGTGTGGGTTTATTATAAAAGTGTATAAAGTTCCTTGGCTGCGGTTGACAAATATAATTAAACTTTGGCTTTGCACACTATAGCCCGCACACACGCTCTCACACACGCTCATACAGCCGCACACATAGATGAAGAAAAGCATAGTGATAAAATGCCAGCGCGCAAAGAAAGCAAAGTAGTGCGTCCAACATGTACGAGTAGACAATGTGCGGGAAGGTGAGTGAGTGTGAGCGGGCGAGGCGCTTAGTTGAGTTGGCCTTGCTTGGCTTTCGAAGTTGTTGGCTGTGCGGGTTTTTTGGATTGTGTGGCTCCGAAGTTGTGAGCGTATGAGGTTTGTGTTACTGTATCTTAACTATTTTACTGAATTTTTGTAATTAAGATGTTTATCATAAAATGTAATATGTGCGCATGTGCACAACAACAAAAGTACAACAATAAGAATAACAACCACATTAGCAGCAACAATGGCAGCTATGCAGCAGCACAATGGCGTTAAATATCGCCAAAAGGGTTGCCAGGTTAGACAAAACAAGTAATCGGCGCCACGAACTCCTCGCTGGCATACTAAACGCTTCCGTTCGAGGCAACGTGAACGTGAACGTGAACGTGAACGTATGTGAAACTCAAAGGCATCGTCAACATAACACCGGCATCGGCACCGGCACTGGCACCGTCACTGGGGCATAAGGCGCTTGTGGGCATCATGGCCAAGAGGCAGAGAGCCAGAGACAGAGACAGAGAGAGGGAGAGATAATATGGCCCTGTGCCTTGTATTTTGTAATCTGAGACTCATTCGTATGCGTTCGCTTTCATTATAAAATTGTAATTAAAAGTTTTGCTATTGAAAACTTTTGCTTACTCGTGATTTTTTTTTTTTTTTTGCTTTATTTTCTTTCTTTGATTGTTGTTGGTGTTGTGTGCGCATTGAGTGATTAAAATGATAAGCGCTGATTTATGCCAAGTGTGTGCTGCAAAAGGCGTCGGTGTTGGCGGTCGGTGTCGGTGTTGCCTTTCGCTTTGGCTGTGGTGTCGAGTACATTCGTGCTTTGCTGCAAAAAAGTTGCGATTTTAATGTGCCAAAAAGTCGAAGTTGTGGGTTTTAGCCAAAACTCCTTCTTGGCAAAGTCATTAAACTTTAGTAAAGGTCGTCATTTCTGCTTTTGCCGTTGTTGTTGTTGTTGTTACTGCTATGCTGCTTCGGTTGCGTGCATCTTAGCCCAGCGGAGAAGCGTTTTTTGACGCTCAAAAAGTTATTTCAACGCAATTTAAATGCTTTTCCCGCAATTACTCAAAACTCATTATGCATACGCATCTTGTGGATGGCATTCTCGCGCCGCGCACTTTCATACAATTAAAACCGAGCGCAGCACATGCGCCGCTAATAGCCGCAGCCATTGCCAACGCGCGCAAGTTTTGGCAGCAGCGCAGCGAATAATGAGCTGAGGAACAAATGAGTGTGCAAACGAAACGGAACGCAAAGCAACAGTGCGGCACAAATGTGCATGGCAACTGTGAGAAATAACCCATAATGAAAGCGAAATTAAGCGCCACAATGGAAACCAAGAATGCATTAAATTATGTGCAGCCAACCGCTTTTGTTGCGGCGCACAGCAGCGCCGGGCAGACACCCACCGGGCATCCGCAGCCGTTGCTTAATGCGCGTTGTCGCGTTGCCCAGGGGACTCATTGCACTCAGTGCATCCGACACGTGTTTGTTGCCTTGCCAACAACAACATCACCAACAACCACAACAAAAATGAAGTAAAGCAGACATTTTTGTACATAAAATAAATAAAAGCAAAAAGAATAATGAAATGAATAAATACATGTTAGTAAAATCTACGCTGTGTGGTGCGGTGCGACGAGGTGCAGTACCTATGCCACATGCAGGCTGCTACTCGTGCATGCTGCACAGCGGCAGCGCTGACGGTGCACTGCCGCAGCAGCCATGGCTGAAGCTTAAGTCGGATGCTTTTGGCTTCGGTTTGATTTGGCTTTGGTTAGTTTTCGCTTTTGGTTTTTCGTAAATTGAAAATTATTACATTGTGTGCCATCTGTCATGAGGCTTTGACAACCACGACGACGACGACGACGACAACGATAACAATAACAATAGTAACAACAACAACAACAACTATAATGACAGCAACAATAGTTAAACGCTTTTGCACTCGTGCGTTGCAACAGCAAGGGAAGCACTGGCTATAGCTGTGGCTGTGGCTGTGGCAGAGATGAAGGAGAGGAGAGGCAGTTGCAGAGGGTGGCCGTATTTCGTTTGGCAACTGGCAAGCCTAAAATTGTCGCGTCGCTTGCCCGTTGGCTTGCTGTCGCGCTGAGTGAAATAAGATTTATGAAGGGTCTTGGCAAATGTTGCCAAAAAAATATAAGCAGCGAAAGCGGCAGCAATGACCAAGCGTTGAGAGAACGAAGGCGGGCTAATAATACACAGTAAGAAAGCGGGTGGCAGCATGTTGCATGTTGCTTGGCCGCCTGCTGCCTGCTGCTGCTTTGAGAAAATTAAGAAAAGTAATTTTATGATGACAATTTATGCATTTAAAAGTCACTTTCACGCCGAAATTGGCAAATGAATTGCTAGCAAATTGTTTGCTCCTCAGGGCTATGACTGTGGCTGTGGCTGTGGATCTGTTTGTGGTTGCCGCCTGGTTGGCTCATTTGATGTGTGACCGTTTACACGCTCAGTGAATGTGGCTGCTGATTGCGTAATGTGCGCTTAGCATGAAGAAAAATTGGAAAATAACAAAAGTGCAATAAAAATTCTATTTTTCACTTGTCGTCGTCATTCTTCATCTTATTTTCTCGAATTACTTTTTGTTTGAGAAATTGTTTTTCACCGCTTTTCTTTTATTCTATTTTTACTCTATTTGCTGCGGCCCACGTCACACTTTGCTGCTGCTGCTGCTGCTAATGCTGCTGCTGCTACTGCCGCAACATCATTTCTTACGCTGCACCGGTTGCGTGATTAAGTTGACAAAATGAAAAGTGTTATAAATTCTCTTCGTCTCTTTGTCTTTTCGCTCTCCCTTTCTTCGTGTCCCTGTTGTCCGTTACTCATCCGCTGGCACGTCTATTCGTGTAGTTTTTGTTGTTAAAAAATGCAGTTGTTCGGTTTTTTTCTGCGCTGCTGCTGGCTAACCTCTGCAGGGGTTTCCATTAAGCAACGAGTGTGCGAGATCTGTTGGCGGTGCTGCTGCTGAGGGCCGTATACAGCCAAGTACAGCCGTGTACAGTCGGCAGGCGGGTGCCGGCACAGACAATGAAAATGTTAAATGACGTAAGCGCGATTATGATGATGCCTGCTGCTTCTGCGGCCGCTGCCACTGCCGCTGCTATGGATGCCAAGTGTCGGCATGGAGCAGGGCAGAGGAGGCCATGGGCAACGTGTACACGCTTTAGATTTGGATTTTGCTCCAGCTTGATAATGTTACTTTGCAACGAAGATAAATGAAGGCCCTGATAAAAGTATACATGTTTTTTCTAATGCGAACATTTTACATAATATGATGTTTCTATTTTGCTCTTTCTCCACGCGTTTAGGCCATCTCTCAACGTTTGCAATTGCTTTTCGCAAAGTAGTTAAGGGTTGCAGAATGATTTTATATTTTTCGAGAAAGCTCATGTATGTACATAGATTGGCAAAATACTGGGGACAGTGCAAGAAAGCCACGTGTACTCAAGTCAAAAGCACAAAACATAGCAAGGTTACAGAATTATTATTTCTTTTTCTGAATGCCTTGCGGCTGAAGGTCGTGGAGCGTTGAATTTTTCAATGACAACGTTGAAAAATCAGATATGTGCCTTGTTTTGGTTTGTCATCATGCACATGAAGCAACATATGCCAGCATTAGAACATACGAGCTTGTCACGTGACGTTTGCCTTAAGGACAACGGCTGGCTTGGCTACAATATATTGTATTATTTAAGTTTATTGCAGGGCTTTGGTAAGACGGCTGCTCAACTGGTTTAGTAGAGCGTTGGCTATAATTTAAATTAAGTTTAAGCGCTAAAAATGGGATTTGCCGTGTGAGCAAAGGACACAGAAAGCGGCAACGCTTTGCACTCTAGGTAACTCGATTAAACGAGTCACACGCAGGAAGTCATTCATTAAACTTAAAAGCATGCTGCATTAAAAGCACCATTTGCTTTTGACTTACTGTGTCGGCCATGAAAGGACTTTTGGCGCAGCCAAGGCAGACTTAAGCTGTTTCTTTACTTCCATGTTGTTTCTTTTTCTTTTTGTTGCTTTCTACTGTTGCTTTTTCACTTGCGTCACTTACGAAGTTACTTACTTACCTGCCCAGCTAGCTACCCAGCTTCGTTGCTGCCTTTACGGCTGACTGGCTGGCTACCTTTGTAGTTCCTTTATCCGTTTGCTCGTTCTTCGCCTTTGAATTATTGTCAACGTTAAAAGCAGACAGCAGTCAGCAGCCAGCAGCAGCACGGCCAGTTATACAGAAGACGCCTGAGAAATCCATTCACTGCGAGTGCGTCCGTCTCTGAGCCATTATTGGCGAAGGCCAATGCAAGGACTTGGTATGCAATGCACGCATTAGTCAACATGGCAGTTGGAATCGAGCGGAGTCGAATCGTATCGAATCAAATATCCACAATACTCGCAGTGAGATCCAACCCATTTCAGCTCGTACATGTCTCACGTACAAACCGATTTTCCCTTATTTTTGGCACTGAGGCCAACTATGGCATGTGCATTTCAAACGTTTGCTTTACAGCAGCAGCAGCAGCAGCAGCAGCAGTAGCAGCAACAGCAGCAAAAGTCGAAAGTGTGGATTACGTTTGACAAACCGGAAGCAGGCGATATACGAGTGTATGCATTCATGCATGGATGCATGCTTACCTACATATAAATGTTCTATGAATTTTTATACAAGATAAGGGCAAACAGCCCCGCGGGGAACGCAGGAGACTATGCATATGCAATATCCAGTGCGATATCCAATATTGCAAGCTGCAGAGTTGTGTTGGCCTTTGCTTATGTTTGCGTACAAAAACTAAGGATTTCCGATTATTTATTGTTGAAAATGCTCATATGTAGCTTAAATAGACCACCTGTCGTATAAGCAATATTTGCGGATGCAGAAAAACCAAAACAAAACACCTGAAGCGAATGAAGAGTTTCATTAAAAATATTGCGTATGGTGGCTCTGTCAGGGTTTGCCGGTGCACCACACATCACGCATCAGTTGTCGCAGCAACCTTAAATCGCTTTTCATAAATAAATTTTCACATTTTCCCTACCGGAAATACGGAAGCAAAGCCATTAACTTGGCTGCAACTAAGTCGTCGTCCTCGTCGTCGTCATCGCTGTCGTGGTTGTGGTCCTGGTTTTCATTTACGTCGTCTCGCTGCAAACCAAAAATATTAAAAATAAACGTACGACGAAAAAAGGACAAGGAGTGGTTACAAAAAACCGACAAATAAAAAATTGCAATAGAATGACAAACAATATATTTTTCGGAGACTGTGGCTGTGCGGTTGTTGTGTTTTATTTTTGGCTGCTGCTGCGTTCAATAATTCCCTGGACCAGAATTTTAACGTGGTCATAATTTTTGCGCGGATTTACTCAGCAGTGAGTGACGGGAGAAGGAGATGGGACGTGGAATGGCATGTGCAGCGGCTGTGGAATCAGCGCATTTATTTTAAAATAACAGAAAAATCAATTTCCGGTAATATACACAGAAGCACACACACACACGCATACACAAACACAAACACAAGCAGAAACACGAAAACACATACGCAACAGTGACTGCAGCAACGGCAGCAGCAGAGGATCAGCGGCAAAGACTTACGACCCAACGGGGACTGATATGTGAAACTTATAAAAAATATTGCAAAATGCAGCAGGAGCATCAGCAGCAACAGCAGCAGGAGCACAAGAAGCACACGAGCACGCGAAAAAATGCAAAAGGAAAATAATAATATACTGCCAGCGCCATCTATCGTCGTCGCCGTTTGCCCCAATGTTTGTTTTCTTTTGTTTGTGCACTCTGTGTGCAATGCAGGCGCTGGAAACAACATAAGCAAAAAAAAAAACAACAAAAAAAACAACAGTTACAACAATACACATTGGGCGCCATTTCCTGTGCATCGCTGCTCAGTGCTTACTGCTCATTCCTTGCTCTTGGTGATGATTTCCTTTTTTTTTTATTTTTTCCCTTTTGTTTTTTTTGGGCAACGCTTTTAAGGTTTGTACATTTTATTTTCGTTATAGCTGTTATTGTTTATTGTTTTTTTTTTTTTTTTGTTTTGTTTTGCTTGTGTTTTGTCGCTTCTGCACTGCAAATCAATGCACTTCCGATTGGATCGGCTTGTATACCTACAGATACGTACGTATGAGCGACTATATGGGCGAGTGGATGTATAAGCACGCCACCCGAATGTGTCTGTCTCCGAGTCTGTGTTTGTGTAGGCGATGCGTGTGTGCACTAAACAATTTTTCATTTTCATATCCTGCATGCGCCATGCAAAAGTGTTTTGTTCAACTTTTTTGTGCTGGCTGCCATACCCATTCCCATCCCTAACCTCAACCGGCCCCGTGCGCAGAGCATACAAAAAGCACATCCGAATTAAAGCCGCATAAAATGTCAATTTTCACTTTAGTTTCGCCTGCTCCTGGCTGTGCGCTGCCGGTTGCGGGCGCTTATCGGCCTCGTTCAATGCGCCATGCCCAACACTGGCGCATATTGCAGCACATAGTAATTGCCACGATTATAAGCAGCCTAGCCAGTCAGCCAGTCCGCCTGCCCAGCAGTTGAATTTGAATTTTTTTTTCTTGCAGTTATTTTTGGGATTTTTTCTTTGCTGTGCCTTTCGAGTGTCGCCGCGGGCCTAGATGTGTTTCCGTGTATGCCAAAGCAGCAGCTCTAGCTGCGCCGTCGCAAAGTCAAAGGGACAAAGGAACAAAGGGACACAGGGACGCTTGCCTTGCCGCGCCAGTAAACTGAGATTACTTTTAACTTTATGGCGTGTCGGCTTCTGTATCTTGCCTTTCCTCCACTCAATACCCAGCAGCAGCCAGCGTTGAGTCGCCGCCATGCCCTTCGACCTTTCGTTTGGCAATTTTCACTACTCAAAAGATAATATTCGTGCCCTTGTGTCGCCATTGCGGCACTTTGTGGTTGTTCGCCGGCTGCCGCTGGCTGCCTGTGTGGGGGCGTATGCAGGCCACGTCCCATTCGCTCGCGCTTAAACAGCGCCAAGCGCAAAGTGTCGTAAAAATAATCTATAGTTTGTGTTGCGGATTATAAAGTTGAATAGTGTCACCGACGAAGCTGAAGCTAAATCTGAAGCTGAAGCAGAAGCAGAAGCTGAAGAATAAGTTGAAGTCAACTTTTCACTTCACTTCACTTCGCTTTGCTTGGCTTTTGCTTTGATTTGCTTGGCTTCGGGTTTGGCTACGCTAAATACTTGGCGGCGGTATATCATGGCTCAGGCACGGATGGTTAAAGATACTTTGAGGTTTTTCCTCTGCTTTTCTTTCTTTCTATGCACCCTTTTTAACGAAATTCATATTCACACAAAGCAAAGCAAACAAAACAACAAAAGTGAGCATTAAAATAATGCAACAATTTGGAGACGCAGGCGCCAGCTGTTGGTGTGTTTTGCAACTTTATCTGTTTATCTGACAGAGTTGATGGTGGCTATGACGGTAAAGGTAATGGTAACGGTAACGTTGACAGTGACGTTGACGATGGCAGTGCCGGTGTTTAGTAACGTGTTGAGTGCAGCAGCTAGAAAAACACATATATATATATATTAAATAAATATTTCAGTAGTTTTGCAAACTTTTTGTGCCAAAAACCAATATGTGGCACGTTTTTAGTTTCACTCTGCCGCACCAAAGCCATAGCAGACACAGATACTCCAGGATAGTCAACGCAATTCAGTCGAGAAGCACATACTTGTTCTTACATTTCTTCTACATACACACACACTCACACACACATATCCAGTCCTGAATGCGCTTCGCATATTTCCGCCATATTAAGTAGAGAAGATGAGACAAGCGTCTCAGCGACGAAGTGACGGAACGACAGTGGGCCAGAAGGACGGAGCGAGTGAGCAGGCAAGCGACTGCGACTGCGACTGCATTTGAACTTATCAAACTAAAAGGATCACATCAATTTCCGTTTTTAACGTTATTTGTTGATGGCAAACACAAATACACGCAGCCAGCTTATGCGGGATGGATGGCATGACTTGGGAGATGGGTTGGCATTGCTTGGGTCGAACCGTGCTGGTGTGATGATGCGTTTGCGCTTCGACAGACGTAAATAGTCATCGTACCTCTAACTCCATTCAATAAGATATTGTGCAGCAGTTTATATGGCACGCGAGGCGGAAAGTGCTATGTGCGTTTTTTCGCCGTTCTTGACGTTTACGGCGACCGCAGTCTCAGTCTCAGTGTCAGTCTCAGTCACAGTCAAAGTCACAGGCACACTGGCTGCTGTAGCAGCAGCGGGAGAACCCGTCAGAGGCGCAGCCGTTATTGTCGTCGACCTCTCCGTCGTCGCCGTCATCGCCGTCATCGTTGCCGTTATAGTCGTTGTTGTCATCGTCGACGCGTATACGCTGCGTATACGTGATGTCTTTCAATTCGACTGTGCATGAGCATGCAGACGTTGCGGAAGTTGCTACTTTTTGTTACGATGGCTCACGCCCTTACGCTTGATTCGAAAGTTTTCTTTAAAGTTTTAATTTGTGCGCATACGAAAATGGCTGCACGCTCGCTCTCACTCCCCGGACTCACACGCATCCGCAGACGCCTTCCGTGTCTCTGCCTGGCACTCTGCGCGCATATTGACGGAAACGGAAATGTAATTATTGTCATTGTCAGTGGCAAAAGTTTTTAACAAAATTGATAAGCACGGCAAGTCTGTTGAGACGGGGACAACGCAACGCAACGCCACGCAACGCAACGCAACGTAGCGAAACGCATCGCATCGCACCGCAACGCAACGCATCGCGTAGCATCGCAACAAATGAATATGGAACGTATTGTTTGAAAACGGGAAATCGCTGGCGGTTAAAGTAGTTGGAGGAGACGTCATAAAGATAAGCTTATTATGTTATTTTTAGTTTTGCGCATGTGCCACAAAATACATTTTGGCTCAAACACGGTGACGAGCGGAGCGGAGACGGCGGGACGATGGCAGGACGACGGCAGAACGAAGCGAGTTGTGACAAAGCGCATTCGAAATTGGTTTTTGTACTACTTTTGCTTTGTGTGCCAGCGATGTGACAACGTTAGTGCTTTAAAATCCGCTTCCGGTTTATTTGTAATTTGCGACGAAAGTGCATGGCGTGCAATGTCAACATCCGCTTACTACTTTTTATGTGAGTCACTGGCATCCGCTTTAAGTTGCTCCATTCGCTGCCTTGCGAGCAGCGGAGTGCCGTAGCCAGCCGGGCTCTACGCAAAGAGAAGAAATTTCAATGAATTTTTCAATAGTTTCTAATTGAACTCTGTTCCTGCTTTTCCGAGCACAAGCATTAGTCGCTTATGTATTTTACTTTCTGCCCTAAGCGTGTTGCTACGCAGGACTAAAAATGTGTCGCTTACTGTCGTGCGCAGCGCGCAGTTTCTTATGCACTAAAATGATAACAAATTTGCACGGTTTTGTTTGTTGTGCTTTTTTGCCTTGGCTGGGTTGTAGCCAGCAGTGGGTTGCATAGTCAAGACCTGGGGATAGGATAAACGGGGAGCAGCGAGTACCGGCAAGTGTCTTCTTACGCTTTGGTATTTGTCGAATTTCAATGAAAAAATTCCGCGAAGAAAAATTGCTAATAGAGTATATGCAAAATGAAATAAAAATTCAAAAGAAAGGCGTTAGTCAGAGAATGAGCAAAATGCTTCGCATAACGTTAAAATGTATTTTCGTTGATCATTTTATTTTATTTGATTTTTTTCGTCTTCTTTTATTCGTCCTTGAGAAATACAACGCGACGTTAAATTAAATTAGATTAAATTATATCGCTCGCTTGGGCCATCATCATCATGAAGGTTGGATGGAGAACGCTTTGTTGTAACAGAGTGTGTATCTTTTGAATGGAGAATCGCCGACTTAGCAACAGTTTGCCAACTAAAGCGTTGAAGAAATGCCAACGCAAGCGTTTAACTGTACCGGCTTAAATTGATGTTCAACTGCTTGCCTGCTCGTCTGTACGTTTAGCTGTCTGTCTATCTGTCTGTCCGTCTGCCTTTCTGTCTGCCTGTTTGTCTGTCTGTGTGTCTATGTGTCTGTGTATCTGTCAGCCTGTCGCAAACAATATGCCACAAAATAGAAGAGAAAATCAAAAAGAAATCGCTGCTTACAAACAAAAACAATACCAAAAACAACAACATCAAATAGAGGCAACAGAAACTAAAATGAAAAATAATGAAATTGAATAATAATGTCGAAAACTATCAACAGCAACAATATTACTAAATACGCGCATTTACAATACAGAATCACTGAAGCACTTACTTTATTGTATTGGCGGTAAGGACAGCAACAACAACAAAACTAACAATGAGCAGCAGTTACTTACAGAGAAAAAAAAAAACCAAAGCCAACGGCAACGACAATGTACAGCAACAGTAAAAGCAATGCAAAGCTTTGCAGTCAGTCCTGCTGTAATAGTCATTTCTCTTTTCTTCTTTTTCCTTTCCGTTACTGTTTTTTTTTTTTTTGTATGTCTCGTTTTTTATTTATCCATTTTTATTTAGTTCTATTCTTTTCATACATATTTGAAATTTCTACAGACCACGCATACACTTCTTATTTTGTTTTTATATTTATTTCTTTTTTTTCTATACCGTTTCGTTTGAGTCCTCTCAGCCGCGCCGCTGTCATGCTGCTGCCACGCGTTGGCTGCACGAGTCCTTTGCACTGTGCTGAGTGCACGCCCTACTCTAGCTTTGACTTTGCTTGCTGTCGAAATTACTTTGCAATGATTTCAAGTTTATTTTACAATTTTTGTTCAGGCAACAACAATTGCACAAAATAAAAACCAAATAGAAATGAAATAAAAATAAACCAATTGAAACGGAAGTAACTGCAACAATAACAACAACAGCAACAAGAGCAACTATTACAACAAACAACTAAAAATGCAAAACGACTCAAAGTAGTAAGAAATGTTCGAACCGAAGGCACGATTGGAACTGAAATACTCTCATACACACACACACACGCACACGCAAACAAACAAAAAAAGTAATAAAAAATTTATACAATTTTCAACATTTTCTCATTTTTATGATTATTATATTGTTTTTGATGTTTTTGTGCCTTCATGTTTATATGTTTTGGCTTTTGCGCCTCCGCGCGAATATCCCGAGCAGCGCTACGCCAGCGTCTGCTGCTAGCACGACGGCAGCTGTGGCGTCTAGTCCATACCGTCGTCGTTGTCGTCATTTCAGCGTAGAAAATTGAAAAAGAAATTCGATGACGTTGAAAATGAATATAATGCTCTCAGTGCTACATTATCCTAAAAGAGTTTGGGCGACACAGCAAGGAAGAACGACAGAGGAGGACACTATTTCTGTGTGCCTGTGTGTGTGAGTTTGTGTGTGCATGTCGGCGAACGAACGAACGCAATATTAATTCGCTTGAAAGCAGCTTAAAGCAGCAGCGAAATTGATGATGACAACTCAATGTCTCAGAGGCGACAAGCTGTGCGCCAAGCATGAAAACAACAGGACCGGCATAGTCAAAAGAACCAGAAGAAAAAAGCGAACAAAATTGAAGAAGACAATCCATAGAAAATAATGCGAAAAATTGCGAATGCTTGGCAAAGTATTATTTTCATTATCATTACGTTCTGCTGCACACTTTTTCGTTATTATCTAATGATTGCACTAAAGCTGCTCACGCTTTAAATGCATTGAACGTGAATGCGCCAATTCAGAATTGCCATCAATAAATAAATGTCAATAAATCATTGCAGAAAATAGCACCTTGCCACAATCAACGTCGAACAGGCAAAGCCATAATTTCATTTTTGATTAGCTGGCTACAATTTCGCAGTCGAAATTGGCCTGGAAAACATATCGACAAAAAAATGCCAATTCTGTTTTTTTTTTTTTTTTTTTTTATAGTAAATGCAGGCAGCGAGGCACGTACACAAATCGAATATGTATGAATATAGGCAGTCAGCTAACTATCTGTCTACATCGCATTGTGCAGAAAAAAATTACGAATAAAAAAAATCATATTCAAATTCAATTTTCACGCCAGCGGCGTAACAAATTCAATTCGAACAAATCGAACAGTAAAGCGATAGATAAGAGGTCTGAGGTCTGACGGCTTTGGGCTTCGGGCTTCGACTTTTGTGACGGCTGCTGCTGTTGGTCGTTGAGCTCGTCAGCGAAAAGTGCCACTTTAAACGTCGCTAAACGAATCGATTCGGGACAACTGAAGTCAAGTAAAGTCAACTAAACTCGACTCAACTCAGCGTACTGCAGCGCAGCGCCGCTCAGCGCGTGTTTAATGCATACGCAGAAAAGCAGCCAGCAGCAGTTAGACAGGCAGGCAGTCAGTCGCAACGCATCGACTCGAATCGAATCGAATCGAATCGACGTAACTCGGCTGTCTATCACTCAGTGTCTGCCGCTGACTGGCTCGGACTATTTCGATTGCCTGCCGCCATCTACCTGCCTCACTGGCTCACTGCCTGCCAGCCCTTAACATAATCGCCTGCCTCACTGGCTCCCTGCCTTCCTACCTCCCTGACTGCCGATTTGTTGGTTTGCCTTATCATAGCTCTGGCCATTTAATGTGGCTTGGTGTGCATGCATATGCGCACTCATTTGATCATTCGCTGACACATTGGATTCGTTGGGTTCAATCGTTTGGCCATCGAATGTCGCTGTCTATTAGCTGGCAGACTTATCATTCGCATCTAGCAAAGTTGGCGTTGCCACCTAGTTTGCAGTAGTTTGCGTGCCTGCCATTGCCTTTGCCTTTGCCTGGCACAGATTCTGCTCAACGCTTCTCGTGGTTAGTGCTGCCTCGAGTTGACTCAATTCGACTCGACACGAATTGGCTTGACTCGACTGACTTGGCTCAACTTCACCGACTGACGGCTGCCTGCCTGCCTAACTGGCTGTTCTGCCCAGTCTGTGTTACTTAAAAAAAAAAGCTGCTCGAGCAGAAATCAAATTAAAATGTAACACTTATTTTTCATTGCTTGATGCGTGGCATATTTTCCATCGTTGATTATCATTTGGTTTTTGTTTTTGCTTCAGTTTTGCAGTTATTTATTTATTTATTACTGCTTCGAATTGACGGCCTTAATCGGTGCGGCAATAGACTTTGCGCAGTTTTAACGATTACTGTTTTGGATTTGGCTTTCGCAATTGTGGTTCATTGTTAGTCAATCTTTATTTCTTCGTCGTTACGTCGAATTTAATGCCTTTCAAGGTGATTTCTATGAAATATTTCGAAAGCAGCTGTGTGCTGTGCTGAGCTAAGTGCTGCAGGCAATTTTCTGGTTTCGAATTTCAGAAAAAAAGAAAACGTTTATTTAGGTATATATGTATGTATATATATATATATAAATATATTACACAAATATTGTATGTTTGTTGTTGTTATTGTTTAATTTATTTATTTATTATTATTTATTATTTTTTTTTTCTTTTGTGCAAATTTTTGCAATCAATATTCTTTGCTAAAAACGTTTTTAATTGATTTTGTGCGCTAAAACTTGTCTGGAATGTGTATGAATAAACTCCGCACTGTGCGGGCGCAGTTCACTGACACTCTCTGCGCTCACATGAGCTCAGAACCGGTTTCCCCGAGCACGTCGCATGCCGCACGCCACTCAAAGCTGATGCGGACGCTGAAGCGAAGATGAATGATGATAATCGAGTTCGCGGAATGCTCATTTAAATTAACAACGAAGCTATAAAATTATAATGGCGTGTGAATGTATTGATTTTATTGCTTTTGCCTTGCCTTATGAGTGTGCGAGGAGTGCAAGTACTCAACTCACTTATATAACTTTACTTTAACTTTTATTTATTCTCGCTTCTCACTTTATTCTATTTGCAGTGTACGTGTGTCTGTCTGTTACTCTAGCTGTGAAATATTGACGCATATGGTAAGTAGTAATTTTACTGTTGGCTACTTAATTTTGATTCCATTTTAAATACTTAGCGTATTTGAATATTCTCGTATAAGTGTGTACATTGTCTGTATGTATATAGCGAGCTAAGCTGCGCTGGCTGGCCTGAGTTGAGTGGCGCATAAATTTTTCTTGCCAAATAAATTTTGTGAACATAGTAGCAAACAAAAGTTATTAGACAACTTCATTTTGTTTTGGCGAGATAAGCCAAACAGAAATTTTGGCAAGAGGCAGCCGCACACAGCAGAAATGAAGTGCATGCAGCCGCACGCCATGGGCAAATGCAACGTGTAGCCACATTCGCAATTCGAATTGTTTGGAAAATGTTAGACGCTTTATGCAAAACTCAGCAATTCTCGAAATGGATTTCAGTCGGTAACGGCGAAGCAATTTCGATGGGTATAGAAATTGGGTTAGGTCGAGCGAGATAAACTATGAAAAATGCTGCCAAATTTAGCATTGCTTATTAAATCGGCAACACGATAGCTAAGATTCGCAAATCCGATATGAGCGCGTTTACTTGTACTTTGCAGTATATTGTAGACCATGAAAGAAATTGCAAAAAAAAAAGTACAAAAAAAAAAGAAACAATATGTACTTTCCTCACGTATATTATGTAGGGAGCTGGCCATGTTCAAGGCAGCAGCTGCATAATTTGTCTATTTCCTACTCATCTGCTGCGTACGCTACTTTTTAAAGTAAGCGTCAAAGTCACTAAAAGTTAAAAAAAATATATGCTTTTCGCACAATTTTTCTGTTATTTTTTTTATATTTTTTATGGTCCTGTTACTGAAATACTTAAGACAAACAACTACATTCACTTTGGCAATGTTTACACGAAACGAACACATTCTGGTTGGTAAGGAACTGGAGCTGGAGCAGCTCCTGCCGTTGCTGTTGCTTGGCATGGCATTGTTGCAGGCAGTTTTACTTTTTTTACGCTTCACTACAATGTAAGGAGTGTATTGGAGGAGCTATGCAGCAGACTGGCAGAGTTGGCAGGATGGCAGAGAAACAGAGTGGCATTGTGGCATTAGTCGTAGACTCGTAGACGTAAGGACTCTGTATGTTGTCGGTAAGAAAGGACGACGCAGCCTGAGTGAAGTGCTTTACAAATACTAGAACAATGCGAATGCATTTTCGGAATTTAAAACAAAAGCAATTGACTGAGTAGCAACGAAAAATGGAGAGAAAATCGTATGGGACTCAAGAAAAATGCTGAACGCTGGCTACACAAGACAAGACAAGGCAAGCCAAGGCAAGACAAGCATTCGCTATGCTACGGTTCGCTTGTCTGTTGTTGTTTGTTATTTTGTTGTTTGTTTGACTTGTTACGGATATTGTGCCTGGCCTGGCGCGTTGTTTGTTGCCAGTTGTAGCCAAGTGTTTGAGTGTTTTGCTTTTAAGTGAGGTGCAGCTAGTGGCCCTGCAGCTTTTCGCAGCTTCGATTCCAAGCGCCATTTCGACTGCAAGCTTATTGGCCGATTTTCATGCGCCCGAATGCTAAACAACTATGAAATGTGTTGTATTGCAGGAAAACACCAAAAACTAATTAATTTAGCTGTCACCGACACGGCTGACTGTGCACACACAAAGGCCGGTGGAGCGAGCCAACGCAACGTAAGCGCATAGGCGCTCGATTGCCTCGTCGGCCAGAAGACGAAGTGGCTGAAGAAGCAGCATGAGTAGCAGAAGTGGTCGTTTGAAGCACTTTGGCCTGCTGTTGATGTTGCTGTTGCTGCTGCTGCTGCTGCTGCTGCTGCTGTTGTTGTTATTGGTTTTCATGTTATTCTCGCTTGACAAACGCAACGAAAACGCAAACGCATTTTGCTGTTAATAGCGTTTAGTCGGTTTGCGTCAAGTCACTCTTTAGCCTTGCGGCTATGGCTGTCAGCTGTCGACGTACAAAACATAACATTGACAACAACAAAGGCCACACTGTTCTCAATAAGCAGTACTCACCTGCCTGACTTAGCCTGTACACAGCCTGTTTACCTGCAAGTCAACTCTGCAGCCAGCCAGCCAACCAGTCTGCCTGCCAGGCTGCCTGTTCAAGAAAATTCAATTTCAAAAATTTGTATTTCGTCCTGCCACCGCAGCCAGTGTAAAATCAGCCACGTCATTATTTCGCTTCAATAACAAACTGACAGCCAATCATTTTTCGCCACCCATCGGTACCTGTTAGCTGAGTCGTATCAAGTCAGCTTGAGTCGAGCTAGGTCAAACCACAGCAGGGAGCAGCAGCAGCAGCAGCAGCAGCAGCACCTGTCAACAAAAGTGCATAATGTCATTAACACAATCGGTCTCAGGCAACAGCGCTTTGCCCTAACCCACACTGCGCAGCTGTCGGAGTGTTTGGGGAGTCATGTACGGCCCCTCGCTCAATTAAGGAGGTGCAATACTCCCATAACAGACAAGCGTATGAAATCTTATTATAATTGTGTAAAGGTACACTTGAGTAGAACTAATCTTGTGCACGTTTTAAACTACACATTTTATACTTCGGTTATCCTTAACCTCAAACCGTGTATGCATTTTGGTTGGATTATGCGAATCAGAATTAAAGTTTTGATAATTGATGCTCAGTGTTCGGTTTTTGTTTCGAAGGCGATGCCAGGCCAAACACTCGAGCAACCTAAGTGGCCTTTCTCAAATGGACTACCACAATGACTTCCGACACAGCTGTCTTTTTTCAGGCAGTGATCGATCATTGTCGCAGAGCAGCCCAATATGCTGACTAAAAGCTTTACGTACTCACAGAAGAGTGAGCAAGGGGCCGAGCATGAATAGCCGTGGGTAGTACACAACACTCAACCCTTGGAAAACACTCAACACACATCACACTTGTCTTTAGTTTGCTTTTTGTTATTTTTTATTATTTTGTCTTTTTATCTGCTTTTTGTAGCTTGCTTGCTTGTTGGTTTCCTGGTCACGGCAAGTGTGATTAGAACGCCTAAAACTGTGCAGCAACAGTCGAGCATGCAGCAGCGAGGGGGCGTGCAAGTATGTTTTTACAGTGACGTTTAAATGAAACGCTTAAGCTGCAACAACAGCAACGGCAACAACAATAACCATGACAACAACAAACTCTCTACCACAACAGCAGCAGCAGCAACAACGATTCCACTGATTAGGCTGTTCTGGTTTCCGCTGCTTTGCTGCTTATTTTCCATGTGGGTTTCGGTATGTCGGAGTCTCTCTGGGGTGAAACTTTACAGAAGTTTGAACTGAACTGAACTATACTAAAGCGGAGCCAAGCCAAGCCAAGCCGAGCTCAACGAAACTCAAAAGTCATTCCATTGTTGTTGTTTGCTATTATTTTGTTTTTTTTTTTTGTTTTTGCGAAAAACAAGATACGGACTGACAGTTTGCATTTTCAGCCTTCATATATGCCATCTCTTACACTGCCTATGTCTATCTCTTTTTCTTTCTATCACTCTCTGTGGCGTAATCTCTTTGTTTTCACGTTGTACGTTGTCTACTTGCTGTTTTTATTTTATTCTTTCTTTCGTTTCTCGTCCTTTTAAACTGTCAGTTTAATGTTTTTGTTAAATTTTAATGAAAAATGACAGCATTCAGTTGAGCTGGCAGCTAGGTCCGCCAACGGATAGGCAGCTTGACGGCAAGTGTGCAAGTAAAATGAAGTGAAGCAAAGTGTCGGGGGAGCGCAAAAGTTTACTTAGCATATGAAAAGGTATAATATCCCCAAGATATTCAAGGCTGCACGTGCATTTAAAGGCTTAAAATTTCAAATTATCTGAAGCCTTGCCAATTAAGCAGAGTTTCAGAAATAAAAATCATCATTCGTTGTGAAAGCTACCGAGCTTCTGAAAAGCGCATATCAAATTGATTTTGCAAACGTACCATAGCCTCTTAACGTAACATATGACATGGCAAATAAACGATTTTCAAGCGAAGAAGCTACCAATTGTTAGTCACCTGAACGTTGTTGGGGAAAAGGTGTGAAAGCGGCAGCGTCATGCTTTCATTGTGGCAACGTTGTCAGCAGAAAATATCAAATGTTGTCATTACCACTTAACTTCTGCTTTGTGGCTCTTTACAATGCTGACGACTGTGACAACAATGAGACAATGCCAACAACAATAACAACAACAACAATAACAACAACAACAGAATCATATATAAAACCAAAAAGGTGCAATATTTTTTGCAGCATACCCAAACCCACACACGTCCATTAAGGCGCACTTACAAAACTCATGAGTACATTTAGTTGATATTATTTTTCCTTTGCCATGCTGCCAATAGCAGTAGCAGCAACAGCAGCAGCAGCGGAGGCAACGGACGCGGATGAGGTTGCTGCAGGCGCTCAGGTTGAGTGGCTGAGTGTGCTTGGCGCTGCCGCTATTTGACATTTAATAGCTTTTGACACTCATAGGTAGCGCGCAAGTGTTTGAGCGAGACAGAACAGGAGCAAAATCGGTAAAGAAAAATACACGAAATGTCATAATGACAGCTAACAAATAAAATATAAAAATAACAATAACAAAAAAAGTAAATATTATCTAAAAAAAAAAAAAAGGAAAAGGAAAACCTGAGAGTAAAATCAAAACGCGCACGAATGTCCACAATTCGGGAAATGAAATAAAAATTGTACGCAAAAAGGCAAGCGTAAGCAGAAATGCTTACAAAGTTGTCAAGGAAGAGCAAAGTAGGGCAGAACCGAGCTGAGCTGTGCTGAGCTTAGCTAAGCAGAGCACTTCCTTAATGAAGTCGTTCCTTTTTGTTTCGACTTCGACGCACACTCGCATTGGCTTTCGCAGTCTCAGTCCCAGTCCCAGTTTCAATCGGACGCCAAGGCGTGAGCATACAAAAAAGGGGCACGCTTGCAAACAATGACAAAAAGGACATCAATGCGCTTAATGCTGTTGTTTACTTAACTCTGTTTGTTGTAGATGTTGCTGCTTCTGCTATTGTTGTTGTTGTTGTTTTCGAGTTTCAACTGTTTTGCTGTTGTTGACATCATTGTTTGCCAACAAATATGTGCACACACGCACGCACGCAGCACACAATCTTTTAGCTGTTGTCACATTATTGACCAGGACGCTGGCAGCGAGCGAGCGCGGCACATCCACAGCCAGCGGGGCACAGTCCAGAATAAAGGGATATAGCAAATGTCTGTGTGTGTCTGTGTGTGTGTGGAAAAAGTTTTAGCCCTGTGGACGCTAATGCATTTAGTCTGATTTAAGAAAATATTATTCTACGTGTGTAGGCCACACTCATGGCTTAAGGCGCCCAAAGCGGTTGCGTAAATATTTAAGCATGTTTTAGCCGTTCCTTAGCCTAGGCGAACGAAGTCAACGTTAAAGATAAAAACCAAAAAGGCATAAATAAAAGAAAAAGAAAATTATTGACTAGTTGGGCGCATTTTGTGGTGTAGTTTATGTTGCGTTGCGTTGCCTGGCCTTGCTTCGTATGACGGCGCAGTTTAAAAGGCATCCGCATCAGCCGGCAATCGGGCCATAATTTCGCCTCATCGCGCACACTTACGGCTCATTTAAGTTTTATTCGGCCAATTGTGGTGCGTCGCCTGCGACGTTGACTGTGACTGTGGCTGTGCCTGAATATTTCGGCAGTCTGTTGCGAGCATTTTCTTATTATGTTTGGCCATTCTGGGTGTTGTTTATGTCATTTGATGCGTCATTTTTGAAAATTGTTCGCATTGTGGGTTATTTAATTAAAAGGGTTGTGCGATCGTTAGCCCTGGGTCTGAGTCCTTGGCATGTCAGATTGGCAATAAATTTTTAACTGCGAGAGTGAAGTGTACGCCAAAAAGGTTTGCTCGCAAAAGGCAAAAATATAATTTGCGAATATTGTACTTTGCAGTTGCATTACATCGTTAACTTTTATACCATATCATCGTCATTTTCCTAGTCGTTGTCGACAAAATTTATTTTGTGGTATCCGTCTAAGCATTGAATAACCAACAAAAATGTAGACAACCAAAAAAAAAAACATAAAAAAGAAACACGAACTTCAAAGGCAAAATTGAATTTTTTTATGTTGCAGCTAGTCATGTTACGTATGCACTTATATAGCGTACGCATGTGCATTAAGTACCGCATGCTTTTCATAATATTACCCATACGACATGTGTGCAAGTCGACTGCGTGCAAATCTGCTTAAGTCGACTGCATCTACGACATATGGTTTATGGCATAAGGTATATGGCAAGAGCATAAAAAGCGCTGCATAACTGTATCATATTCAATTTATGTAACTGTCAAAAATGCTTGCATAACCTTGCATGCACTCCACCCACCCAATACCCATCGACTTTCGCCCATCAGCCACCGCACCGCACGTGAGACAGTTGCCAGCACTCCATAACAAATGTTCGCCGCAAGTCCTCGTACGAGTCCATACTCACGTTACAAGTTGCAAAGTTGAAGTGCTGCTGCAACGCACTGCAATTGCGGAAATTCCTTTGAGTCAAACGCATTTCATTTTCATTTACTGCCATTTTACACTTTGCAGCATTGTAAATTTTACTGCAGTTGACTTATACGACTGCCACTCATTTACTCTCGTCATTCACCGCCTCGACTCACCGCCTCGATCCGCCGACTCACTTTACTACAGTTAAACGTGTGTGTGTGCGTGTGTGTGGCTGCAGTCATGAAGGCAATATATCAACTTAATTTGTAGACAAAAACGTTAAAGTCGCAGTCGTGCAGCTGCAGCTAAAATGCGGAAGTCAGTCAACATTGCAAATGTGTTCACGTTTTTCCTTGTACGAAGTTAGTTTTTATTTTTTATTTAAAAAATTTTGTTTTTTGATTTTATTCTTTTGTGTTTGTGGTTTTTGTTTTTTTTTTAATGCTTTTGCTAGCGCCTTTGTTTGCTTGTTGTCATTATGCGACTTTGTTACTACTTTTTGGCAGTTATTGTTTTGCATTTAAGGTACTTTCGGTACTTGCGAAAACAACAACAGAAATAACAGCAACTGCAACAACAATACGAAGCCATTGGGTTGTCATGCTGCAGGCATCTGCTGTTGCTGTTGCTGCTGTTGCTGTTGCTGCCTCTGTGTCATAAATAAGCAAATTGCATGCTACTTATTTTTACTTTACTGCTGCAACTGCTTGGAGTATTTTTCTCACAAGTACTTTATCTGGCCTGTAACTCGGCAACAAAGTAAGAGCGAGTCGAGTCGAGGCGAGACGAGACAGTGCGAGTCAGGACGAGACGACTTGCATTGAGTTAAGTTGAGTCGAGTCGAGTTAAGTAGTTTGAAGTGTAAAATTTTGTAATTACAAAAGTTTTTCGGTGAAAATGTTGCGTATATGAAAAATTGCTGCTAAAATGAAAAGGGCTGTTGTTATTTATGTGCGAAACTTGGTTGGGAACTGTACAAAATTGTACAAAAAAGTGCTCTGCTGTGCTGCACTAAAGTCTGAAGTCGCCCCACTAAGAAATTGTGGTTGTTGTTGGACAAAGTACGCAGAAAGTGGTGCTGAGTGTTGTAAAAAATATCAAAGGAAGCAGCAAAGTCGTTGAGTAATTTAAATAGGTGTTATAAATCATTCGGAGCAAGCTTCGAGTAACACGTTTTGTCGCAAAGGAAACTGCAATACTTGTCGACGCATGAACTACAACTTTTGTGCAAACTCCACAAAAAGAAAGTAACTAATAAAAAGAGAAGAAAAAAAAAATAAAGAAGTAAGTGTGACTTTATTAAGTGTATTTTTTGCATACTATCAATTGCTTTCAACTTTTGTAATGTATGCCTTCAGTTTTCTCAAATTTCTTCGAGATGTATTTACACAAAGAAAACCTAATTTCCATCATAGAAAATTGAATTTGCGGATTCCTATTTATTTAATTTTTTTATTCTCATTTTTGTTTTTTTTTTTTTTTTTGTTTGTGCTTTTATTCGTTCGTGCAGCAGTTGATAATTGGATTTCGCCTTTGGCAGGACATCCGCTACGCTCGCTTACTTACCATATCCTGCCAGTCAAACCACACAGCGAGGCTCTTTTCCTGCTGCTGCTCGCACTCGCAAGATGAAAGTAGAAAGCAAATTTTATATATTTCTTAAGTATATTTCTTTGCCTTTTGCACCGGAAATTGTCATGCAAATTATATTGGGTATGTGTGTGTATGCATGTTTCCTTGTGGTCGAGCCGATGTCCTGTTGCTGGTACGTATTAGTTGCCACAGTAAAACGAAAACGGCAGCAGCCAATTTCCTTGACAATCCGACTCAGAACGCTGAAATTTCAATTTTTCAAGGACATGCTCTCAACATTTATTTCCTGACAAGTAAACAATTTCAAATTAAATTTAATTTTCGTATAGCGCAAATGACCAAAAAAAAAAGAAAAAAATTCCTTAACGAAAGAAACAGTCTCACAAAATAAACAGCAGTAATAGATGCAGGACGGCAGCAGCCAGATAAAACCGGCCAAAGTAAAGCTAAGATTGCTGTTCATTTGCATTTTGAGTCGGCCGAATTGTTGTTCGTGTCCTGCTTCCAAGCAATTTAATGTTTATTAGCTGTGCTTAATTTATTTTGTGACATGCTCAGCTGACAAAGGTAAAGACACATGAGCAGAGCTCACAAACAAATTAACTGGCGTCGCAGGCACGCAAAAGCAGAAACAAAACCAGTAGCAACAACCGAAGCAGACTGGAACTGACAGTCTTATGAGTTGCGTAACTCAAACATTTAAATGCAAATTTTGTGTGCGGTAGACGCCAGCAATGCTCTGGTGAGGCGGCTGGCCATTAATGCATTTAAGTCACTGCCACAAGAGGAGCAGGCGGCACATGTGCCCCGCCTGCTCGTTGCGTCCTTGTGGATTTGGCCAACACGGCCTGTAATTAATTAAATACATAAGTATTGCAAGAACGCTCGGCTTATTATGAAAGTGGCTCTTTACGCAAATAAATCTATTTCATTAGCAAATACACAAATTTCCAGCTAATTTTGGACGCTTTGATGTCAAAAGTTACCAGGCAACTAACCAACCAGGCAGTCAGGCAATCAGGCAAGTCTTGCCTTGCGCAATAGTTTTGCGAATGAATGACGACTGACAGGCAAGCTAGCAAATGACACTCAGACAGCCAGACTGATACACTGATATACTGAGAGAGACAAGCTTACAAATAAACAAACACAAGTATTTTGCAAGCCTGTAAATTATTTGAATGGAAATAGTTTTGTATTTTACGTATTTTCTATGAATTTCTACATAAATTGTGGCTCAGTATTCGCTTGAGTGTTCGCTTGCAGCCCGACTATGCACTCCAACTGCAACCATCGGCTGAAGCACTGCCTAGCATAAGCACCGTCAGGTTGATGGAGGTCATGTACTCAGTCTTGCAGAGACTCTGCCGTCAGTGGCAAAACCGTTGCTGTTGCCATTGCGTCTCAGCTGCTGCTGGCGTTGCCGCTGATGCTCCTGCTCCTGCTCCTGCTGCTATTCAAATACATCTTTAGGGATTTTCTTAATTAAACATTTTCCAGCTCTTTTGCAACGCACACTCTGCTATTTACTGTTTTTAGTAGCAGTATGACATTTTATAAGCGTTTTGTATAAAATTGTTAGATGATTTCGACTTGTCAAGTCGACTCCTCGAGTGTCTCTGGTGCGCGCGCATTGCGTTAATTTGTTGGAGTACGGCGCCGTCTTCACCCTGAGTCTGTAGCCTTTGTGAGCTCGAACGTTAATTTTCGCAAAATGCTGTCGGAGTGAGCTTAATGAAAAGGTCACCGTAAACATTACTTAGCACTGCAAGCAGCACCAAGTGAACTCAAGTAAGAATATTTAAAAACGTAGTGAGGAAGTTTATTCAAGCAAAAAGTCGAGCATGATAAGCTTTAAAACTGGCGTTGATGAAGACGGTGGCGATGGCGATGGCGCTGACGATGACGATGACGATGACGACGATTGTAATATTGTTTGGATTTATGAGTTGCCTTTCGACGTTTGCTTTCGCGCAAACTGCTAACCACCCGTATACACATAAACACACGCATACACACACACACACACACACACTTATACACTGAATGACTTCTTGAAAAGAAAATCCAAGTGCCATAAAAAGGCAACCAATTAAAGCTTTTAACCTCAGCTGCCGCCAACGTCTGCAGCCTCAGCCTCTGTCCCTGTCTCCGCAGACTGCCTGCGTAAACCCAACTAACAATAAAAATCCGCGCTCCTGCAAAGAATGTCTGCCTTGAGGCTTAAAAGCACCAAAGCACCAAAAAAAAAAAAGAAAAAACAAAAAATAAAATAAAATAAAAAGAAAAAGAAAGGAAACAAAAAGGAGTTGCTCAACGTGGCATCGACATTCGACAGAAGCCATGAATCACTCAAAGTTAGCTGAAAGCAATTTATGCCCGACTACTTACTACTTTTGGGCTCCCCTACGCCCCATCTCCCCGGCGCAGTGCCCATCGCGAGCTTTGTGACCTATGCCCATGCCTACGAATACGAATGTGACTGCGGCTCTGACTCTGGCTGTGTCTGTGAGTTTATATAAACATATTATGAATGATTTTGCACAATTGCTGAGCAGCGAGTGTATTTGTGTAGGCGGTTCCATCATCAACGTCAGCATCCACAATAACAACAAAAACAACAACAACAAAAATTGTAACAACAAAAAAAACAACAGCAACGGCGTGCACATTAACAATAACAGCTAAAAGTCAAAGGCTTTAGTGGCGAGGAAGGATGTGGCGTTTTTCCTTTTGCAGAATGTTTGCGGCTCAAAAAAAGTAAATAAATAAAAAGGAAAAAACAAACAAAAAGAAATGAAAAGCAAAAAATACAACTTATATGCGCTTAAATTCAAGTTAATGGCACATAAAATATTACACAATAATACACATGTTATAACAACAACAACAACAACAACAATCACATGTACAAGTTACATACACTTCCACGCATGGCAGAGCATGCAGATGATGAAAGATGCCGAAAAGTATGCTTCAGCTGTAAAAATGCCATAAAAGGCAAAAATAAACGAAAAACGCCGACAACGCCAACACCAGCAACAACAATGCAAACAACAACAACAGCAATAATGAACACGGCATACAAAACTCGCGACGATTGCCGAGTGCCGCTCCACCGGCCGAGAAACGACTGAACGTCACACTTGCAGGCTTTTATACTTTGGCAAAACGTTTTTGTGTGTCGAATTCAAAAAAAAAAAAAAAAAAAAGAAATAAGAGAAAAAAAAAAGGATAATAAATAAATGAAATAAAAGAAGAGTTCTGTTGACTGAGCTGGCACAAATGTTAAAGAAGTTGAAAATAAGTGTATGCTGAACTAATACAAAGGATGTTATCTTAACTGCGTATGAATGCGTGAAGTGCTACGAATGTATGCATGTTTGTCGAAGGGTTCTTACGGTTATGTGTGTACGCCCTGCATGTGTTTGTACTTGAGTGCGAAAACCATTAAAAGCGTAACCCAGCATAGCTTTCAGCTAACAGCTCACAGCTGCTCCAACAACCTTCAGTTCTATGTCCTTTGCCCTATGTCTAACTTAAACAGTTCGAGTTCTGCGTTGCCTGGCACAGACGCAGAACGGATTTCTGCTGCAGTCAAGAGGGCATACAGTACAGTGCAGAAAATAAACTAGGAATTTTTGGCATATTAATTTGTTGAACCCTTCAAAGCACATACAAAGTTGCCTTCAACTAATTTGATATCCTTTCTGTGCACCCTGCGCTTCACATAGAGCCACAATTCCTGTTTACTAATTAAACTTTCGTCGGCGAGACTCACCTTTCATTGCTAATTACTCAAAACAGCGAAAACTAAACGCGAAAACAAGCTGAAACACGCTAAGAAACAAGAAACTTTTGACACTTGACAAAATGCAAAAAAGGAGCGGCACACAGACACGCTAATTCTGGTAGACAGCAATCAACAGCAGGACTCTGCCGTGCAGGCAGAAGGCTGCTCAAGCTCGCAGATGAATTCGAATGGCTCAAAGTAGCAGGCGCAAATATTGCACGGGAATTCCTATTACGTATACGACATGTAGTTCTGGATTGCTTGTGTACATATAATAAAGCAAAGCATCGCCATTTACACACCCATATACATACATATACACGTAAAAAACCATGCATTCACTCATACACATACACATATACGTAAGTATAAAAATGAATCAAAAGGAAAAAAAAGTACCTGGAAAACTTTTCAAGGCACTTAAATAAATCACAGCATGAAGCACAAAAAAGGTGCATAAATTAAAAAGAGATTCAAAAAAAAAAAAAAATAATAAATCTTAAGCGGCTCAAAGTTTGCTTACTTAAATAAAAAGTGAAACAAAAAATAAATACATATTAAATAAAATATTATATGGGACACAAACTAAACAAAAAAAAATTATATTCATAATTGGATTGAAGCATATGCAATCCTGGCAACGAGCAGATTTCAGACTATATTTTAGACTGATAAGTCTTAATTATGGCAACATCTTGGGTCGGTTGACCAAACCAATATACATAAATGCGATAAAAATTTAAGCACTCCGACAAAAAGAGCGAGAAATGGGAAAGACAAATATAAAAAACAAAAAACCTTATAAGACGCAAAAGCTGAAGTGTGTGGCAGAAACAAGAGAGAAACAGAAGCCAAATGCAAATGTTTTATATTGACCCATTTAACCGACGGTATTCGACGGTTATTCCTTTGCCACACGTTTTATTTAACGGAATTACTGTAAAATGCGTCTATAGGTGAAGCTGAGCTAATTTGCAGTAATCGTTGCTTATGTTATGTCTGGATATGCTTTGGCGACACACGTTTGAACATTTTTATTGCGTATACGCACCGTGCAATTAAATGTAAGCCAATTATTTTTGTGCGACGTAAATGAAATTTTTATTTTTTCTAATAAAAGCATAAAAAAATGCTTATGTATTTTGCATTTGTGTAATGCGGCGATGCTTGTGGCTGCTGCTGATGCTGCTGCTGCATATTTTTAATTTATTTGATATTTATGTATGAAAATAAAAATTTCTGCTTGGCTTTTTATTGGTGCACTGCGTATGTGTGTGAAAAACCGCACAATAAGCCAAAATCCATTAGAGTTTTGCAATGTAACATGAAAATGATTTTAATACCGACAGAAAGGCACATAAATATTAGTCGCAAAAGTGCCACATGTGTCGGCAACATATGTTGCATAAAATATATACGACAACGTTCAGGACGACGACGGCGACGACAACGACGACGATGACGACAGCGATGGCAACGACAACGGCTACAACAGCGATGTCGACAACAATAGCAGCAACAACGAAAGCACCAACAAACTCCTCAACGGCTGCTGCCAGACCAGTGCAAAGAGCTCAGCTCGGCTCGGCTCAGCACAGCACAGCACAGCACAATACAGCACAGTACAGTACAACTGACACTAACTAACTATGCATACGTTCTGAGTCGTTTTCTACGACTGTCTAGCTGACTGACTGACTGACTGACTGAGTGAGAGAGTGTGCAGAGCATTTGAGGATATGCGGGTATGCGGACGTGTGTGCATGTCAATTTAGTGATTAAGAAAATTTAACACATAGCGTACACAGAATAGTCAGTAGGAGCGCAAGGAGGCACTGGGCGGCCTGGAGTTCGGCTCGCTCTGTGATATGTTAACAGCCATAATAAATATTTTAATGCCGGGTTGACGCTGCTGAGTATACAACAGAACAGAACAGAACAGAACAGAACAGAACAGAACAGTTCAGCCATACACTTGTACAATGTATGTAGCATATTATGTATGGGTATTCGGGTAAATGAGCCAAAACAAATCGAAGTGTGTCTAGTTGGCTCTGCTTCGGTTAGCTTTGCTTTGGTTTTGGCTTTGCTTGGGTTTGGTGGCTCGGCTTGACTTGGCTTGGCTTGGGTTGAGCCGAGGCAGTGCAAGTGTGACAATTGGGATTTGCAATGATTGCGGCGCACACCCATCCGTTCTATAATTTAGGAGTTTTAATTGCAAAAGTCAATTTCATTTCGTTGCCGAACAATGTTTGCGGTTTCAGGCTGATTTATCGCCATGCATATTTCTCACTTATGGGAACACTTTGTGCGACTTGTATGCAGTTATCGCTGCGGCCATAACTCTTGGCCGACTCCAATGCCGACTGTCTTGCATGCGAGTATGTGGCTGTGGCCGATTCGAAATCACTTCACTGCTGTATGTTTAGAATTTGTTTCGCTTGCGACTCAATTATATAAATCATTATTAAACGTAATAAAGAAACTTGTATAAATCTCTACCGGTTTTGGCCTTTTTGCCTACATAAATAATATTTTTCAAAGTCGAAATGCTGCTGCTGCAGCCTGCAAAGCTTTCGTGTGCTGACGCCACACTGGTGTGTGCAGAGACTATGCATTGGAAACGCCCAGGATATAAACATGAGACTCGAAGCTCACTTGACTTGGCTAAGGAAAATATGCAATTAAAATGTCACCTCATAAAAATTGCGCATGATTTTATTTTGTAGCTGTTGTTTTGTGTAGTTTGTCGTGCTGGGAGCTGCCTAACCGATTTCATGTTTTAATGGAATATTTCACGCAATTTCTGAAACAAATACATTTTCGTGGTTGTGTTTTCCGTTTTTTATCCTTTTATTTTTCTATTTTCAACTTTAGCTTTTACCATTGCTCCATTGTTGTTGCTTCTGCTTCTGCTTCGTCTTCTGTTGCTGCACTGCATAAGTTTTGAAATTAAAAGCAGAAATTATTAAAACTAGGATTATCGCGTGCGTAGCGCGCATATCCTGTCGCATGGCGGCATAAATGCAGTGTAAATTGTATGAATGTCAGCGGCAGGATATGCACCGCCAAGCATGGCAGCATGGTGTTCGGGCGCACACTGCGTATGATTAATCTGCATAAATACAGCGCATTCAATTATGCCATGCATGCAAGCCGAAGCCATTTCTCGGGCCTTGTGTGTGCCCCAGGCATTGCTGCACGCAATGCACTTGCAAAAACTTATTATTTTTAGATTTTACGCGATAATTATTTGCGTGCCTTGCCTCCAATGGCTCCCCTCCCAACGCGGCCGGCTGATCGCTTGTAATTTATACTGCCGCACGCAGCTTAAGTGACTTTGATATTTTAAATAAAATATATTATTCGCTAGTTTAGATTAGCATTCATGCCTTAAATGCACACGGCATTTAAAAGTTATTATCTGCGTGACTATTTGCTGCCGCACGTGCGTTACAAAATAAAGCTGCTGCACATGTTCAGGCGCTGTTTGCCATTTCGTGTCTCTTTCGAATTTCCATAATTTGCGTACATCGCATTCACAGTGAAAGGCGGAAGTGAGCCGAAATCAGCTGAACACAATCCTATTTGGACAATAAATAAAAAGTGGCGCATAACGGCGACCGCAGCTGGCGCCATGTTTACAGAATATGAACAACTATGAACAAAATGCAAATAATGCAAGAAATGGAAATGAATGAATTCCAAAAAAAAAAAAAATAAAAAAATAAAACAAAAAGAAAAGCATGTGGAGCGCTTTATATGCACTTTTTCGGCTTAATTAAATCGAGTTGGAAATAAGAACGCACATATCGGGTTCATTATGTGATTTTTGCAAGCCAGCTTACGCTCACGAGCGTTGTCAGGAGTGAGGGCAGCGGTTTTACATGAGCTTTATGTGCATGTACGCGTCGAAAATTTCTCAAAAGTAGCAAACACATCGAGCTTGGGGTTTTTTGTTGTAACTCTCAGACGCACTCAATCGTAGACGCACTCAGGCACATGTTAATAATTATTTTCAACGCCCGGCAGTGTTCGACTGACGTGGCTTGCATTTTGCGTTTGGCGTTTCGCCCTACGCTGCCGTCTCTTGGGCGCATCTCGGCTGTCATGTGTGTCTGTGTGTGTGTGTGTGTGTCATAACAACGCAGCACTTTGCTTGTCCGCCTGTCCACCTGTCTGTCTGTCTGTTTGTGTTTGTGTTTGCATGAGTGAGTGTGAGTGTGTGTACATACCTGCTGGCTTGTCTGTGGAAACTGAGGACATGTAGTCTGAATTTTAATTAATTGTGTATGCATTGCAACTGCCACAAAAACAACAATAACGAAACGGCAACAACTCACCGGCAACCCGTGTGCGCAGCAACGGCAGCTGGTGCAGCCTGACGTGCACGTCCTGCTCGGGTGTTTGAACAAGAACGCCGGCGTACGGGGGTATATGTACTTGTATATATATTATTTTATTAATTTTTATTTTTCGTTAAGCAATTGTACATTTTAAATACTATTTGTTTTTGCTTTATCTTTACCTCTCGTTTTGTTTTCATGTCAATTTAACCGCAGCTTGTTTTTTGCCTTGTCTAACAGACGGCACCGCAAACTCAACCTCTTCTGCTTGTGTATGTTTTTTATTATCATTTTAATAATGCTTAATTAAATTGCAATTTTATGCTTAACCTCGCCAGGAATATAAAGCAGCGCGACCTCGGTTCTTTATACTAAAAAAAAAAACACATATTACACATATTAAGGCATAAGGTCATTAAGAAATCATTTTCCCGTTCTTTCAATTCTTTAGAAAATATTACCCTACAATTCGAAGCCAAAAACCCAAAAATACAAAACTTAGGCAGGCGTTGAAATTCCATTTGAGCAATTAACCTTTTTTAATTATTCGTGAAGGGTACTGACACAATTTTTTTTTAAATTTCCATTTGGCAATTTTATTTTCTGAGGCTTCGATATTCTTGTTACATTTCGGTTGAATGATTGTGATATTTTTAAATGAAATATGCCCGAAAGCCAGTCAAGTAAACCTGAAAATCCCGATAAGTTGGTAGGCACACGCCATAACGGCAGCAACGGTCGTGTTCATGCCAGCAGGGCTGCAATAGATTTCACTTCAGCACAGGAGACTAAACTCAAGGATGGCAATGCACGCATGGCGCATATACGCTTCAGACTGCACAAACTGCAGACGGAAATGGCGCAGGCCAATGCGGAGATCAAGGATCTGTGCGCCTTGGCTAAAGTGAAAGGTGAAGGCGGTTCTTAGTGAACGCAAGCTCGAAATTCTGTTAAGCAACATGTGTAAATTATTTGTATTTAATTTGTGGCCAAAAATTTGTACAAAATAAATGAGAACGTATTGTCACAATGCTATAATCATTAGTGGATAGAGTTTTAATTACAACACATGCGAATTCTTTACCATTGCAGTTCTGGATACTTGAAAACACATTCTGAAAAAGAGGATGCGATGAAGAAGGCATAAAAGCATTTTCGGAAAGTGTGCAACTGCTAATGTACGAAAAAGAGAAATGGAATTGTTAACCAAGCTTACGCAAACGTTGGCAGCAATTATCTTAACACAGCCAGCAATTGAAATAACAACAACAGATACTACGAGGCACAGAAGATATCCACGTTGAAAACAAAAACACCCAACAAAAAAAAAAAAGAAAGGAGGAAAAACACAAATAAAAAAAAAAAAGAAATGAAATGTAAATCTGCATAAGTCCGACAGAAAAGTATCTCAGCTGGACTCAGCAAAGAGCAACATCCACTGAAATACCCACACTGCAGCAAGGGGAGAACATTAATTTATAAAAATTGTAACAACACTGAACTGTAAAAAAAAAAAGAAAGAAAAGCAACGGAAAAACAGAAAAATCAACCCAAGGTAAGTAACATTCAAATGTTAATTTTCTGTTAGGTCCACTCCCTCTTTGACAAGTGCAAATACCTTCCGCTCACCTATCGTTTGCCTTTTGTATGTGTTGTATATGTGGCTACGCGTATGTGTGTGTTGTATATGTGTGTGAGCGCGTGTGTGATGAGTAGATTATAATGCTTGGTTTAAATTAAAAATTTATTGCATACTTTTTTGCGCGCTTGTTGCATAAATTAAATTTAATTGTGCACAGACTGAGTGTGCGTGTGCGAGTGAGTGAGAGAGTGTGTGTGATCAGTAGCGCAACCTCCCGTCCCGTCGCCATGACAGTGAATGTTTGGCGTGGCTCAGTTCGAGCGCAGCCACTCGCTGCCTAATGAGTTTTTATGTGAGCTTGCTGGTTACTTTTTCATAGTCATCATCGTCACCGTCACCATCAACGTTGGCATCGCCATGGTCGCGGTTGCGGTCGGCTTGGTTCGAGATACATGGCAAGTTGTGCTTTGATTTATGTCGGCACGCCCATAAAGTTAACTAATGTAACATAAACAATAAAAATGAGTTGCGCACCGAAAGTTGTTCATTTTTCCGACTACAACGAAAACAACAGTGGATTGGAGCGTAACATGCCAGCAAGTATTCAATGAATATCCGTGCATGCGCCAGTTCAAAATTAGCAACACTTCATGCTGACTTCACTTGGGCATACCCTAGTGAGCCTTTTGGCTAGCCAAATTGAATTATAAAGAACAGAATCAAATGCCATTGAATGGCTGACTTTCTGCTGGATCTTTGTTTTTTTGCGACTGCCCATGCAAGCGAGCTACTGCCACAAGTCAAAGTGTCTAAGCCAGAACAATAAAAGCCAAAAACAAGAACAAAAACGAAAACATATGCAATTTACTGTTGCTGCTCCTTTGTTTTTAAGTTTTTCTTTTTCAAATTTTTTCAGCTAGGCATCCAAAAAACTTTTTTGATTATAAAGTTAAGACACAGCAAATTAGAAGACGTACTTGCACACACACACACACACACACACTCACACACACTCACTTATAACCAAAATGAAAGCACTGAAAGCGCACTGAGAGCAGCAAAGGCTGCCACATGCCCTGCGCTGTATGCCACAATGCATAGAATAGAATTTTTAGTTGAATTTTATGCATATTGCGCCATTTCTTTCGCACACTTTATGGCATACAGTTTGTGTCCTTTGGCTGCTGCACTCGATGGCTAAATATGTTCGGTATCTCGTTTGCCAATACTTAATTTCGCTTGGGTCAGCTATGTCAGACGCCCCAAGTTATGTTATGATGCTTTTGTATTGTGCAAGCATAAACGAAAAACGGAAAATATTCAATGCATACATACATTTGGGTAATTAAATTTTATGAAAAACTACAGGGAGCAATAGCAGCCTGAGCGAGAGCGGGCCCAGAGACCCGATGCGGGCTCCGGCACTTTGTGTAGAGCACACACAAAAGATCAAGAAATAAATTGCCTTTGCGGTTGCATTTTTGTACAAATTATGTTTCAAGGCGTAACTTACAATTTTAGCTTTGAATACAAACAACTGCAACAACAAAAACCAAACATGAAAAGGCAAAAAAAGGAAGACAACAATAGTGTATGTGGAATTCGGCAAGATAACCGAGCACAGTGGACAGCCTTTGTCTTGGATGTGTGCATCCTTCATAAATTTTACAGTTTTCATTTTCTTGATTCTGTGAGTTTCGCTTTGCTGTTGTTGCTATGCAATCCTTTGAAATAACTCAAATAGAAATCGGTATTTGCCATAACTATGTGTGTTGGCATGTATGCATATACTTAGTATGTATGTACATATGCATGTATGTATGCATGTGTCAGGGACTTCAAAATATTTCACATACTTACATATACCTAAATGCGAGAAATGCGTACGAGTAATAATAAAATAATAATAAAGCGAAATAAATAAAAATATGCACCCTAAGGGCAATTTCAATAAACGGAAAATGCACATTTCATTTGTATTTCATTTATGCAACGCATTGTACAACAAAACGGTTGAGCAACGCAAGATTGTAATTAAAATAAAAATCAAAATGAAAATAAAAACCAAAACATTGCTAAGCAAGAAAAACAGCAATGAAAATCCGCATTTTTACAATAAATTCATTAAAAATAATTTCACAAATTGACAATGACCACAAAATTGCTATAAATTAAAATCGCAGCAGCAGCAAAACGTAAACCAAAGATTTTACAATAGCAATAGCAGCCAACAGCCAGCAACCAGCAGTCAGCAGACGGCAACAACAACAATAACAACAAAGAACAAAAACAACAAATGTACGAATGTGCGCATACATGAAAAGTGGAGTACACAAAAACCAAATTAATGCTTAACACATAAAACACACAAACATACGCATAAATAACAAAATGCAAATGAATAATAATTCAATTAAATTTATACAAACAGAAACACGCACTAAAGCACAGCAGCAACATTACGAAGGAGCAACGGGTGAGCGGAAAAGAAACGTATTTGAGTGTGCGAATGAGCGAGCGAAAGTTCGTGTACATATTGTGAAAATTTCATTGGTTTGTGCAAATCGCTTAAAGCGCTCATAATGCCAATAACATGCAACAAAATCATATAGCAACAGCAGCAACACCAGCAGCATCAGCAACGTCGTCGGCAGCAGCAGCAGGAGGCGGTGGCAGTGCTAATAGAAGAATAACAACAAAAACAACAATGCACTGTGTGTTGTAGCATATTATAATGACATCAATTTTATTATTTGCATACGCACGCACTCACGCACGCACACACAAGCACGCACGCATACACTAATGCACGCTTACGCAAAATGCGCCGAAATGTATGCAACATAATTAATGCCCGCTGTTACCGCATATCGCTTAAACAGTTCCCCCCATTCGCCCTCCTCACCGCATTCGTCCCTATGCACGACCTCATGTCATTTATTAAACATTTTAATGTGGATTTGATGTTGTACTGCTGCTGCTGCTGCTGCTGTTGCTGTTGCTGCCTTCGACTGTTGTTGATAGGCTTGCATTTGTCAATTTATGTCATTTGCAGTATACCGCACATGAGCTTAACGCCCGTCCCCTACTCCATTGACTACTTAGTACGGTGAGTAAATAATTATGTTTTTCATGCAAAATTGGCTTTTATTATGCGGTTTTCTTTCAATATGCGCACAACAAAAATTTGGAACAGAACACAAAACGCAAACATTTTCCTATGCTGCAATGCTGATTGATGCCTGAAATATTAACGATAATTGCGCCTGTAACTATGCAACAGCATTAAAAACAGAAAGTAACTAAAAAAAAAAAAATAAACGAATTGGATAAACTGCAGGCCACACTATGCATGCACATACTCATAGTTTATTAGTTGGCTTAGGCAATTTATGTGCCGTGCACTGGCTGCAATTGCAGTTGGCTGCCGCAAAGGGATTCCGATAATTAATGGCTGCATAAACGCAGAGCAGCGCGGAAGCGGCACGTGCAAGCGAGAGCAGGTTTTTAATTAGTTTCTTGGGGCGCGGTCATGTCAAAAATAAATCCAGCTCAGACGCTCAAACCCGTGCGGAGCAAGCGGCAATTTATGTCGTAAATAATTAACCTTTAATTGCACACTCAAATTAAAATATAATTTTCATTTTATTTTCCTTATTTTTATGAATCTATTTTCCGCATATCCTGCAATTGCACTTTGCATGTTATTCAGTTTTCAAAAGCAAACGAAATAAAAAATAAAATAACATTTTGCATGTCGCGTATTTTTGGCTAATTTTTAATTGCAGCAACAAAAACAACAACAGCAAAAATTACGACAACAACAGGCTCTTGAATAGTGCCTACTGCTGCATGCATGCACTTAATTATTTGACGTCATTATTTCTATTTTTGTGTAACTTCAAGTGCGGCAAATTAAATAATTGCACGTTTTATTGTTACCTTGCTCATGTCGTAATATTTTTAATGTCATACTTAGTATAAACCAAAGGAAGAATAAATAATTTAATTGAAAAATTATTGAAAGCAAGAGAAAAGAAATTTTAGATAAATTTTATTGTCGATTTGCGACTACATATTGGCTAATGCGCGATGCTATCTAAACAAAGTAAGTGCCGACTTCTCATAGCTAGAGAATTTTCAAGAGTGTTAAGCGGCTTTCTGGGAAAATGGAAATGGGAAAATATTGTAGCAAAATGAAAAGCTGTGCATGAGTAAATCACAAAGAAAAACGGATGAAATATGGCTGCGCGTTGTTGAATTGGCAACTTATGCGAAGAAGTGTTTTCAGTTTCAAGCGAATCACTGCCAAACGCATTTCCCCTGCGTAGTTCCATGGGTGTATGTGCGTGCATGTGTGTGTGTGGCATGTGCTGCCATGTGACATTTCAAAGTGTCAAAAGTGACTAATGCAAAGCAAACAATGAATGTAAAATTTTGCAAATTATGAATGTCGAAATGGTGGAGCTGCTGTCGCTGCTGCTGTTGCTGCTTCTGTTGCTGCTGCTGCTGCTGTTGTTGGTGCTGTTGTTGATGTTGATGTTTAGAAAATTATGCGACAAGCAGTTAAGTCGAAACGCTTAACATGTCACACTAGAACAAAGAGAACAAGCAACAAACAACAAACAAAGCAACCGCACCCAGAGCGAAGCTAAAGCTGCTAGTGAGTGACGGCGAATAAAGCGGAAGTGAATGTGCAGAGCGCACTCCCACGTACACACACACACACACACACTCACCAAACACAATACATTGGTATGGGAGTTGCCGAGGAGTTACCGGTGTATTGTATATATGAACTTGAGCCTCTGATGCTTACAGCGCACAGAATGCCAAATGCTGGCATTTATAGTTTAAACAAATAAAAATTGTATTTTTCAATTTTTCATTTCCTGCTTACTGCGCACAATGCCAAAAAGGAAAAAAAAAAACAAATAAATATATAAATAAACACAAAAGCAAATTTCACTGCAAAAATGTCAGTGTACGAAAAAAAATAAAATAAAAAAAAATTGCACAGAGAAATGACAGAGTGCAAAAGCAAAAAGGAAGTAAGACAGGAAACTCGAAACAGAAACGACTACACTGTGCGAAAAAGGACAAATTGCTATGTCATTTATTTGCATTAGGGTAAGTGCATTGTTGTTTTTGTTGTTGTTGATACCGTGGCTGTGACTGCGCTTCGTGCTGTGTTGCTGCTGTTGTTTTTTACATTAGCGTACATATGTGCGCATTAAGCAGGCACCAACAGCAGCAAACAACAAATTGTTAGAATTACTACTTCAGCAGCAGTCCGCCGCCTCCTGGCAACAAACACAGCAAACAAAAAAGAAAGCTGCCCACCTGCGTAAGGGAGCAGAAAGGGCACATTGCACATTATTTTCGACACCTTCAATTGCGTTGACGGGAAACTGCTTATGGGCGTAACGGAGCAGTTGTTTCGAAGGAGGCAACATTTTATGCACATCATATGTCAGAAACCTCCACCAAGAGGAACCACAACTAACACATGAACACCGCTCAGAATTTCCGGCTCAAATATGGGTCTCAGAGATCGTTCATTGTTGCTCACAAAAGGACGGGAAACTATCAAAGTACAGTAAAGCCAGCAGGTTTTCATTAACAAGTGCCTCCGAACCATATGCGGCATACTTTGACTAATCTAAATCAATCGCAGAAAATGTCGCTGGCAAGCTGCGCACTTGGCCAGCTAGGATCAAGTCAAAACAGCCTGTTATCTAACTAGAACACCACTTCTTGTCGTGGCTTTCCCTTGCACCCTAGAGTAGAGTAGAGTATGAAAAAAAAACAAAGATTGCAGTATTCGCGTGAATTTAAAGTTTCACAGTGGGTCGCTGTTGGCAGTCGTAATTCGCACCCGGACCACACGCTTGCCGCACTGTGCTGCCTGCTGCCTGTTGTCTGCTGCAACGGCGTCGCTTCGGTAATTACAACCGCAAAAAACAAAATAAAATACAACTCGAAATTCCTTTATGCTTGTCGTGTTGCGTTTTAACGTACTTTCTTTTTGTGTGCTTTATGTTGTTGAGGCGGTTGGCAACTCGAGTGCCTGCGCATTGTTGCATTAAATGACAGTAATCAGTGTTGCACAATGCAAAGTAATTTTGCAGCAGCAGCAGCAGCGGCTGGCGTTCGACATGCACGGCTGTCTGGTCGCTCGGCTGCCACATGCGCCATGTAATTAACATTAAGTTGCGGTCCTTTTTATGACACTTGGCGCTTGTCCTGCACGTTGTGCGCTCGCAGCGTCCGCACGTTGCACCACACCATACCAGTCGTGTGTCTGTCACGAGGAAGTTTATGTACTCGTGTATGCTTTGCCTCTGCTCTAGGTTCTGTGCAGCTCTAAAGTAAGCGCCTTTGAGATTTACGTGAAAAATTAACTTTGTGCTGCTGCAAAAGTGCAAAGAGTATGAAAGAAAATGCCAAACGAATATTAGAGAAAGCCCCGAAACAAACATAAATAAAAAAAAACAACAGATTTGGTTTTGAAAAGTTTTTTTTCTGTTTATAGCAGTCATCAGCATTGCTCCCGTTTGCCTTAAGCAAGTCATTACGTCACTTGGCTGGCTGCGTGTATGCGTGCAGATCATTTGAGTTCCAAGCGCGCTGCTCATTTAAAATAACTAATTCAATAAAAATGCTATACATTACCCTCATTACGTCGTCCCACCTGTTTCAGTGCCACAGGCATTTTCATTCTCACATTCACACGTGCCGACGTCCGCATCAGTTATGCCTGAACACGCTCAGGCATATCATTATACAGCTTATGAAAATAATGAGCTTAAGTCTATTTTTAGTAGACGCTGATGCCGATGCTGATGCTGATGCTGTGCCGACATGGATGCTGATGCTGATGCGCGATGGCAGATATTGTGCGCAAAATTTATGCCAAAATCAAATGAGCATTAATTTTTCTCAACTCACACTTGCGCTTATGGCAGGCACGCATGAGTTGGCAGCAACTTTGTCTGTTGCTGTTATTAATTTTGCAGTGCCTGAGCGCCGTTGCTCACTTATATAGTATACATGCTCGCGCATATGCATATTAGTACATGTTACATGTATGTATGTGCGGCTGGTCCTCTGAACTGGAGGAATGCGGGACTGCGGGACGTTGGCAGATATCTGGAGACTGACTGCATGTGTGACAAGTTGTGCAACTTATTATTTGCATTAACAATAAACTCGTCAACTTTGCAGAGCAACATGCGTTAAGATAATAGAGCACGCAGATTGCCAGCAACTTCGCGAAGTTTGTTAAGGCTTTGGGCGTGTCTTTTCGCAGGATTCGCAAATAATGAATGTATTAATGAATGGCGCAACTGCAGTGTGCACGTAGTTTGACGTAGAATGGCGGAGCCTGAGCAATCACAATGAGTCTGCAGTCACTGGAACGTAATGCAACATACGGTAAGGCGGTTTGGCAGGAAGACGGCATGGCAGAATGGCTATGCGACACCGAAGCGGTCTGGCGACGTGCTATGGAGAAAGTGAAAGTCGAGGAAGCATACAATTCCTTTTCCGATTAACCAACACTGAGAACGGCGCATTGTGCTCTGAGCGGTGAGCAGTGAGAAGTGAGTGAGGAGAGTGTAGAGCAGTGATCAGTGCTGCTGTGCCATCATTTGCGTAATTGCAAAGAAATTAAATGATTCAAATGCGAAACGCCTTTTGTGCTCCTCATCAGTTGGCAATTGTCTGTGAGCAACTTATTTCGTTATGGTAGGAGTTGCAGCAGGCGAGGGAATGCAAGTTTACTTGCTGAGCTTTGATATTTTTAGCAGAAAGCGTAAAATTAAATTGCTCATGGTTACGCACAGCGGAAACGGAAGTAAGTTGCGAAAAGACGCCGCAGAAGATGCTGAAGAAAGCAGCTTTTGCTTTGCAGCGAAAAAAATTATGAAAATTTCTTTGTGAAAACTTCTTGGCTGCAGATAACGCGCATACACATCAAAACCGTGCTGATGATTACGATGATGATGACGATGACGTTGACATTGTTAGCGGAAAAATCGTATGCCGCGCCAAAGTATGCAATAAAAAATTATTGTTTTTTTATGTTTTGGTCTGTTTTCGTTTTGGTTTGACGAAACTTGCTTCTTATTCACATCTTTAAAATTTTTCGCATACAAACCGACGGGTAATGAAGTAATGGTGTTGAAAGAAATAACAGCAACGCATTGCCTTGGCCGCAAATACAAACGCAAACGCCAACGCAAAGGAAAATCTGTTGAAGGCGGAATCTGGCATTTGCTTGCATTCGGATTTAGATGCTATTCAGTTGCCCCCGCAAGGCAGTGCATGGCGTTGTGCTGTGCAGAGATGAGCTATGCTGAGCTGTGCTGAGCTTTGTTGCGTCATAGTGGCTTGCGTGCTACGAAACGAAGGCTACGAAAGTATGCACTCAAATAATAAACACTCACTTTGAAAAGCCAAGTGCTGAGCAATTATAAAGCTAGAGAGCTCCCGAGTGGCTGCGACGCTCAAGTGGGGCAACAAAACTTTTTACCACAGTCATTTGCCACTTTGCAATAATTGCATGTTGCAATTACAATAAAATGTCAGGACTCACACAAATTCCGCACCATCTCTGCTCTCTGGTAGTTCATTTTAGACACAATGACAGCCCAGCACGCCCACACGTAGAGCGCAAAACTTGGCCATTGTTGGACGCAGTACGGAATGTGCGAGCATCAATGCTGGCACACAAGAAACGCAATAATTGTTTGAAGTTCGTGCTGCATTCGTTGCCCCCTGAGTGGTGAGCAGAAGAGCAGCAGCAGCGGCAGCAGCAGCAGTGACGGTGGCAGTGGCAGTTAGGTAGGCGGCTGTGACGCACCGACTGCTGTCTGGTAACTGGTAACTAGTGGCGGGGAAGCAAAGCCAAGACAAATCCTGCAGTTCTGCAGCTGCATAGATTTTCTTTATTTTCTTCTTGCACTTCTTCAGTTTTTGTCGGTCTGCAAATGTGGCTGGACTTGACAGACACAGAGGGCATATGCAGCCAAAGGTGTCGAGTAAGAAAGGGACAGCGACAGACAGACAGACAGACAGACATACAATTGGTAACAGGAAACTTGCAATTTTCCACTTGTATGTGTTGTTTGCACTTATCCTAAGCGAAAGAGTCCGCCTGGGTTCGCATTCTCTTACCCATGCTTGTGGTGTGCAGCTGCCCCATTCTAACTCAATTTAACCCACTCGACCATGTCTTGCCACTTTGCTTAGCATTATGTAAGCGTTGACAATTTGTGGCGCATTTCACAAATAATGAAATTTTTAATTAAAAAATTCACAAAAACATAAAAATAGCCCAGCAAACATTCGACCAAATGGTTCAAGTGACATTTCCGTTAATTAAATGTAAAATGTCACAAGAAATACATATTTTTTTCATGCATACCTTAATTACATGAATGTACTTACACTCTTTCGCATACACTCACATACACACACTCGTACATTGTGCAAATTGAATTTTTATTTAATTTCAAAATTATGTTTGTGCGCGTTTGCACGTTTTTTAATTAACTTGACGCCTGCAGCCCTTCATCCCTGGCAGCGAAGCCTGACCGACCAACCAATCAAGTACACTTAATAAATGTCAAATTGACATTCAATTCAGCGAACTCCATTGCGCACTTGTCCTCGTGTTGAATGCAAACCTTGATTAAACAAAAATTCAAAATAAAAAATAAAACACCCTTCACATATGCGACCAATATGCGTGTCTGTTTAGGCTGTTAGATCACCATTATATACCATCGCATTCGCATGCGTTGTGTTTCGCTTTGTATTAGACGAAAATTTAATCCTTTCCATAGACAGCTGAATGATAATACGAAAAGCCGTTCTTGCTGCCAGTGTATCGCATTTGTGGACTTTTTCGCTGGCAAACTGCTAACAAATTTTCACCGGGCGAAACCGGCTTATGATTATTTTTGCAGATTTACTATATAAAATCTGTCAGCAGATTGCAGCAATTAAGCGTAAATTAAATTGTGCAAAATAATCAAATTGTGAGCGACAAAAATTAGCGTATAAAAGCAAAATTTTATCTCATTTTTTAATAACTCACACGCACACGCTTCACATCTCACACTTGGCCCTCAGCTCGCACAAGGTCAATGGATGCGCCATTAAACGAAAACCGATTTGGCACTTAACTACGCTTAAGGATATACAGGCTTCACATGTTCATAATGTGACAAATGAAGAGATGAAATAATTTATTTTTGATTCACTTACTCTGAGATCCCTTTATTGATTTACTGTAGCGGCCGTCGATAAAAAAAAATACCAGTTATTTCAATTTATTGTCACTCAAACAGGCTCCATTAACTTAACGAGATGGGAGAGCCTTTCTCTGTCGATTGCTGAAATGCTTACACAAAATAATGTAATGAAGACTCAACATTCGCTTTGAGAAATCGTTGGATATGATCTCCCGAGAAACGCAACAGGCAGCATTCGGAAAATATTTTTTTGAAATTTTATTGGAAACTAATTGAAATTTCATTAATGATGGCTTGCGATTCGCTTCAGTTAGTTTATTTATTTTGATTTATGCTTCAGGTAACAATTGGGATTGCGCAAATTCATGTTACGCAAGATAGAAATGATTTAATTCATGTCAGAGCTGTGGACATTCTAATTAGCATGACACGATTGTTGAGTCACTGTCGGAATTGTCAATCAAATGGATTTCCTTAACAATTATGAACTGGTGAACCTCTATGCAGAAGAGGAACATTGTCAGTGCTCAGTTTTTGACACAGCAATCAATGGATCAGCCATATTCCATGGATTTTTTATTTAATTGCAACACGAATGAAAAGAAAATATAATCAACAACATTTTGGTTTGAAAAATGATTTATTTCTTTTTTTTATACACTATTTTTCCTTCAAGTAATATGGACCCAATTTCATTATTGTATACCAATACTTTTATCAAGCTGCGAAATCGTCCCTCAGGTACATAGCTGGGCAAATCCTCCTCCGATACATAGTAATCCGTCACAGTGTAGTTGAAGTTCTTAGCATGCATATGAAAAAACGAAGATTTCCTTGCTAGGGCATTGTGTGTAAGTATGAAACTGAAACTCACCGCTTTCAGAGGACATATCGGCATCTCGTTGATGTATCTACGCATGACACGCATAAATGTTGAAAACAGCCGATTTTTGTGCACACTATTCAGGACTTGGCAGCCATTCAGCCGCACATCGTACACATTCATGCGCTGATGGTTCTTGCGAAAATAGTCGAATACTGCACGCGCGTCCAAGTCATGGATTGCTCGCTTCAGTATAATATACCAATTGAGGTGGCTGCGGTTGTGGTGATACACAATGCCGCCGTTCATCTCCTGTATCCACTCGGGCGCCTTGAGGCTCACATTAAAGTTGTCAAAGGTTATCTGATAGTCGCGCTGAAATGTCCCAAATGACAACTGAACCGAACCAAACTGCGGCGGAGTTGACCAACGCTTACCTTTCCCGTGGCACTGTATAGAATTAATAGCAGCATCAAAATTATTGCGCCGTGCATGTTGCTTCGCTTCGGCATGGCGTAATGAAACTGCCCGCTAATTACTGTATTCTATAAATTATATCTGCACATTAGCATTAACTTTGGCCTGAGTGCAAACTATTATTGCCATTAGCATTTAAATATCGGTTTCATTAGCTTCCATTTGCGATTAAGCGCACATCCATCACAACTATTTTCCCCATGCTCAGATCATTTAAAAAATCTCTACTCTCTCTGCACACTCTGATCTGATGCCCCTCTCACACTCACATGTACAGATATTCAAAATTCGAATCACTATATAGAAAGCGATAGTCAGCGTGACATCATGAGAGTCTGATGTTGGCTCCTTGCCCCTATTGGCTAAACGACAACCTTCGCATATAGGCCGTTCGGCCATAACGATTCTTATAAGTCGGTAAGGCGATAAACAAATACTGGCAATCATTTTATCTTTATTAATGCTTTATAAGTATTTATCTATATTTAGCTTTTTGCTGCGTTTGTAGGTTTCTTGAAAGTGAATTCATTCAGAAATCTTCCCTCTACATGTGTGACTGCAACTTTTTTATTCTTGTAAAAAAAATGTAGGACGACACGATACTTGCACGCAGGCCAGAAGTTGGGAAAAGATTGTACATTAACGACGGCATTGGTCAGCGTGTAGTTGAAGTTCTGCATAGGTTGTGCAAGA